>BSBM01000217.1:19520000-19910000 GCA_027924585.1 Larix kaempferi | reverse complement strand
TTTGGGCATAAAGGTAGTTAGAAGTTCAGAGGCCAACAATCATGTTATTAGAAATCTACAATATGCATTTAATTTGATTGAAAAAACTTCTCGTACAAAATATTTTAATGCGGCCTGTCGTGTACTGTCGGAATCGATTGTAGACAAATCCACAAGGCAACGTTGCTTACTATCACACACATGTAAAATATTTAAAGTAGATAGAAAGACTCTTCAAAAGTATTTTTCCATTAGAGAAAAAATTGAGACCCCAGGCCAAAAATATTGTTGGGCCTTTCTTGGTAGGTTACCTCGTTCAGACATGAAGCTCATTGATGTTGTTAAAGAACTAGTGCAAAAGTTTTGGCATGATAACACTAGATCATCATCGAATCAAAGAGATGTTTTAAAGTTGAGAAAAGGTGTTAGGGGGGGTGAACCCCATGTCAAGCACTTCCTTGACATGACACAAACAGAACTCTATGAAAGGTTCAAGAATGAGCACACACAATTGAACTTGGGCCAAAGGTCCTTCGAAAAATGCAAACCCTGGTATGTTAGAAATTGCATTGATCGCAATACATGTTGTTGTAGATACCATGTAGAATTTAAGTACTATTATGATACATATAGACATATATTTTGTGGTTTGCATACTAACATTATGCGGGATTGCCCTTCGTTAGAACCACCGAATGCATCTAGAGAATTTATACATAGCATAATGTGTCGAAGGCCTAAAGGACAAAAATATTATAAAAGATCATGTTTATATGGGACATGTTCCAGTGGCAGTGGATTTGCATTATTGAGCCGCTGCATCCACGCAACCGCGGAGCACGAATTTGGGAGGATGTCAGTAGAAATGCAGAACTTCCAGTACATAACATATCAAGTAGATAGTTCGAAGGAAAGCAAAAAAATTGCATTGGTGAAGTCACAGGTAATCTAAGTTTGAATACTTCCATATTGTACATGTTGAATTTGTACATATATATTCAGATTGAACATGTCACGTTGTATTAATGCCCTTGGTTTTGTGGCACCAGGTACAAATTTGCAAATTCATGAAGGAATTCTACCAAAAGACCGAGCATTATGTACAGCACGTCCATGTAGCACGATGGCAGGATGAACAGTACAGACAGTGCAGAGACACCTTTACCAAGGGCACAATATTGTTGGTTGTGGACTTTGCAGAAAACTACACCCTACATCCACAGAATGAGATTCAAAGTCAATACTACCATACAGACCAAGTTAGCATAATGGTCCATATCACGTACAGGAATGCGCCAGAGAGAAACAACGACATGAGGATAATATTGAAAGAGACCAACTTCTACATCAGTGACGACAGGTGCCACGACCTGCATTATGTGCAGCATTGCTTCAAAATTTTCTATGATCAACTGAAGGAGAGAGGTATACAGATGGATCAGCATTGGATATGGTTAGATGGTTGTGCAGGCCAGTTAAAAAATGCACGTGTTTTCCAGTGGTTGAGTATTTTGCACAAGACTTATGATGTGCTGCATGTATGGAACTATTTTGAGACAGGGCATGGAAAGGGAGAGAATGACGGGGCTGGAGCATGTCTCAAAAGTGCCCTACGAAGGGAGGAGATGAGGTGCATGGGAGGCCCTCATATTCGGAATGTCGAATCCACAATTCGATGGTGCAAAGAAAAAATGTCAGATCGAACCACGGAGGAACACATACCAACAGGTAGAGGACATGTTGTCAGAAATGTTTGGAATGTAGTTGATATAGATCGATCACGTTCTTATAGTTGTAGTACTGTGCAAGGCACTCGTGGATTTCATTCGGTTCGAAGCTCAAACAACCCCTTATTTGAAATATGGACGCGAAAACTGGCTTGCTTTTGTGGGTCTTGTAGCAGTTGTGAGTGGGATTAGTGTGAATCAATGGATTGGGTTGATGAAGGGGATCATGTATCACTTGCAGTGGACCCACGTGCAGTTGTTTGAAACAATCCAGTTAGAGGAAGGCCAGTCCTCTATTTCGAATGAATATGATCATATATATGATCTTGTACAGCTAGGTAAACATTTATGCATGCATATCCCAGTTCCCTCCTTGTTTTTGTAATTATCCAAGTTATCAAACCACTACTTGTTGGAATATGACCTTAAAATGCATTTTTGCAGGACACATCTACGCAGTTGTCGCCCCAACAGACAATGCAATTGGGACGAATTATTGGTTGGCACGATACATCCAGGGGAAGCAAACCCTCCTCGCATCATTAACGGATAGTGAAGGCATTACCTTTCCGACTGGCTCGATGGTTGTTCAGGGGGAATATCTTACAGTGGATGGAAAGGGACAAAAGAGCAATGGCTACACATACACAAATTGTAGACGAGGGTCGCGGGTGTATCACTTTACGCACTTGATCATGGGTACAAACATCCAACTACAGACAATGTCAATGAAGTCATCAAACAAGATACACTACTTACTACCTCCTTAATGAGTAAGTCAATCTACTATACGGCTTTTCCAAAATCGGTGGAGAGAAACCCAATAAACAAGAAACTCAAGTTTCCGTCACTGCAAAATGTCTTCTTCTCAGGTTAGCTCTGATACCATGTTAAATTTTGAGCATTAATTCACAATACTCTAGGATCTTCACTGAGAGAATAACATATACAGTATATCAATAACAATAAGCATCACAAGCATCACAAGAATCAAAAGCATGAGAGACAAGAGACACAGAGTTTCCATGGGGAAAACCCTAAGGTGAAAAACCCCACAACTTCCTCAGAGATAGAGAGAGCAATGGCTCAACCAAAGTACAACCAAAATACACTTGAGATAGTCTCCTAGAAGCAAATGATCCTCCTCCTCACTAGTGCGCCACTTTCTGAGTGAGAGAGATATGACTTTCCGAATGATCTAAATAGAGATCTCCTGATCTCTATTTATACTAACCTGTTTGCCCAATGACCTTATGGGGCCGACTTGTCTAGCTAGGTACATCCACAATATAATATATATATTTCAGGGCCGACCCCACACATGGTGGTCTAATAACCCATCGGCAAGTACACACACTTGCGACACTTGTCAATCCACATGACGACACTTCCTTATAGAGGAATAACACATCTCTAATAAGGGTACAATAAATATATATAAAATACGTAGATGAAATACATTCCGAAGTTACATATACATCAACACTCCCTCTTAACTAGGAAGGTATTTCTCGACACAGATCTGCTAAACAAGTCTTCTTCTCGGGATCATCGTCATCATCATCGTCACTGCTGCTGCTATCTCAACCAATATCTGACTCTACTCTTCATAGGAAGTTCTACAGAGCTAGTCCTTTTTCATATTGGATGTAGGCCGACCACCTGCAGGTCTTCATCATCACTAGCCATACTGTGGAAATCTGAGGACTTATTACGTGTGTCACAAAACCTTAAAAGAGTCTCTTGACTAGCAAGAACCCTAAAGAGCATCTAAGGCATTTTTCATCCTGTCCAGATCTCCAGGACTTATTACATGTGACCCCACCAAAAAACCTCGAAAGAGAATCCCAGGACTGATTACAAGCACAAGGCTCAACCTATCGGATCTCCCAGGGCACAAATTACATGTGGTCACCACAAAACCTCAAAAGAGCATCCCAGGACTGATTACAAGCACAAGGCTCAACCTATCAGATCTCCTAGGGCACAAATTACATGTGGTCATGGAAAAACCTCGAAAGAGCATCCCATGACTGATTACGAGCACATAGCTCAACCTATCGGATCTCCCAGGGCACAAATTACATGCCATAGGACAAAACCTCGAAAGAGAATCTGCCAGATATCCTAGGGCACAAATTACATGCCATAGGAAAAACCTCAAAAGACTATCTGCAAATCTCCCAGGGCACAAATTATATGTCCTCCCAAGCAAAACCTCGAAAGAGCATTTGCCAGATATCCCAGGGTACAAATTACATGCCATAGGCAAAACCTCGAAAGACTATCTGCAAATCTCTCAAGGCACAAATTACATGCTTATCTGCACAACCTGTTCCACGGCCACAGAGTATCAACCTGATACTCACCATACATCATCCTGATATACACATGATCATCCTGATCATCATCACTACAACATCCTGCTGCATGTCATCTGGAGAAACATCCTGAAGCTCTTCATCCATGATCATCCTAATCATACAATGCATCTACCTAATGCATACCAAGTATCTACCTGATACATATCATCATACATGATCCACCTAATCACACAGTGTATCCACCTGATACAAATATAAATACATGATACATATCAACATACATGATCTACCTGATCATACAATGCATCCACCTGATACATATATAGATACATGGTCCAAGCATCCAACATGATGCTTATACAAAATACATACACATGATCCAACCGATCATATCCAGCATCCAACATGATGCGTACATACATATAAATGATCCAACTGATCATATCCAGCATCCAACATGATGCGTACATACATATACATATAAATGATCCAACTGATCATATCCAGCATCCAACATGAGGCATACATACATACATATAAAAATGATCCAACTGATCATACAAAGCAGAAACCAAAACATCATCCTGATGCTCATCATCCAGCACTTACATCCACAGCCATGTGAAGGATCCTCCTTCCAACATGCTTGGAATGGCTTCAGCAAATGTGTCCATCACTTCTTCCTCGAAGTGTCATCAATCCGAAGAACACCAAGCCTCTCTCTGAAGTACTCGAACTTCACCCTGGCTAGTGGCTTCGTCAGCACATCTGCAATCTACTCGCATGTCGCAACATACAGGAGATTCACAGCTCCTCTCTGCACCATATCCCTGATATAGTGATATTTGATCTCTATGTGTTTCGACCTGTCATGAAACACTTGGTTCTCGGACAGCTTCACACAACTCTGGTTATCACAGAAGATACCAGTAGCATCCAATAGGAGATCAAATAATTCAGACAGTAGCTTCCGTAGCCATGCTGCCTCGCAACTAGCTGAACAGGCTACAACATACTCTGCCTCAGCTGTACTCAGTGCTACACAGGACTGCTTCCTGATAAACCAAGAGATCACACCTGATCCCATACTGAAGCAGCACCCAGATGTGCTCTTCCTATCTACAGCACTACCAACCCAATCTGAATCAACATAACCCTGCGGGTTAAACTTTTGATTCGCGTCATACTTGAGCCCATAATCCACTGTACCCTTTAGGTACCTCAGAACATGCTTTACAGCAACCAGATGAACACTCCTCGGATCTGTCAGGAACTAACTCAATGTGTTCACCGCAAAGCAAATATCTGGTCTCGTGTTCGTCAGGTACATCAAGGACCCAATCATCTGACGATACATAGAGAAATCAACCGGCTCAGATGAAGCATTACATAGAAGCTTCAGATTCGATGCCATAGGTGTGGCCATGGCCTTGCAATCCATCATCCCGAATCTCTTCAGGATATCTACTGTGTACTTCCTTTGACCAAGGAAGATCCCACCTGCACTCTACCACACCTCCATACCTAGGAAATAATGCATCATTCCCAAATCTTTCATATCGAACTCGACAGCAAGCTTTCTCTTAGTATCTGCAATCAATCTGTCATCTCCTGTTACAAATAAGTCATCCACATACAGGAGTAGAATCACGGGATTCCCTTCCTCAACCTTGTGATAAAGGTTGGAATCCGCTTTACTCTTGGTAAATCCCAAACTAGATAGGAAACTGTCCATCCTACCATACCAAGTTCTGGGAGCTTGTTTCAAGCCATACAAGGCTTTCTTCAATATGCACACATATGACTCCCTGTCATGTATTTCAAAACCGAGTGGCTGCTCCACATATACTTCCTCTTCCACTACACCATTCAAGAAAGCAGTCTTGACATCCATCTGGTGTATTTTCCATTTCATCGCTGCAACTAGGGAAAGTACTGTTCTGATGGAAGTATACCTGGCTACAGGTGCAAAAGTTTCTTCATAATCTATTCCCTCTTTCTGAGAGAAGTCACGAGCTACGAATCTTGCTTTGTATTTCTCTACACTGCCATCTGCAGCATGCTTGATTTTGTAGATCCATTTAGAAGTCACAACAGACTTCTCTTTAGGTCTTGGTACAACATCCCAAACATCATTCTTCATTATTGATTGGTATTCCTCAACCATGGCATCCTTCCATTCTTTCTTTTCCGCTGCTTCTTCATAACTGGAAGGCTCTTTGTTCATAATGTCACAGAGTAAAGCAACATAGCTGGTATGTGATCTGGTTCTCTTCTTTGCTCTGTGTTCTTCTTCTGGAATTCCAAATCTTTCTGCATCTTGAATGAGCTCTCTAGCCCATGTAGGTTTCCTCTTGTGAGAGTTATCCTCACGGGGTGGATCTACAGGTTCTTGCGGATCTTCAAACTCACGAACAACTTCTGGAACTGCTTCAGTCATGGTAGTGTTTTGAAATATAGTTTCCTTAGGTTCTTCATAAACTTCGATAGGTGCCTTCCTTGATTTGATGAATGTTGAGTTTTCATCAAATGTTACATCCCTGCTGACATCAATCTTCTTGAACCCTGGAAAGTATATTCTGTAAGCCTTCGAGATTTCACCGTAACCCACAAAGATACCCTTCTTTCCTGAAGGATCTAGTTTAGTCCTCTTTTCCTTTGGGACATGAGTGTATACTGGACAACCAAATATTCTGAGATGGCTGACTTCAGGTTTCTTACCAGAAAAGACCTCTTCTGATGTCTTGTTGTCCAATATCTTGTGGGGTGTTCTGTTCTGCACATATACAGCTGTTCTAGCTGCTTCTTCCCATAGATGCATAGGTAGATCCTAGTCATGCAACATTGCCCTTGCTGCTTCCATGATTGTTCTGTTCTTCCTTTCTGCAACTCCATTCTGTTGAGGATTATAAGGAGCAGTCAACTCCCTCTTAATCCCTAAATCACTACAAATCTTCTTGAAGTCACCTGAGGTGAATTCTCCACCATTGTCAGATCTGAATGTTTTGATCTTCTTGTCAGTTTGATTCTCCATCAAGGTTTTGAATTCCTTGAATTTATCAAACACCTCATCTTTGTTCTTCAATAAGTATACCCAAGTCTTCCTGGAGAAGTCATCAATAAATGAGACATAGTAAACATACCCACTTAGAGAACTGGATGACATAGGACCACATACATCTGAGTGGATGATTTCCAGGATGTCTTTTGCCTTGCTTTCACTGCTTGGGAAAGCCTTCTTAATGTTCTTACATTTTGCACATCCTTTGCAAACACCTTCATGTTTGGTCTTGATTTCAGGAAGACCCTCTATAGCCTTGCTTGCAATTGGAAGTGCCCTATAGTGCATATGAGAAAGTCTTCTATGCCAAAGTTCACTTGGCTCCATAGATTCATGTACCATGGCATGTTCAGGTTGTCCCTTCAATTTATACAAACCTCCCTCTTGCTCTCCAATCACTACTGCATCATCTATGTTCTTTCCCTTTGGCCACATTAGGACTTGGCCATCCACAAATGCAACCCTCATACCTTTTGCATCCAATGCAGAGATGGAGAGTAAGTTCTTCTTGAGCCCAGGTACATAAAGGACTTCTTTCATCTTCAAAGGTTTTCCAGAATCTAGGTTGTAGGAGGCTTCACCACTTCCTTTGATTGGGTATTGATAATCATCCCCAAGTTTCACCTTATGGGGTAATTCATGTTCAGATAGATTCACAAAAGATTCCTTAAACCCAGTCATGTGTTTGGAAGCCCCACTGTCAATCAACCAATCATTACAACCATGGGAGATAGTACCTGTGAGAGCATAAATTAGAACATATTCTTCTTCACTTGATGAGGCATCATCACTATCACTTTCTGCCCTAGCCTTCTTCTTTGGGGGTTCATCATCTTCGGCAGCATGAGCATGATATCTTCCTTTGTTATTCTTCTTCTTCTTATTGAAGTTGTTGTTGTTGTCTTTCTTCTTCTTGGGACAATCTGAAGCAAAGTGTCCCTTCTCATTGCAATTGAAGCATCTGAGATCTTTCTTATCTTTATGATAATGGTGGTGTGAGAAACTCATGTTATGAGATGATTCCTTCTTGGACTTGCCTTTCCTGGCATGTGCTATGAGAGCTTGATCTTCATTTCCCATCTTTTCTTCTCGGGCCACAAGCCTAGCTTCTTCTTGAGAGCATTCTTCCCACAATCTGTTGAAGGAGATCAACTTCTTCCTTGCACAAATTCCTTGAATAAAGGAATCCCATGACCTGGGTAGGCCATTTAGAGTGGTCATCACGACTTCACCATTCTCCACCATTTCATCCACTACTTCTAGTTGTTCCTTGATCTGGGAGACCCTTGAAAAATAAGAGTGAATGGTTTCTCCATTCTGAAACTTTACTCCTTTCAATTGGTTCCGCAGGGTCATCTTCCGATTTATGTTCTTCCCTTCAAATAGCTTGGTCAAAGAGTCAAAAATCTCCTTGGGTGTCTTTAGAGAAGACACATGGGGTATGAGATGGTCTTTGATAGAATCAGCAATGATTCTCTTTGCCTTGACCAAGTTTTTCTTATGCATAACCTTAGCCTCTTCATCCTCTGGGATAGGGATGTCTTCTTTTACATATGAGTCCAACTCATTCTCTTCCAGGATTAACCCAATCCTATACTTCCAAGCTCGGAATTTATCAACTCCTTCAATCTTATCCTCAAGCTTGGTGTGGTGAGACATCTTAAAGAGTACTTCAAATGGAAATAGAAAAGATTTAGGTCTTACCACTTGAAATGCTGAAAACTGGATCTGGTCCCGGATTAGGGTTTGTCGGAAAAACCCTAAAAATTCAAAATGTGAATTTCAATTTTCTGAAAGGATAGAAAGATGCGCCTTCATGAGCTGATCAGCCTGGTGTATTCAGAATTTGAGATCAGCAAAGCTTTACCCTTCAGATTTTCCTTTTTGTCCTCCCGCGTTCACTGGGGAGAGCCCTGAATTAGGGTTTGAATTTCCCGGAGATCTACCCAGCCAAAAATCTCGATCCAAAGCTCTAAACTTCGATTTTTGCAAGGAGCTTCCAGCTATGTCTTCAGAGTTCAGAAATTCCTATTTTTGTGGAAACCCTAATTTTTAGGGCCAAATCTGAAAATGCTTAGAATTGAATTCTGATTGGACAGATAGATTCTCCTTAATGAGTAGAGTCAATCTACTATACGGCTTTTCCAAAATCGGTGGAGAGAAACCCAATAAACAAGAAACGCAAGTTTTCGTCACTGCAAAATGTCTTCTTCTCAGGTTAGCTCTGATACCATGTTAAATTTTGAGCATTAATTCACAATACTCTAGGATCTTCACTGAGAGAATAACATATACATTATATCAATCACAATAAGCATGACAAGCATCACAAGAATCAAAAGCATGAGAGACAAGAGACACAGAGTTTCCGTGGGGAAAACCCTAAGGTGAAAAACCCCACAACTTCCTCAGAGATAGAGAGAGCAATGGCTCAACCAAAGTACAACCAAAATACACTTGAGATAGTCTCCTAGAAGCAAATGATCCTCCTCCTCACTAGTGCGCCACTTTTTGAGTGAGAGAGATATGACTTTCCGAATGATCTAAATAGAGATCTCCTGATCTCTATTTATACTAACCTGTTTGCCCAATGACCTTATGGGGCCGACTTGTCTAGCTAGGTACATCCACAATATAATATATATATTTCAGGGCCGACCCCACACATGGTGGTCTAATAACCCATCGGCAAGTACACACACTTGCGACACTTGTCAATCCACATGACGACACTTCCTTATAGAGGAATAACACATCTCTAATAAGCGTACAATAAATATATATAAAACACATAGATGAAATACATTCCGAAGTTACATATACCTCAACATCCGGGTCTTCAAGGCACGCTATGGGGGGTCCCCTAGCTGAAACCCGGCGTCCCAGACCCACCGGAATCGACGAATTTGTGAACCGAGCCACGGTTCGGGTGCTACGGGCATTCTAGTCGGGCACCCCGGGGCCATTCAAGGACACTTTGGGGATTTGCTCCGGGGGCACGGAACCCAAACCGGCAAGCGGACTTGGATTCTGTCGGCTCCCATAGGTCCACATGGCCATTATGGACCTGTCCACGGTGGCCACGCACACCCAGGGGCCTCCGGACGAGAAATGCACCCCTTTAGCGAATTTGGAATGGCCATCACTTAGCAAAACCCTAGCTCCGGAGATGGCCCATTGGCACCACTTCCGGGTCTTCAAGGCATGCTGTGGGGGGTCCCCTAGCTGAAACCCGGTGTCCCAGACCCACCGGAATCGACGAATTCGTGAACCGAGCCACGGTTCGGGTGCTAAAGGCATTCTATTCGGGCACCTTAGGGCCATTCAGGGACACTTTGGGGATTTGCTCTGGGGCCACAGAACCCAAACCGATGAGGGAACTTGGATTCCATTGGCTCCCACAGGTCCACATGGCCATTGTGGACCTGTCCACGGTGGCCATGCACACCCGGAGGCCTCCAGACAAGAAATGCACCCCTTTAGCGAATTTGGAATGGTCATCACTGAGCAAAACCCTAGCTCCGGAGATGGCCCATTGGCACCGCTTCCGGGTCTTCAAGGCACACTGTGGGAGGTCCCCTAGCTGAAACCCGACATCCCAAACCCACCGGAATCGACGGATTTGTGAACCGAGACACAGTTCCGGTGCTACAGGCATTCTAGTCGGGCACCCTGGGGCCATTCAGGGACACTTTGGGGATTTGGTCCGGGGCCACGGAACCCAAACCGACAAGTGGACTTGGATTCTGTCGGCTCCCACAGGTCCACATGGCCATTGTGGACCTATCCACGATGGCCACGCACGCCCGGGGGCCTTTGGATGAGAAATGCACCCCTTTAGCGAATTTGGAATGGCCATCACTAATCAAAACCCTAGCTCCGGAGATAGCCCATTGGCACTCTTTCGGATATTCTAGGCACGCTATGGGGAATCCCCTAGCTGAAACGCGGCGTCCCGAACCCACCGAAATCAACGGATTCACGAACCGAGCCACGGTTCGGGTGCTACGGGCATTCTAGTAGGGCACCCCGGGGCCATTCAGGGACACTTTGGGGATTTGCTCCGGGGCCATGGAACCCAAACCAGCGAGCGGACTTGGATTCTGTCGCCTCCCACAGGTCCACATGGCCATTGTCGACCTGTCCACAGTGGCCACGCACGCCCTAGGGACTCCGGACGAGAAAAGCACCCCTTAAGCGAATTTGGATGGCCTTCACATTGGGGTCAACTTTGGAAAATCATCCACCAGGCACTTGTGGCTAGCGTTCCCAGCTGGAACCTACCTAGACACACTTGCATGACTCCCCGGAACCCAGTTTTTTTGCACGGTTGGAGTTCTATGCCCCCGGCAGGTATCCAGCAGGTGTCCCTGAAGGCCTTTTGGATGCGAGATGGAACGAGCCATAGAATGAAGACCATGGCTCGGATCGACAAACAGTTGATTCCGTTGGATTTAGGATGCCGTGATAGTGCTAGGGGTGCCCCTCCCCTCTGGTTCGGTGGCCCCAGTGTCATCTTGTACGTCCATCTTGGAAACTAGGGTTTTGCTCAATGAGGGAGTGTGCAATTTTTGCACACGAGGGTCAACTTTGGAAAATCATCCGTCGGGCACTTGTGGCTAGCATTCCCAATGGGAACCTACCTAGACACACTTGCATGACTCCCCGGAACCCGTTTTTGTTTCACAGTTGGAGTTCTATGCCCCCGATAGGTATCCAGCAGGTGTCCCTGAAGGCCTTTTGGATGCGAGATAGAAGGAGCCATAGAATGAAGACCGTGGCTCGGATCGATGAACGGTCGACTCCGTTGGATTCAGGATGCCAGGATAGTGCTAGGGGTGCCCCTCCCCTCTGGTCTGGTGGCCCCGGTGTCATCTTGTACGTCCATCTTGGAAACTAGGGTTTTGCTCAGTGAGGGAGTGTGCAATTTTTGCACACGGGGGTCAACTTTGGAAAATCATCCACCGGGAACTTGTGGTGATGATGATGATGATGGTGATGATGATGAAGACGTTGATGATGATGGTGATGGTGATGGTGATGGTGATGGTGATGGTGATGAAGATCATGGTGATGATGAAGATGGTGATGATGATGGACATGGTGATGAGGGACCTACAGATGATAGTGATGATGAAGATGGTGATGATGATGACGAAGATGATGATGATGATGATGGAGATGGTGATGGCGATGATGAAGATGGTGATGGTTTCATATCGCATCCAAAAGATGGAGATGGTGATGATGATGAAAATGGTGACGTTGATGATGATGGTGATGGTGGTGAAGTTGATGGTGATGGTGATGATGATGAAGATGGTGATGATGATGAAGGCGTTGATGATGATGGCAATGGTGATGAAGATGATGACAATGATGATGAATATGGTGATGATGATGGACACGGTGATGAGGGACCTACAGATGACCATGATGATGAAGATGGTGATGATGATGACGATGGTGGTGAAGTTGATGGTGATGGTGATGGTGATGGTGATGGTGATGATGGAGATGGTGATGGTTCTGTCTCGCATCCAAAAGATGGAGATGGTGATGATGACGAAGATGGTGATGATGATGAAGATGGTGACGTTGATGATGATGGTGATGGTAGTGAGGTTGATGGTGATGGTGATGGTTCTGTCTTGCATCCAAAAGATGGATATGGTGATGATGATGAAGATGGTGACATTGATGATGATGGTGATG
Source organism: Larix kaempferi (assembly GCA_027924585.1). Taxonomy (NCBI): domain Eukaryota; kingdom Viridiplantae; phylum Streptophyta; class Pinopsida; order Pinales; family Pinaceae; genus Larix; species Larix kaempferi. The sequence goes on along the minus strand of BSBM01000217.1, from coordinate 19,897,194 downwards.
GTGGTGAAGTTGATGGTGATGGTGATGGTGATGATGATGAAGATGGTGATGATGATGACGATGGTGGTGAAGTTGATGGTGATGATGGAGATGGTGATGGTTCCACCTCGCATCCAAAAGATGGAGATGGTGATGATGACGAAGATGGTGATGATGATGAAGATGGTGACGTTGATGATGATGGTGATGGTGGTGAGGTTGATGGTGATGGTGAAGATGGTGATGGTTCCATCTCGCATCCAAAAGATGGAGATGGTGATGATGATGAAGATGGTGATGATGATGAAGATGGTGACGTTGATGATGATGGTGATGGTGGTGAAGTTGATGGTGATGGTGATGGTGATGATGAAGATGGTGATGGTTCTATCTCGCATCCAAAAGATGGAGATGGTGATGGTGATGAATATGGTGATGATGATGAAGATGGTGACGCTGATGATGATGGTGATGGTGGTGAAGTTGATGGTCATGGTGATGGTGATGATGATGAAGATGGTGATGATGATGAAGGCGTTGATGATGATGGCGATGGTGATGAAGATGATGATGAAGATGATGAAGATGGTGATGATGATGGACGCGGTGATGAGGGACCTACAGATGACAATAATGATGAAGATGGTGATGATGATGGAGATGTGATGAGGGACCTAGAGATGACAATGATGATGAAGATGGTGATGAGGGACCTAGAGATGACAATGATGATGAAGATGGTGATGATGATGATGAAGGTGTTGATGATGATGGCAATGGTGATGATGATGATGATTAAGATGATGATGATGATGGAGATGTTGATGATCATGATGATGTTGATGATAATGAAGATGATGAAGATGATGGAGATGTTGATGAGGAATCTAGAGATGACAATGATGATGAATATGGTGATGATGCTGCTGATGATGATGATGATGAAGACGGTTATGATGATGAAGATGGTGATGTACATTGCATATTAATGGTGTGGCTTGGTCTAAAGCATTGACATGAGTCATGAGTGAGGTAGGTCTAAAGCAACTTCTTTTGTGGAGTGGTGTTGCATGTTGAAGTTCCCTTGGTCATTGTGTTCTAGTTGCATTGTTGGTTTTGGCTATTTGTTCCCAATGCTAGGAGTTTTTCTTCTTTTTTTTCTTCAACTTGTGTGCAGAGCTCTAGGCATTCATCTAAAATTTTCCCAATCTATCTATCCAAGTTCATTCTACCTTCGTTAATGAGTTTTGACCTCAAATTTCAATATTCTTGTATGGTCATGTATTATTTATCTTGGGGAATTTATTTATATCCAATGTATTTGACTCTAAGAACCTCTCATGTGTGATTATAAAAAAATCAAGATTCCCTCAACCCCCAAACATGCCCTTTCAAAGAATTTTTTATCTTTGAGTGTGGTATGGGTGCCAACATGAGGTTTTGTCTACTAAGGATGGATCTTGGCGTCTTGACCATGGTTGGGGTGATGACAATGAGTTTCATATGACTCCAATGAATCTTCCATGGATCATGGGGTAAAATGATCTCTCAAGTATTATTGCATGTGAACTTGCATGTACCAAGCTACAACAAATCTTTCACAGGAGTGGATTTGTCTATGTGAATAGATAAGTGAAAAGCTTTTAGCAACAAGACCTATCAATTTTAACTTAGAAGTATGGGAAATGTTCAAAGTGGGATTGAGAGGCTTGATGGTGGTTGTAGTAGTGGGCATGGTATTGGTGAGAATGATGTCATGATAGTGGAATTAAACATTAAGATGGTGACCTTAGAGCTTGGATCCTATCCTGGAAACACGAGAGCCTAGCCTAAAAACCGTAGTTGGTAGCATAAACCCTAGTTTGTATTCTAATCACAATGAAACCCTATTATGTAGCCTAAGATCTAGCCCTAAATTATAATACATGTAAAGATTAAATCATTTTCATTGTACATATATATTCATGTGCATACATTTGAATCCAAATCACTATACACATATATGCATAGTTTCTCATCTATATAGCAAGGGTGCATACAACTAGAAAACCGTTGTACCTAGCACCGGATACCTAATTTAGAAACGTAATGGTTTGAAATTGGTTGTACCATGAAGATTTTTATATGGTGGATATGCACACCTATGGAAACCTTCTCAATGGATGGAAAACCTAATATTATCATAACATTAGTAAAACTTACTCCAACATGTAGTAATGCTTACATGTTCTAGTGTTGATGGCGCACTAATGGATGCATGCAACTTGATGAGGGTGTATTTGTGACTCCATTGATGTAATGCACTTGTCCTAAATGTCTTTAACAAGTGTCTGAGTGTCCAATATATGAATTATGAGGTCCTAATACCCCTCTATCCCTTCCAGACAAAATTCGACAACATTTGGGGTATTGGGGTAACAAGTTGGTGTGTTGAGGTGGATATAGCCTCAAAAATACACCTCATAGTAGTCATTTATTGTAATGTCAACTATACATGTGTTTAAGTCAATGTGTCTACATAAAATTAGATCGCTATCACATAATGATAAATTAAGGAAGTCCTAATTGTAAATGGTAGTGGATGTGATGGTCATCAAATCAAAGGTGGCTATATCCGTGAGTGAGAATTAATGAGATAGCTATAAATCGTTCTCAAGGTTGTCCATTTGTATGGTGACAATTGATTAAGAAATGATTCAATAACTTGGTTATTAATTTGTTGCATGATCTTAAGTGGACAAAATGGTCAAAATAAATACTAGTGACGACATTTCATTATGTAGAGTATGGACATTTTGGATCTCATTATGTAGAGCTATTAAAAATCATGTCGGATCTCATTTTAACCTTTTGAAGACAATGGACATTTTCTATTTTTAAGTATTCTTTTCCTAGTACTCAAGTTCCCAATATATATCTTATGTGCCATGAGGTGTAATTTGTCCATCCATTTATTCCGTTTGTTTTTAGATTAATTCTCACACATGATTTTGTTTGAGTTAGCCTATGTTTACAATGTTTTCTTAACATAGATACCATTAGAAGCTTTTACATGTGGAAAGATAAACCAAGTTGAACTATGATATCCAACTTCTCTTCTAAGATCTAGGTAAAACCCAAATTTACACAACATCACATCATGATACATACAACATGAGACAACCACATTAGACAATGAGATATATAAATCACATAACTGAAAATCCATGTACATCAAGGCTACAAAACTCATCCAAACATATACAATTTCTAGCGAATAGTGGAACATGGTTCCCAATGTACGTATAATGGCAACTCGTGCCCTACACAAAATGTGACAACTCATGTCGTAGATACAAAATACATGGCAACTCGTGCCGTAGATACAAAGTACATCAAAACTGGTGCACAAAAGTGCCACATCGTGGCTAATGTACATAACATGTGGTGTGTCAAGCATTGTGACCACCGTCGTCACTCCCAGGCACAGATCTAAAGTCGATCTTCCTACTCTTCGAGCTACCGTTGCCTCAGGTCTTGCTCCTTCTAGGACTAGACCATCTCACCGGGCTCTGGAACAAATGATATAAGATACCGTCATTTTCAAGCATTTGCGACATTTACCACATTTATAAAACAAATGTAGAATTCGAATCTTAAATAAATCACCTCTGACGTGAGTGGGAAACGTTGGACAGGTGTCCTCGATCTGCGGAGCCTCTCAGCAATTCCAGCCTACAACATTTACAACAACCATTTCATTGAAAAGTAATAATTGCTTAAATTAATTTTTGTTAATGCATCAAAATATTTTCATAAATTAGCATGATTATCACCATGAACACCTCCGATGATGGACATGGCTAGGCTTCTGGGCTAGCAGGTGGAGTAGATGGCCGAACAACCAGCTCCGATGAAGTGATGGGGGGGGGGGGGCACAGATGTAGTGGTAGCCACTACAGGTGCAACCACTGGAGATACTGATGAGGATATTGGAAGGGTAGATGCCACAATAGTGGCGGGAAGTGGGGATGATATGGTGGGAGAAGACACGGTGGTATGGGGTGGAGGAGGACCATGTGGACGATGAACCCCTGTCGGTTGTAGGATAGAGGGTATCGAACGAAAAGGGCTAGGGGGATGTTGAGGGATGGTGCATGGGAGGGCAGTCCTTCATGGAGGGAGGAGGATGGACAAATGGGAGGTTGTGGATGAAGAGGGGAAGGTGGAAGGAAGGGGGGGTGTGGACGAATGGGGGAGGATGGATAGACATGGGGGCGTGGATAAATTGGGGAGGATGTATGGACGTGGGGGGGGGGGTGAGTGGGGGAGGATGGATGGAGGGGGGAGTATGGCCGGAGAGGGGGGGCTAGATGGAAGGGAGGGGGTGGACGTAGGGAGGGGTCTCGATGGAAGCGATGGAGGGGACTCATGGGAGAGTGTGGATACATAGGAATAAAATGGGGAGACGCAGCTGCTGGTGGCACCTACATATACATTTGTAATATCACAATTTAGTAAACAAACAATAAATTAAACCATAGTAAGTCATAACAAATCAAATTAAAAGCATGCTTATAACTACACATTGTACCTGTGTATATGGTGATGTGACAATCCCTGGCAGGGGTGGTTGATCACCGTAGTCACGGAACACTTGTGGACAACAAAATGCATGCATGTTATGAACATGTTAAACAAGTCATTATCTAGGCAATCAAGATATTCAAAAACATTGTACGAACTATCAACGTGTATGCCATAAATATAAATACTTGAGTAATATAAATGACATAAGTAATAACAATATTGTGTCAGGTACTGAAAATACCTCCATGTGGGGTGCCGCAATTTTAGTTGCAGCTACCATTGTTGCATCTAGGTTGGGAGATCCTACGTTCTCCCATCTTAGTGTATCAGCTCTGAATAAATGTACATTGAAATAACATTTTAAGTCAAACAAAAATACTTTAAAAGTACTTTACAAGTTATCAAGTGATGATTGAAAACACATTAAAAAAATTGCTGACCTGATCCATATAACAGCCCTCGATCGGGCCAGGGCAAGTCTGTCCGCAATGGGGACAAAGATGTGGCATTGTCACTGTCGAACTGGAATGCCCAACATGGCTACCATCGTTCATGGGTCTATCCTGGCCCTGTTGTGAAGGCCCTGCACCTGGATCTCTATCAAGGTCACCCGACCTCTCCACTGTAGTCACTGCTACAAAGGAGGTGTGTCTGAGGAGTCCACGTGCAACATTCCTCATTGCCACCTTGATCTGATCAAGCTTGTGTGGAAATTGAGGTGGCTGGGGAGAGGGGTTGCGGTCACGCCTCAGAGATGGTGGCCCTCTCAGTAAGTTCCTCCTGGCAGCAGGTCGATCTTGGGCAGAGCCACGCCCAACACCCTAGAACTCGGTTATGTCAAAATAGTTGACATGTAAACCGAGGCAAAACTCGGCCCACATTTGGCGAAGGAAGTACTGTGGAACCTCCCTATTATTGCAGGGAAGTTTATCGTACACCATGAACCACCTCCGCATCCAATTTTCCCTCCATGGTTGGTAATGACACCAATCCATGTAGACACGTGGCTTTGTAATGTTCGGTGGTTGGTTTGTTTTTGGATCAATGAACATACTGTATAATTGGGATTTTGTAATGTTCAAATATTCTATTGCTTCCTTGGAGATGCCCGTGGAGTAGTACTCCCGCATCCTAGCTCTAAATTGAGTCATGTCGGTCAATTGTTGGTGTGCATGGATGAGGGAGTCAATTGAGTTTTCAATTGATGTGGCAAGAGACAATCAAAATGGTTCCCCCAAGTTTCTAAGTTTGTGAGTGTGCACTCACATTTCATTTACATAATGGTTAAGGGCATCTTGTTCAAAATTGGGTTGGGGGTTTTGGTTTTGTTCGGCATTTGGATTGTGTTCACGGTTTTCTTCGGAATTGGGTCCAAGGTTTGGGTTTTCTTGTGTTCCACCGGACTCAGGGTTAACATCTTGTTCACTCATTATCTCAGTTTACAATCTACAATAGAAAATTGGTTCATTGTTTTCAAAATTTGAGAATTATTTACAATTAAATGAACAAAAAAAATCAAAAAATCGACACATATAATGCATAAAATGAAAAAAAAAACGTGATATTTACCTATTAATCAAAGTGTTGATGATTTTTTGGGTGTTGTTGGGTGGGTGCTTTCGGAGTCGATTTGGCTTCCTTTGGTGGTTGAATCGACGCGCACGCGGAGGAGGAGGACGCACTCGGCCAAATGGAACAATGGGGAAATTGTGTTCTCTTTTTTTTTTAACAGGGGCGCGTGCGTGCCACCGTTGCACGCACGTGCCTCGGTTCGATACCGAACCTAGCGACGCGTGTGTGCTTCCTTAGGTGCGTACGCGCCATTTTTTTTTCCGCTAGCGTGCCCCTATTGCAACGAAAATGGGGACCATCTTCGTGCGCCCTCCCCTCAACCACAAAGCTACAGGAATCTCAATTGGCTTCTCCCAACCTTGGCACCCACATTACCTACCATACCCAACATAAGGAGGGTCCCTTTCTCTGCTATACAGTCCCTCAAGCCCCCCGTTCCCTCTAGTGCTATTCAGGGTGGGCATAAAAAGGTCCAAGTTGCTAAGCCTTTAGATTTTCTTGCCTCCACTATTTTTATCAAGCAATTCCAACCTCTGCTCTCTCTTTAACTTCAATTCTCTCTTGAATTTCTGGATTTCTAGCCACGAAATCCAATTTCAAGATTCCAAGTTTGTATTTTCTCACGGATTTTTGTGTCTTTGAAACTCTCAAATTTTCCCAAAGAATAATATATATGGATTCCCCCACTGGATTTCACAACCCACGAGAATTTCTAAGCATCTTTAACACTCTAAAACAGGGGTTTTCCTCTTTAATATGAGTGCTTTTTTAATAAATATTAAATATTTTAACAACATAATAAGTTATTTTCCATAACATACATCATCCACTCATCATGATTGAAACACTACCCAATAGTTAATATATAGTTAATTCCCTTTTCCAATATTTTGTTAAGAACTTATAACACATGAATCTAAATAATAATTATTAAATTAAATATATTGAAATAAACAAAGTTAGATCATTTGCTATATGCATACATAATCAATTAATTAAGTTGATAGTTTACTTATTTTAAAGATCAACCTACCATTTTCCTATATCTTGTACTAGAGATTATGAAGTAAAAGCTTCACTTACATTTAATCCTAACCTGTTTTTGTTTTTGGTCTTTGCCTATAAGTAATCCATTAAATTATCAACAGCAAAACATAATTTTAAATATTTAAAGCTAATTATTAATTGAACAAATTATTTGATTGGTTATTCTAAGAGCCTCGTGTCATAACTAAGGTTTTTTGAATCGTTAGAAACATTAATTGTCTTATGAGAATGCAAAAAAAAATAGGTGTTTAGATATTATCTGAGATTTTGAACTTTCTTGAGTGGATCAAGAAGATTAACCTGAATGTAACAAATATAAAGTAGGGATTCATTTCATGGTTCTTGTATTTTGTTATGCTCAAATACATCTTGATTAAGATTTAAATAAACTTCAATGGCAGTGGTGATGGTTAAGAAAAGAGATATGTTTATTAAATAGTATTTGTTTTAATGTTTATGCTATTAAATAGTTTTTGGTTTTATGTTTATATTAATTAGTTTAATGTTTATGTTAGTTTAATATTTATATTAATTATTTTAGTGTTTTTAACCTTTATTTAACAACTAACTATCTCCACAAAATAAAGTGGTTAGCTATACATATAAGCCACTTTACTTGTGGTTATGTTAGTATATTATACTTTATGAACATTTTAGGCCACTTTACTTGTGGTTATGCTAATATATTATACTTTATGAACATTTTTGTTTTGTTCGAACTAGATTGGATGACCTTCCTACAAGCTTCCATGGATTATCTTATAGTTACTTTTGTCTCATGCTTCTGCTCAGCATTGTAAGCCCGTCACCTGGGATCGAGTTTTCTGTGATAAGATACATCGCATGGATTCTTGGAGTCCTTTTTTATCGATGGCAAGTTTTATAGTGACTTGGATGAATGAGAAGCAGACGAGTTTTGAGAGGAAGATAATTTGCTCTACGTCGATGGCATCGGAATTTAGACCTGTCTTATTGGCTCATCCTTTAACAGCTTTGCATAGTTTGGTTTACACAACCGGCCACATGTTTTTGCGTTTCCCTTTCACATTATATTTGTAATTGTTCTACACTCAACTTCCCTTACGCGGGTTTCACCATACACTCCACCGCAGTCTTGATTGCCAGCTATGTATGTCCGCATAGATTCCCTTTTACTTAAACATGTTCAGTCTCTCTACAGTTACATGGAGGGAACGGCTTGAACACCAGCTTTATCATGTGCGCTGGTTGACTGAACGTGCTCCGGGGTGTGCTGCTAGTTACGAGGGATGCATCTGGAGAGCTATCAGAGCTATCAAGTATGGAAACATTGGTATCTTTGGACAGTGGTTCAACAAGCCTCCAGGAATTCCTCTGAATCCAGCGAATTAATCATTCGATTAATAAATGAAAACTTAAAATGTATCCCTTTTAAATACCATAAACCCACATAATCAGCACACGATACCTTTAAATAATCATTCCATTAGGATTGGAAATAAGAACAGATGCTTAAGGCCATTTCAATTCTTTAAACCATACACATCATAAATATTAAGATCACGACACTATACCAGGGTTAAGCTATTCAGCCTGCTGCAGGCTATTTAATATCATTTAATGTGACTGCAGTGGACCTGCTGATCATTGAATCTTAAGCTACTTAAAATCCAATCATCAACAAGCCCACTACAGCCACATTAAATGGCCTGCAAGCTAAATAGTGTTCGCCTTACCTCACCAGGAGTAGAGCCTAGAGTGGGGGCATGCTGTACATATATATATATATGATCATACAACGAACGTTAATGGCTCCACAAGGATTAACTTGTCAATGCATTTTTTGTTAATTCATACCTAATTGATACCTAACCTATATCGCCTGTAGTAACAAGCGGGTTCTCCATGCGCATGGTATCGACTGGACGTGGGGTCCCTTTTTGACGGGCCACTGTAACGCATCCATTCCACTGTTGTAACTGAGATTTATGGCATGCTGAGTTAATTAAACTTTATGTTGATCAGTGAGTTGTTTCCCTCTGAATGCGCATGCGACGGGAAGGTACATGCGCCTAATTCACGCCAAAGGTACATTCCATGTGCACTTCATGCACCAGATGGAATCACAAAGCTGACAAGTATGGAAACATCGGTATATGCATACAACCCACCTAGTGGAAATTCTGGGTTTTAGAAATCAATGTGGGCTATGGCCAATAACAATACCTATGAAGCTGAGCTAGTGTCTTGCCTACACCAAAATGACCACATATAAGAGAAGTATGTGCTTCTCTAATTACATGAATTCTTTCACTCTGTGAAATACAAATTTTGCCAAGCTGATAAAATAACTTACCATGAATATGATAGTCCAATTCTTCATTTTGAGTGCCATGCATTAAAGATTCATACACATATTTGAAGTCTTCCTCCTAAGAAAATACAATGTTCAATGTAACTCTCATAAGCCAAAGGACTATTATGCAAGATGACTAATGCATTGATTGGAGGTCTTGATAACATGTCCACAACTTTATTCTAAATTCCCTATTTATATTAATGACCAAATGAAAATGTTGTAAGAATTGCATCCATCTGAAGTGCCTTGATTGTTGTAGCTTATTTTGCGATTGAAGATATTGTAGTGGTTGATGATCAGTATATATTATAATTTCTTTACCCATTAGATAATGTTTCCACTTCTTCACTTTGTACTAATGCATACAACTCTTTATCATATGTGGGATAGTTAGCTGCTGCTTTAGGAAATATTTCAGAATGATAGTAGATTGATTTCTTATGTTGCATTAAGACTGCCCCCATGGCATAACCACTAGCATTGGTTTCAATCTCAAATGGTTGTTGTAGATCTTGAAATGCAAGTACTGGAGTTGTGATGATCTTTTCTTTCAATGTGTCGAAGGCCTTTTGCTTTTGCCTCCCCACTGAAAGACATGCTTCACACTTGTCAAAGCACCCAAAGGAGAAGCAATAAATGAGAAGTTAGCAATGAACTTCCTACAGTATTGGGCTGCCCACAAGAAGCTCCTAACTTTTGTTACATTAGTTGGCTTGGTCCAATTTTGAATGACTTCAACTTTAGAGGGATCAATTCTCAGTTCACCACCCCCTACAATATGGCTTAAGAAAACCTAAGATGTCTTTCCAAACTCACATTTGGACATATTTAAATACAATTTATCATTTTCTAAAACATCTAGAACTTGATTAACATGCTTGACATGATCCTCCCAAGTTCAACTGAATATGACGATGTCATCTAAGTAGACTATTACAAAGTCATCAATTAATGGCCTAAATGCATCATTCATAACTCACATAAAAGTTACGAGAGCATTACAAATCCCAAAGGCCATGACCAACCATTCATATAAACCCTGTTTAGTTTTAAAAGCAGTTTTCCAAACATCATTTTCATGGATTCTGATCTGATGGTAACCACTTCTTAAGTCTAACTTAGTGAAATGTTTTGCATTCTTTAACTGATCCAAAATATCATCAATACGAGGAAGAGGATATTGATTCTTTATAGTTATTTTGTTCAAAGTTCTGTGATCCACGCACATTCACAATGTACCATCCTTCTTTGGTACCAAAACAATCGGTGAACCACATGGAGAGGAACTTGGTCGAATGTCCCCTATCTCAAGTACAACTCTTGAACCTGCTTCTTGATTTTTGCATTCTAGATCACTGAAGACCGATACATACCAATATTCAGAAGAGGAGCATCTTGATACAAATGGATCTCATGTTGTATTTCTCTTTTAGGAGGTAATCCTTAAGGTTCTTTGAAGACTGCCTCAAACTTACCAACAACCTTAAACAATTCATATTTAAGTTTAGGATCACAACCTTTAAAAGCATCAGTCTTATCAACATATTTAGCTTTAACAATCATGAGAACAAAACTCTTGCTACCATTTACTAATCTCTTCATTTGACTTGAAGAAACCAAAGATAAGTTTTCATACTGTGAGATCGAACAATATACTAAACACCATCCTTGTTTAACTGGTACTTGTTCTCTAATCTGTAAAAGATTGCTTTCATGTCATAAAGATAAGGGCTACCTAAAGCATTACCATAGATATCCAACGGGACCACATCCAAATCAACTTCATCCATAAATCCAAAAGTGATAGCAAACCTGAGTCTACACTACTTAGAAACTTGTAGTTGTGCATTTTCACAAACTCATCCAAGTGGATATGGTTTGGGGTGAGGTTTTGTTTCTAAACTGAGTTTCTTAACTATCTCTTCTGAAATCAAATTAGCTTGTGATCCACTATCAAATAAAGTATCAATTTTAGTATGCTTAGAAATCACCCTTATGTGAAATAACTCACTCCTTTTCTTTTCATCATGAACAAGTTAGACTTTTGAAACATAAACAGAAGGATTTTTACCTTGTAATCTCATGGCTGTAATTTCAGTATCGTCTCCAGAGTCTGATACCCAATCATGTTGAAGAGTGGCGGTAGTATTCTAATCTTCCTTCTTATTCTGAAACTTTTCTAGATTCAACTCCGGATAAAGCTTCCAACATTTGGATACGTCATGTCCCCTTTTCTAACAATGTGTGCTTGTGAGATTATCTTCTCCTTTCTTCATGGTAGTTGTATGCTTACCTTTGCATTTACCTTTGAACTTATTTCCACCTGGTTTGAAAGGCTTCTTGGAAAAGTTATCAGAAAGACTCTTCTCCTTAGATTCAATATTGGTGGCTTGACCACACACTCCATCCAAGTTAGTCAGATTGAACATAAGAATTGTATGCCTTAAGTAACTATGCAATCCTCCTATGTATTTAAGAAGTGTCTCTTGAATATAAATAGGTATACCAATTACTAAATCCCTCCCTCTAAACTCTTGTGTGTATTCTTGCACATTCTGAACCTTACTTCGTCTGAAATTCTACCAGTCCATCATAGCCTGCTGCATATAACCCAACAGATAGAACTATTTTTTCAATGCTGCAGTAAACCCATACTATTAGGGAAATTTTGAGGTCAAAAATGGGCCTCAAAACAAAAAATGTATTATCAAAATCAACTTTAAAAGAACCAATCACATTCCAGAGGATGACATCATCCCTTATGGTTGATGTGGCATTGGTTGAGTTAAAGGTGATTACTTGTCAAATTCTAAATGGTAGATGAAAAGCCATGGTTAACCACATAAATGTTGCAAGTAAAGTACTCATGCTTAAAAATGTACTCATACGTTACTTTTGAATATAATATAAATGTACTAAAATACTTCAAATAAGTAATTTATTTCAAATTTCAAATTTCAAAACAAACTTATATTAAAAAATAAATAGAATAAAAATACCTTTCAATATACAATAAAATAATTTTAATCTGTGAGATGTAGAACAGTTGGTGGCGGGGTTTGGTTAAGACGCCCCCTAAGCGGAAAGGTTGCCAGTTCTAATTCCGCGGATACAAAAAAATCCAACCATGTTAAGGGTCGGTGCGGTCCAGGCCAGGTGCGATCCCCGAGTGATTTTGATGGCTTAATGCCCCTAATTCGTGGTAACTTAGCCAAAGGCAAACTTACTAGTCAAGGAGGTTCCACCACTTTGCCAACAAAAAAAAATAACTTTATAAATATTTAAAAATCTTTCCACAACTAAAAGGAAATTTAATACGTAATATTGATTATTTTAAAACACGTGGCACATAATATGGGAAGCAAACTATTTTATTAACATTAACGTGTTCAACCAAATATTTATAATATATATTATATATTGGTCAATATTTTAAATATAATATATTATATTAAATTACTTATTTTGAAATATAATATAATTTAGATTAAATTAATATAAATGTAATATAAAATATTTTAAATTAATGGTAATTTTTATTGTTTAATGTAAAATAAATTAAATTCACATAAATTTATTTTATAAGTTTTATAAAAAAAATTATAAATATTAAATATTTATAATCAATATTTAAAAATAAATTAGATTTATAACAATGAATTATTAATTTTTATTTTTAATAAATATAAGTTATATAATGAATACATAATTTTTTAAAAACTAATAATTAACAATAATTTATTTTTATAATTTTAGTTTTATTTAAAATTCAAAAAAAAATTCAGTGAAAAAAACCATACTATTGGTCTTCAAATGTGAATCAAATAGTACAAATGTGCATAAGTCTATATAATAGACTTATCAAATAGTCCAAAAAAACTGTATACAATTTCAACATAACTTCAAAATAAAAAAACCTTGCCCAAAACATTTTTAAAAAACATTGTGCCAAGCTTTCGATCAATGAACCAAAATAGATATCCGATCAGATGTCATAGATCTGGACCATCCCAGGGTCTATCATCGTAGATTCATAGTGTTCCTCCCAGCAGATAACTCCTTTATCTCCAGTATAAGCTTCCTTGGATAGAGTGTCAACCTTGGAATTAAATTTCCTGTAAATATGGTCAAGAGAAATACGTTCAAAGAGCTACAATCATTCTTTTATCCTTTTGCACCAATGATATAGAGGCAAATTGTTCAGATTATAATCTCCCCGAGCCCATTTAATTGTCACTCTGGAGTCTCCAAAGATCACCACATCTGATAGACCAAAATTTTATGCGACAGTAAGGACACACCAAAGTCCTAGAATCTCTGCTTTCATATTAGTGCCATGTCCACGGTTCAATTTCAGAGTATAGTAATGGTCCATATTGATGTAAATGATCCCACCAGAAGCACACTTACCACCAGTCGCAGCACCATCAAAATAGATCATAGCTTTATGGTCTGGGGGACAGAATGAAGATATCTTTTTAGTTTTCACCTTCTTGTAGTCAGTGCACTGCTCAGATATCATCTTAATAACACACCTAAGTGTCCATTCAACACTTGAGCATTGATCCTCAAATATAACTTGATTTCGAGTCCTCCAAATCGCCCACGTAGTCACAGCAGGAAAATATGGGAGCTCATCTGCAGACCTGTACCATAGCAATGTATTTTGTGCAAAGGATTCAACACCCCACTAAATATTCGTTTCAAGATGTTGCTGAATTGACAGCCAGAGTGCCTTCATGAAATTGCAGTCAACAAAGATGTGGTTGACGGATTCGGACATGTGCCAATAGAGAAAATAGATATTCGGGCCTTCCTAGCCTCTATTTACCAAAATATCCCAAGTAGGAAGTTCACCGCTCAGTTCCCGCCACATAAAACATTAAATTTTAATAGGAATTTTCCAATTCCATAGAGCCTTAAACCACCAGTCTACAGGAAAAATGCACTGTTTGCTGATAACAGTTTGATATGCCAAACTTGCCATGATAGGCCATATTTGTTATTCTTCAGCCAAATCACCTTATCCATATCAGAAGAAAGTCTACACCCGATCTCATTTAATCTCTTAAAATAATGACTCCATTCAATAGTGCAATCTCCTTCAAACCCCAATTCGAATGCACTCAACCAATAATTTTGGTTCGAATTATGATTCGTTTTCGGATCTTATTAAGGGTCTTGCAGTCAAAGCGATGGAGAGTGAGCAGTATCTCATCAGACAATCTGAAGCCATCCTCCAAGCCAAGGATTGGATCAATGCCAACCAGAATATCATGTCCATTTCCAACCTTCTACGCTAGGTCCCTTACCATCCAATTGTATATCTTTAAAAAACCACTCCAGATTTTGGACGCACTGTGAAATCTCTTCACCGGATGTCTCAGCCATCTTATAACATCTCCCTTCAAATATTTGACAGAGATCACCTTAGACCAAAGAGTGGTCCCAAAGAGAGATCTCCATAAACATTTCATTCTCAACGCAATACTGAAGAAGGAAAGGTTGTGAATGCCCCAACCACCATGACAAGTAGGAAGTGCAAAAGTTTCCCATCTGGTCAATACCATCTTTTTACGATCTAAACCACCTGTCCATAAGAAATTAAAGTATAACCTTCTTAATCTGGTAAGGATAGACACGGGAATTTGATGTAGAGAGAGCCAATACACCAAAATTCCAGTGAGAACCGCCTTTACAAGGATCAACCGACCCCCAACAGACAGCAGTCTAAATGTCCAGTGAGAAATCCTCTTCTCAACCTTCCTCAATAACCACAACCAGTCATCAACCCTATAGCCATTCGGCTTCAAAAAGTAGCTGAGATACATGAACCCTTCCTCAAGTTGTTGAAAGTTATAAGGTAAGATATTTTTTATAGCCTCAATCCGCTGGTCAGAAAATCTAAAGTGGTGAATACAAGATTTTCTTACACTTACCTTCATAACTGAATCCACACAGAAAATAGAAATGATATCCTTATATCTCTTCCATTCTTGTTCAGTGTCCATCCCAGCAATTAAAACATCATCGACAAATAAAACATGTGTGAAAACCAGCTCCTGAGAAAGTTTGATACCTAATATACTCCCATCCACTTTTGCAGCATTGATCATTCTGCTCAGTCCTTCTATGGTTAATAAGAAAATCAAAGGTGAAAGTGGACATCCCTGACGGATTCCCCTGCGCATGCTGAAGAAACTGGAGGGTGCTCCATTGATAAGAACTGAGATACTAGTAGAGGTAACACACGCCATAATCCAGCAAATGACCAGTGGTGACATTCCAATCTGTATGAGAACCAGCCTTAGAAAAGACCAATCAACTCTATCATATGCCTTTTCAAGATCCATCTTTAGAAACATAGCCTTCATCTTCTTCAATTTAACTGTATGCATAATCTCTTGTGTGATTCTGATGGAATCAAGTATCTGGCGATCTTGCAAGAACCCAAATTGTTCCGCAGATATATGGGCAGATATGATAGGCTTCAACCGATTAGAGATCATTTTAGTGATCATCTTGTAAGCCAAGTTGCATAACGTAATTGGACAAAAAACACCAAAAGAAGTGGACTTCCCCTTCTTTGGAATAAGAGTGACGAAAGTAGAATTAAGCCCACCATAAATGTATCCCTCAGTACGAGAGAATTCCACCATCTTTAATATTTCAGGTCCATTATCTCATAAAATGTAGAAATTACTCAACAATCCAGCCACCCGAGCCTGGGCTTTTCTCCTTGGAAAAACTCTTGAGTGCAACTTCAATTTCATCAAAATTAACTTCTCTACCTAAAACTTCAGCATCTTGTTCTGTGATGAAAGCATGATAGTATCTAGCAACGTTAATTTGGTTGATTAAGTCATTCTGACCAGTATCAGAGTACAGTTTACCAAATTAATCAAGTGCTGAATTATGAAGAGAGTCTTGTCCAAATATCAAATTCCCTAGTTCATCATGAAGGTCCCAAACAACATTCATATTTCTTCTATGTGAAGCATAGGTATGAAAACAATTTGTGTTGGCATCACCATGACTAATCCAAGTGGCACGAATTTTGAGTCTCCATACTTTCATTTCTTGTGTCAATAAATCCTCTTTTTTCCTTTCAATATGTTTAATCATATCAAACTCTTCATCCTTTAACCCAACACCAAAGTTCTGACTATGTAACTCCTGTAACTGAACCTCCAGAGAGTTAAGTTCCGAAACATCATCCTTCTTTTTGTTGTGAATCGACGTAGAGCAAATACCTTTGAGATGATGTAATTTCTGGACAAAAACATCAATTGGATTTAGCTCAACCTCATTACAATAATTTAGCTAGAACTCCTTGATAAAAGAACATAAATCCTCATTACTCAGCCAAGAACAATTGAACTTAAATGGATAATGCACTTTACATAAAGTCGTGTCCCAAATATCTCCAGACGAGCATGAGTGCCCCAAATATCTCCAGCACTGCATGTAAAATTGAGATCACCTATGATTATAAGATTTTGGGTATTAAGTATACCCAAGGCGCACAAAGACTCCCAAAAACTGCCACGGTCTTTATAAGGACCATAAATATTAAAAACAGTGAGCGGCAGATTTATGCTCAGATAGTGTCCTTTCAGTAACAAACCCCACTGTGTTTTATATTATGAATATATATATAGTTTAATAAAGATATTTTAAATATTAAATAAGTGAATTATCTTCAAAATTTCAAAACTAATACAATTTATTTTATTTTTTGGGTACTTTGTTTTATAAGTACATTTATGATGTGTTATTTAAGTTATGTCATAGTCAAAAGTACTCATATTTCTAGTCACATCAAATAGGAATTTTTTATTACACCGAAGGTGTATATTAAGGGGTCGGCTCCCCTCAGGTTTTTGTCGTCTGTCGACGGCCTATGGGGAGCTGCCATGGTCATTTTCATGAAAAGATTTAAAATTAAAATTATACACTCAAATTGGCACAAGGAAACGAAACGTACTTGTTTCGTATGACAATCGTAGGTTAAACAGAGAATGTCACGCAACCGCGTTTGTAGAGAAACACCTCCACCATCGTCGCAAGTGGAACTGCCCCCTGTCATACCAGTAATAAATTATATTCATTGTTGCTTAATGCGCTCACCTGACCTCCTTCAATGATGTACACTATATGCAGAAAATTCAATTGCTTTTGCACATTCCTATCTCCATCATCTTGACAGTGCGTGCTTCCAGCAACAAACCCAACGGAGTGGTAAGGGAGGGAAACATGTTCACTATCCATTTATAGTTCCACCCACTCATACTGAACACCTCCAATTACAGCCTGATGAGATAATTAAGTAGCGTGTAGTGCGCCAGTTCCCTACATCAATCACTATAGGCAACAATAGGTGGTTTTCACGTAATGGTACTTTACAGGCTTGTGACAGCTCCACATGAATCTTATCTGACTAATGATAAGAATCATTTGCTATGGAGCGGAAGTTCGACTAACCCACTAACCATTTAGTGTAACGAATCCACACAGGTGCAGCCATTTGATATAGAATTTGTGTATATATAAAGCCAAACCATCCCTCCCTTCATTCATTCATGGTTATAACTTTACTTAATTGGAATTCTAAGGTCGTACGTTGTACCCAGTTACATAGCAAAAGGCTGCAAGAGAATCCAAGCCATCATGGGTTGTTGTGAATCAATACCTTCACGTTCCATTGATCCTTCAGCTCAGCATGGTCAACTTCGGCATTCTAAAGGTACTAGATATGCAAATAAACTGAGCAAATATTTCTTTGGCTACTGGCTTTTTTGTAGAATATGTTTTAGAAAATAATTATAAATTTAAATTTAAAATTTGTGTTCATGTTGGCAACTGATTAAGATGATGAGGGAGGTGCCATAATTTATGTGGAGAACTTGCCTCACAACATTTCGGCAACTCGTATTGAAAAGGAATTCAACAAATTCAGAAAAACCAAATCCGAAAAAATTCGAGTTCACAATGAGGTTTGTCTCTCTGTTTGTTTTCTTTACATACAATTTTTAGCGTAAAAGAGTAGAGATGGGAATCTAATTTAATGTAAATCACTCGCCTCGAAGGCTTACTGGCCTCCTAACTCAACGATTTTCCCCCAAAAGCCAAATCGCTCACCTTAGAGAGCTGCCTACTTCCCTAGCCAAGCAATTGAGCACCTTGACCAATAAACTCAACGATTGGATTTTCTTGGGTAGATCGCTCACCTCCCAGTGCTGGCTACCTCCCAAAACGAGCGATTGGGCCATTGGCAGTTCAACTCAGCAATTTGTAGGCTATCTGCGGTCTTCAGAGCTTGCCTGGTTTTGTGCAGATGATAGTTGGTGGAGTATTCTTCCTACACTTTGTACTTATCCCTTTGTTTCATATAAAATAATTTATTAAAATTTCTCCTAGGTAGGATTTGATAGGCCCTTAGTTTAGGTTAAATATACTTAGATTAGTGTTAGAATAGTTGCATCTTGTATTTGCATACTTAGTTGCAATTAATTTTAAAACATAGAGCTGATATGGAAAGTCGGGCCATAACCGAAGGGTTCACCACTTTCAACGGAAGGAGGTATAATCGGACCCTTTCGCTAGGTGAACCTGTGAAGTTTACGAGAAACATTTAACGTGTCAACTAATAGCCAGCCTGGACTTATTGCGGGGAGATTCTGAACTATTGTAGAATCAATATTTCCATCTTCAAGTGGGTTGCGGGACTACTAGTGGCTTCAACTGAGATGACACTGGATATATAGGACAACTATCTCAGTGAACTATTAGTGCAATAAACTCTACGCGTTGCTGAGTAACTGTCTCATCTTATGGTAAAATGATTAATACATAAATTTATTATGAGAAAAAGGCTTCGCCCCTTAAAAATTCAGTTTTTATGTTTGAGCTAGCAAGACCCAGTGCTCAAATCTGTATCCCTGTTCATCTCCATTATAACAAATGTCGTTAGTTTAGGGGAGACACATTGGCCGCCTCCCACAAGAATATGGGCAGATAAAAATTAGATACCAACTATGCAGGGAAATAAAAACCTTGAAATCTCACCTCTTATTGACTTGAAGGATAGCTGACCTTATCCTTACAGGTGCGTGATAGAGATTTAATTCGAGCTTTGGCCTTATACTTAAATTTTACTTTCTAAATACAATTGCAAAGAAACACAATTCTTAGGAAGGAAATATAATTAATACTTTGGCTAGCACAAATGAGTTTTCTTTTTTTATGACCTTAAATTATTGATTAAGAGGTTTGACCAACCATTGCAACTAGTCAATTGAAGTGAATAAGCCTTGAAGTCACGTTTTCTATTAACTCCTAATCCTTTCTCTTTCCTAAGCTACATTATATTTACTACACATTCAGTCCCATTTTAGTTAAATTAAAACCCATGACCATGGACCGTCCTTTGCTAGGAAATCCAGTCCATGTATCCACAAAACAACACGTGTGAGGCCCTTTTAGAGGCAGAGTCGTGCACATATGCAACACTGGTGATGACCGTTATCCATGCATGCGCCCATAAACATGAGATTAGTTTTAATGCGGGGTATTCGAATAGTTTCCTCATAAACCCCGGCCTCAATCATGACCACAAATCTCTTCTTAGTCCGGTGCACTGTTCACAGCTTGTTGAATGCTTGATATAGAGGAATTATTATCAAGCTTGGATACAATAATGTATCGTTTTCAAAGACAGATGAAGAGTTGGGTTAGGCGTGTGATAATGAAGTTAAGATATACTTTAGATCCCACTATTCATAAGTCGGGTCTCAATTAGTATTAAACTGACATCATATAAATAGGAACTTTATAGATGTATAGCGGAAATCTTTAAAAAAAAATTAACAAGGTTTTTTATTTTAAAAGTCTTATGGCTACAATGGAATTTTAAATGGTTTTCAAATATAAATATGAAATATTACTTAAAGTATAGATATATTCATGGATTATCATGATTCCAAAATTATATAACTAATTACTATAATCAAATATTTGTTATATTCTTTATACGTGTAAAAAAGTTTAAATATTTAAATAATTTAAATATTTAAAAGATTTGAAATTAAAAAATATATAATTGAAATAAATTAATTGAATAATAAATGATATTTGTATTGGAATCTTGATCTACCATGGAATGCAAGAGCGTGATAAGATCTTGGTCTCATTGAGGTGAATGAGAATGAATAAAAATATGTTTGTCTTCTTTTATTACTCAACATAAATATAACTTATTTAATTTGTTTTAAATGTGTTTTTCTTCATGTTAAACTAAAGGATAGTGATGTTAAAATATAAATTTCTTTATGTTTAACTAGAGGATAATGATATTAAAAAACTATCTACCATTTTTAAATTCATTTACTCATGGATCATCATGATTCCAAAATTATATAAGTACTATACTCAAATATTTTTTATATTCTTTTTACTTTAAAAAAGTTTTAATATTTAAATAATTTGAATATCGAGAATATTTAAAATTAATAAAATTATAATTAAAATAGATTAATTGAAAACTGTCTACCATTTTTAAATTCATTTTTACCTGTGGCACTTGAAAATTATTTGGTTGGTTGAGTAGCTTAAGGATAATTAGTTCAAAAGCATATCTCTATCGATCATGGTATGTTCTTTTGTTCTTCTATATTTCTTATTCAGCCATGGATTTTACAATGAGATCAGTCCCTCAGTGATTGACGCATAATGGTATTACGATTGGCTTGGTATGATTGGTATTAGACAATGGTTGCAACCACCTACCATAGATCCATGGTTATGATCATTTACAAAACAACCCCATGGTCATTTGGCACTACTACAAATAGTATCCCAAAAATTTTCAAGTGCGGGAATGAAAAATAATAGGCAAAAGATTCATAATACACTCACATTGAAACCAATACACCATGATGTTAGTAGGGAGCACCACTCTCTTGTTCTTTCCCTCATGTTGTCATGACATTTGATAATTACATTGGTCCTCAACCAATCTTAACCAAAGCACATACCAATTCCACCCATAAATCAAAGTAACAAGAAACAAATCCCCCTCAAGTTGACTGTCCATAAATCCCAAGGATTGACATTAACAAGGTCAATTATTGACATAATTGGTAACAATAAACGTCATTTAAGGGGTCAGTTCCTTCGTCGTCCGTCGACGGCCTATGAGGAGTCACCCCCTATCATCAATCAATAACGCATTTCCCCATAACTTGTGAACTGAAAGGACCAATACAGTTTATTAGTCTTGTATGAATCTATAATAAGTAGCATGGTCGTTATTCAGTTATTAATACAGTTTATTAGTCTTGTATGGCTTTATAATAAGTAGCATGGTTGTTATTCAATTATTAATGACCCCGATGCTATGAAGCAACCTGTTCAAGATTTCAATTGAGATTTTAATAATGATAATATGAGTGGTTGGAGATAAGAAAATCGAGATAGGTCGAGGACTCAACAACCTACGTTTTCTTAAAAAGGGTTAGGGCTATGAAAGCCATTTTCTTATTTACTGAGACCGTATGATCTTTTTTTCAGTCCAATATTAATATTATTGATAAACTCGGTATCATATTTTATTATTAGATTTATTTAATATATATTCATTTATGTGAAATGTTAAGGCAATATTATATATAATACATTTTAGGATATATAAATGGTTTCATCTTAGATAAATGTGAATAGATACATATATAATACATTTTAGGATATATAAATGGTTTCATCTTAGATAAATGTGATTAGATACATGAGATGAAAAAATATGTATTTTAGGATATGCTACAATCAATATAACACAAAAGTCTTAGATGTTTAGCTTTTTATATTTAAAAGTAATTAACTTTTTATTATTTTATTTTTATTTTTATTTTTTAATTTAGTTTAAATGTTTATCTTTATTTATTTATTTATTGTTTTTATAATCATAATTGTGAATCTCTTTGTAAAAGTTGATGTATTATGTTATGTTTAAGGTATGAAGATTAAAAAATAAATTTATTTTATAATATAATTGTGAATCTCTAAAGGAGATGCAATTATGTATGTCATATGCATGGAGATTAAAAAATAAACTATACCAAATTATTTAATTAACATGATTCAATTTAATTGATATCTATCTATGTAAATATGTGTTTTCATGTTATAAAAAATTAAAATGTGTATTATATAAATTAAAATGTTTATTATATTTGAATATTAATTAATTAGTTAATTTAATTATATTGTATATGAAGATCAAACTTATATTTAAATAAATTAATATCATTTTTTAATTGTTAATTCATTAACTCACTAACTTATAACTCTTAACTCAGTAATCCTCTAATTCATTCCTCATATATACTAATCCCTTCACCATTAACCCTACTAACCAACACATCCCTTCATAATTGATCCACTCACTCACAAACCTTTTAACCATAACTAACCAACACATCATGAAAAGGGTCAAAAAAACATATCACCCTGCATGCAATGATGCTCGACTGAACATCCATAATCCTAGCATACTTCAAACATGGCGAGCAAATGTGGATTGCCAACAAGTGCTCTCATGCTATGCTATCTTGAAATACATAGCCAAATATGCTTCCAAAGTAGAAGGAAAATCAAATACCTACCATCATATGTTGACTAAAATCACAACTACATCATCTCCACAGGACCCAACCTCATATGCCTACCGCCGCTTGCACTCAGAAGCAATTGTTGACCGAGACATCAGTGGTCAAGAAACTTACCATATGTTGCAAAAATTACCCCTTGTCACATGCAGTCAACCCTTCACCAAGATAAATGTTGGTCTCCAAGTACTCCGCCATGTATTTCTTGACTCGGGTGATTGCTTATCTGGATCAAGTTTCATAGATGCGTACTTGCAACGCCCTCCAACATTGGACCTCTTCTTGCCTGATAGACCTTGCACAATAATGGTCATATAACCAGGGACGCACAACTGGAAAGTGGAAGAAGAGAATTGTCAACCAATGACATTGGTAACACTAAATGTCAAGGATTGACCTTCACGACAATTTCACTTACTACAACATTTGAAGGAATGTGAATTGCAATCCTCAATCCCTGCACTCCCTCTACAAAATGAAAATACCAATCTTGGCTTCCAATATATTTAGAGCGAAACTTGATCACTACTTAGACCTTTATTGTTTTACTCACATATGTATACTTTTTCATATTACAAATTAATGTAGAACTCATTTTACTTGCCATCGATTACATGAGTTTCTATTTATTACTTATTAGTACTTGTAATAGAGTTTTCCTTTCAATTTCATCGACTACTATCCCTACTATAAATTAGCTAGACTTGCTTTCAAACACATAAAATTTATTGTCTATATACACACAACTTTCTTTCATTTTACAACATATTGAAGTTCTTTTCGGCGTTTCATTTCCCCCGCTTTGGGGTATGCTAGTTAATTTTATTTATAGACATATTTTCAATTTAAGTTGACCATAGTTACATTGATTTTAGTGTAATAGGTGAGTTGTAAATATACCTTCCCCACAAAATGCCTAACACATAATATTTTATTATATCTCTTATGAGGCCCATTTTAGACCTCAAAATTGCCCTAATCGGGCCATGAGGAAATAATTTTACTTTTTCTAAGAAGATCCTCTTGATTTTTGCTCTCCCACCAGATGAGAGCAGTGCCACCAAGCCAAAGTGTGGCCATCTGGGTTTTTGCTTCATCACCTACATTTTCTAGATCATGTAATATACTTCAAATTGTCTTATCCAATTATCCAAATTTTCAGTGTTAAGTTCTCCATTAAACATGGGTAAATCAAATTTCACATCAAGAATTAACAGTCGCATATAGTAACATATTTCGGATGACCCTTAGAATGATGGGAATGAAAAGAAGAAGAAGAACCAGAACTTGAATCTGAGCTAGAAGGTGAAGATGGGGGTTCAGGAGGGTCTCCTCCATTTCCCTGATTCACTGAAGCATTACCCTCATCTTTTGCTTTCTTATTTTTCCTCTTCTACAATCTCTCCTAATGATCTGCAAACAGCTTCTCAAACATATCTAACATCCTATAAAAGGATTTATGAAAAGCCTTATTGTGCTCTGAACGGGCCATCCCCTGCCATTTTCTTCTTTCAAATGGTAAGTTGAATTTCTGGATCAAAAGGCACAAGCTCTCATTCACCTGCTTTAAGATTGCCCCTAGTAATCATTCACACACTCACAAATCTATGGTTAAGCAGGCTCTAATACAAAACATGATATGAATTTGCATGATCTTTATTAACCAAGATTTATGTGTGAATGTCTCAATAGTTAAATTCTTTAAAAGGCTTTAAAATGGAAAAATTAAAGAGCACATAAGCAAAAATATTGCAAAATAATGAAGATGCAAACCATAATATGACACAGTAGCTGATAACGGAGTTCTTCCATAAAGGACTACATCTTTGGATCCCTTCCAGTGAGAACGATTTTATTAGTTTTCTTCAAATGCTACCATTTACATGAGTTCTGAGGTCACTCTGAAATTTGGACTGTCTGGTGTAGAAACAAACTGCACCACTGCGACTGTCTCGAAAAATCGTGAAAATGAGTATAAACACCTTATACTTTGCTTGAAACCTTCCCTAGCACATAGATCAAGAACACACTCTCCTTCGTTGTACGAACTGGTACGGAACCCACCTCGGGAACTATGCATGTACTTTACCGCCTCGGTATTCGTTCCTACTACCATCCTCAGCCACCCAAAACCGTGGTTTATATAGAAAAAATCATGGTTGTTTGGCACCCATGAGAGGCACTCCCATGCTAGCATCGAATCTCGTTTAAATTTAAAATAGATCCGTTAAGATCTATGCCAATCCTGAAGGTTGTGGTGTAGTGGTAAGGTGGTGCTCCAGCGATCTAGAGGTCAAAGGGTCAAGCTCTCGGGCCTCTGTTTTATGTGTCATATGTGGTATACAAATATGGGATGGGTTGGCCCCTCCGTTGTGGCTCTGGTTGTAGGTTGCATGTGTACCACGGGGTCGAGGGCCTGGCCCTCAGCCCGCCCCCTTTTCAAAACCGTCAACCCATTAACTTCAAATAGCACTAGTGTCGGTTATGGTTAAGAACCACCAGCAGGAATAGTAGCAAGGAGTTGGGATATAAGGTGTTGGGCTAGGCACGAGGTCAAGGGTTCGATCCTCCCTACCTCCAATTTTTTTTGTAAGTGGGACCCATATGGTAGCCAACCGAACTGCCACATGGCAGCCTCTAGATGGCCCATGTCATTGCCACCTATGCACAAATCTGCCATGTGTCAGATGATGATTGGACCACAACACTGCCACATCAACTACCATGTGACGCTCTAGGAGGGTGCCACATCAGCTCCATACAGGTCGTGTATCACCCTTTCAGTGGTGCCACATGGCACCCCCTTTTTTGCCAATTATTATCTTGCCGAAATTTCATAACTCAATATCTTCTTCATCTGGATTTTGTTTTGCATGAAACGAGTGTCGTTGGAAAGCTCTCGACAAGCCCTACATGATGGCATGCTTTTGTTCAGCATTTAAAGACTTTAAATTTTGGTCATTTGGGAGATCCTCCTGGAACAGGCGTAGTCCCTGAGAAAAGTTACTAAGGTTTTATTAGTTCTTAGTTGTGAAAATGAAAGTTTATTTAGTATTTTGAATAAGATACTGACACAAGAAATAAATGACAACCGAATTTAAGATAGCATCATGCAAAGTGATTAATAATGACACATAGTTGATTAAGCAAAAAGATTGAATGTGGACTAGTGCCAATGGAGTCAGATAGTTGCAGCTGAAAGGAAATGTTGTGGGAATGCTTCTTGACAGTTTTAGATTTATTATCGATGAGTGGATTAATGGGGAGGGGGATTCCCAATATATCGTGAGGTACGGGGAATATATTTGGATACACCAAGTGTGGTTCTAAACGTCAAATGTGGGCTAGATTAGAGTCGTGGGGGTGTGTCCAACATTACAGCAAACAAAGGGTACAACCTGACGAATCCCCATAGTCACTATCTAGTAGTTCTCGCTTCACTGCAGACTTTGCCCACAAGAGATAAAAGTCAACATGCTGAATTTCCGTCTTTCAGGGATATTAATTGCAAAATGTGAGTCTAATTAAACCTAAAGTTGAGAATCTATTTTATGATCATCCACCACGTACTCAAGCAAGCCCCTTGTGTGATGGCGAGAGCATACTTCGGGAATACACAATAGGTTCGTTATTTTAACTTGCAAAGAAAAATAAAGTAAATGTGAACTAATTAGTCTTAAAGCTGAGAATCTTTTTTCCCTTACTCTAGCAAGCTCTTTCGGTACTTTGGGAATACACAGCTAGATTGATTTGTTGTGATTGTTACTTCCAAAAGAAAAATTACAATTGTAATGGAAAAAGTAAACTAATTAAAAAGAAAATCTAATCTACTAGTTAGCATATGAAATAAAAGAAACAGAAAGCAATAAAAAGTTCATGCCATGAAAATGACACAGGACCCCCCAAGGGGGAAAGAGGTGTGGGCACTGAGTATCCCACAAAGAAAATCTAATCTACTGGTTAGAATATGAAATAAAAGAAATAGAAAGCAAGAAAATTTTCACATTATGAAAATGACGCAGGACCCCCCGGGGGGGGAAGAGGTGTGGACGTTGAGTATCCCACTTGTTTTATTATTATTTTACAATCTTTTAAAGGTGGAGGACTTTGGTCCTTATATATTTGGATCCAAAGAATTTACAGGGTTTTGAAATGAAGCAGGATCAAGGCTTGTTGCTCAGGGAGGCCCTAAATGACTCAAATATGAGAACAACACTTCCTCTTGTCCTGGCGAGAAAAATGTAAAACCAGCCACCTATTATACACCAAATGTGTCAATTAAAGCATTAAAAGCACAAAACAATTGAGTATTGAAATATAGGAAATAAGTCCAAGTACTGAAACATAAACTAGATCTATAAATATAAGCTTTAAGACTTAGATCCAGCAGCATACTCAAATAAATCAGCCTTTAGATTTTTTTTAAAAGCAAACTAATTTACTTAAGCTTGTTAGTAGCCATAACCAAAACAAAGTGAATTTTTTAAAGATGGAGGAAAGAGAGAAGAAATGAGCTTTGAAGCTTGGGAATTATTTGGGTTGTGGAGTCCGTTGATGAAGAGTGGAGGGACTATGCTCCTCGAAAGTGCTTGAAAGGTGGAATATTCTTACTCGATCAGCCACTCCTTCAAGCTAGATACCTGCATCAACTTAGAAATCCTTCCACAAGAAAAGGTTAAATGCGGAAGTGTTGCCGGAAGCAAAAACTTGGAAAACATGCAATTTATACCAAAAATACATGAAAATTAAGAGATCTACAACCATCAAACAATAAGAGCATGAATCAAGCTAGAACAATCTCTTATCCTACTAGGAGATACCTCCCCTTTGCAAGCCCACGGATAACCAAACATGCACAAATAAAATAAGCAAATATCGGTTACATCATAAAGTATGCAATGATCATCCACACACTTTGAGCCATACACCACAGGTTTTCCTCCAAAGCCTTTTATTATTCCAATGAGTAATACAATACAAGAGCAAAGCTTGAGCAATTTGTTGGTTTTCTAACCATGAGCCAAAAAAGAGTCCCAATGGGGGGGAGGGGGGCATTCACCATTTGAAGAGATTGGTGAGTTTAAAGAGTAAAATGAGGGATTAGATGAAGTTTAACTCCACAGATGGGCACCATCTCTCATAGGGATTATTTCTTATCAACCAAATGCTGCCAAATAAGCTAATGTGCCCCTCTCTATGGAGAAAAACACGCTCCTAGTCTGTCAAACTCAAGTCAACTTGATTTGATGTTGATTTGATGAGATTTGATCTTTGGTTGACTAATATTTGATTGCCAGTTAACTCTGCCAACTCATAAACATGTCCCAAACAAGTTTCCATTGATTTAGGAATTGGATTTTTTTCTCAAATTTTTTTTTAAAATTTTTATTCACTTTTTTTAGAGGAATAATCACTCAAATTAATTCCAAAGTGGGTTTAGGGGTACAATGGGTGCTCCGGGTTAGAAAATGAGCACCATGGAAAAATCCCCTTCCTAACCACACTTTTATGTTTTTTTTACTTTTTACATTAAAAAATTAACATGTTTTACGAGAAAAAAAATTATTTGCAAAACTTAAAATAAAACCTAGGGGGGCCTAGTACATGTTCATATGACTCAAAAAAAGTGACTAGCGTGGTAATATACATAGACACTTAGACTTTAATAACCTCCCAAAGTTTAGCCACCAAGGCGGATACTCCAGCTTTGGAGGTGTGAATGAAAAACTCAGAAATTATACATCATTGAAAAGCAATGCATAATTGCCAAGGAAAAAACACTCTAGAGTACCGCATTGATGTCTAAGTCTTAGGCAAGCCAATTCTTTCACAAAATTCACCATGCTACACCAACTTATTACAAATCCCCATAGAGTATGAACATGCAAAATTTATTAAAAATGGGCCAAGTTGGCCTGCTAAGACTTCTGATCTTCTGAATACAAACAAGTATACAGTGTTCAATCTTTGCAGGCTCACTTGGAAACCAACTAAGTACAACTTAGGTTGTAACACAACTCTTTTTCAACTCGTTTAATCTTCAATGAATTAGTCTTTTGAAGTCATTTAATGACCTATGCATGTTTCTTTTCTTTCATTTTGCAAAGACATGGTTGATTTTGGACTTGTATTATTTAAAGGGAGGCAAATCTATGTTGCTAGCAAATTTTGTTAGCTTGAGGATCTTATAGTGATTTTAATTTTCTTCCATATATTACATGGTTCTTTCTTGGGTAGCATTGTACCTTTAAAGAAAACTTGTTGCCAATAAGAGCTTTCAGTTACTTGAAATATTTGTTGGGTTTTGTTGTATAGTGCCCATGCATTGCATTTATTGAGAGATATCAAAATAATCTATAGAACTCAAGTCCTACCTCTTTAAATACAAAGGGAGAGAATTATGGGATCTTCTCATGACCCCTCCAATTTTGGTCATTTTCCCCTGAAAATTAAAATAAATAAATAACAAAAAAACTAAATAATATTGCTATTAAATTCACCTCATAACATGAGAAACAATTTAATTATAGTTTGAAGGTGATAAATTAGAAAAAGGAGACACATTATGGTTGGAAGCCAAACATATAATACATAAAGAACTTTTCTTGATAATTTTCTCATTTTCTTAAGTGCGGACCTAGTGTCGAAAGGACCAAAACCTAAGAAACATGACACGCCCAACCATGGAACCATGTTCATATCCCAAGTATCGGAGACAGACATTGTAGGACATGTGTCTGACGTGTCCTAAAACAAAACAAATGCTTCGTAAATAATTATAGGCAATAAATCCTGCGAAAGTTGGCCTACATGTGTAGATATTCGTTGAAGAATGTTAGGATATTCCTATACTCCATCCTAGTCCTACTAGCTTTTCAGTCATTTTCATTTTCAGCCTTTTAGGGTTTGCATGCACTTTTAGGGTTTGCATGCATTCTAGGGTTTGCATGCATTCTGCATGCATTTCCAATCATCATTCCCAGCACCTAGCCCTCAGTTAGCTAGCCCCCGGAGCTTCTTCCTGATCAGTTTCAGCCCTCCTAGTGCCTAGTGCGCCCTCCTTTCACCTACTACATGAGAGAGGCGCACTTCTTCACCTACCAGTCCAGTTATGTTCAGTTAACAAGAGTTCTCTCCCTGATTTTAGGCTTGACTCACTCTTTACTGACCTTATCACTCCAATGGACCTCCAATGTGACTAAATAGGTTGTTCTGACTCCAGTTAGCTCCATGAGGGCCCTCCACTGAGCCTCCTTCACTACATTAGTGCTTCCATGTGCTAGTTACACCTACCACATTCAGTTAGACTCAGTTTGACTTCTGGTTGACTATTACTTGTGCATTGATGACTTCACTGATGATGAGTTGGACTCCTAGTTATGACTTGATGACACTCCACTGATTATGGATCTGTCCATGCAGGCTAATTCGAATCACACCTAGTGTATTCGAATCCTGAGCATTGTATATTTACCTTTTTACTATTCAGATTAATGTACATGTGTAATTATTTTGCCTCTATCTGAGCTCCTTTGGATCTGTGTTCTTCTGCCCTATTCTTCTTCTGTCATTCCTAAATTCTTTCATTGTGAGGTTTACATCATCTCTTTGGATCTACTGTGAGCATCTTCACATGGTATCAGAGCCATTTGAGAGTATATTCTACCTCCATTCTTGAGAGTTTTTTGCAAGTATTTCGAAGTTCTAGCAGTTGCAGCAACAGTATCAACAGTTTCTTTTTGCACTCATTCCAGCAGTCAAGATGAGCAATTCGAATGCTCCTTCTTCTCCTATGATTCTCACTCCCTTCAATTACTTTGAATGGAAGGGTAATATGAAATTACACTTGCATAATAGACAGCTAAATCGAATAGTATTTGAAAAAGATGCCATACCACATCAAGCTGTAGAGAGAATCAAGCATTTAAATAGAATGGATGAAGCCTTTGGATTCATATGCCTTCATATGTCAGAGGATCTATTGTTTCATGTTGAAGGATTGAAGTCTCCAAATAAGTTATGGACAAAATTGGAGAGTTTGTTTGGCAAACAAGATGGGCTAAGAGGCCACATTCTCGAAAATGAATCGGTTTCCCTACAACCTAACAATTTCAAAATCATTCAAGAATTCTTCTCCAAATTTCATAAATTGGTTTTACAATGCAAGCATTGTGGCATCACTTAAAGTGATGAGCAATTGGTACTCTTCGTATTGAGCAAACTTGGATCTCAATTTTCTTTCTTTGTATCTACTTTCCATTCTGTTTGAATGTCAATCCGTGGATGGAAGTTTCCCACCTTGGAAGACTTTTCTAAAGCTCTCATTCAAGAAGAGGACAAATTGATTCAAATGGGTGCCATCAAGGCCTCCAAATATCTAGCTCTTCTAGCTGGAGAAGCAAGTGGAGCAAATGCAAAGGGGAGGCAAAAAGACAATGACAAGAAGTCATCTAAATCCAAAAGTGACAAACACAAGAGACCTAATTGCTCCTACTGCAAGAGAGGAAACCATCCTGAGAAAGCTTGCATGCACAAGAAAATAGACCTACTAACCAAGCTTCTTGAACAAAACAAAATTGTTGTTCCAAAAGAAGCAAAGATGTATGATTCTGGAAGTGGATCTGATGATTGCCATGCATTGATGGCTGGTTTTTCAAAGTCAAAAGCCCTCTTCATAGATTCTGGAGCCTCCAACCACATGGTTGGCTCTGAAGAATCATTTTCCTCTTTAGATCTCAAAGATGGGCCTACTATTCACATGGGAGATAACTCTCAGATCTCTGCCAAAGGATTGGGTACAGTACATATGGAGCATGGTAAGTTCAAAAATGTTTTATTTGTTCCTTCTCTAACAACTAATTTTTTATCAGTATATCAGATGACTCATACAGGATCACCAAAGCAAGTAATTTTTGGTCCAAACTCAGTAGAGATTACAGAGATCTCCACTGGAAAGATTATAGTGAATGGGGTTGCTAATCATGCCTCTAAGGCATATGAGTTCTCTCACTTCATGCCCTTCTCTCCGACTATTCCTTCAGATTCTGATCAAGATCAGAGTGACTCCTCTTCTGATGAAGAAGAAGATCAAGATCTTGATGTTGAGATCATAGTTCAAGAAGATTCAGATCCAGAACCAACACCTATTCTCAGTCCAGATTCGAGGTCAATATGGGCTCACACAGTCCTTGCTACTACTGAGAACACAGTTGAGGATTCATCTATTCACCGAACTACCAGACTTCAGCGTCATGCCAACCTTGCATTATGCCATCTATCTCTCCATGAGAGATGCAGCATGATGATGGGGTTCTCTCTTCCATCACATGGGAAGACCCCTCATGTTCTATTCTCTCCAGTTGCAGAAAGAATTCTTGAGAGACTTGCTTCGTCCAATCCATCCTCTACACAGTGGAAGGCACATCAGAAGACTAGATCCACATCTAGCACCTGTTTTGGCATCCTACAGGGGATCAACTTGTCAAGTTTTTTGCAGAAGTTTTCACTGATTAAAGCTTCCTTCTTTTCTGCTTAGTATGATGGTTCTTTGAGTTATTTACTGTTCTTTTGAGGGGGGGGGTATTTTTCCCATGAGGTTTTCCCCATTTCCTCAGTTTATGGACAGTTCTTTATTTTTCTATCTTATTTGATTGTATGGGTGACCTTTGGTCCTAGTTACTAGGGCCCAGGATGGATTAAGGGGGGGTGTTAGGATATTTCTATACTCCATCCTAGTCCTACTAGATTTTCAGTCATTTTCATTTTCAGCCTTTTAGGGTTTGCATGCATTCTAGGGTTTGCATGCATTCTACATGCATTTCCAGTCATCAATCCCAGCACCTAGCCCTCAGTTAGCTAGCCCTCGGAGCTTCTTCCTGATCAGTTTCAGCCCTCCTAGTGCCTAATGCGCCCTCCTTTCACCTACTGCATGAGAGAGGCGCACTTCTTCACCTACTAGTCCAGTTATGTTCAATTAACAAGAGTTCTCTCCCTGATTTTAGGCTTGACTCACTCATTACTGACCTTATCACTCCGATGGACCTCCAATGTGACTACATAGGCTATTCTGACTCCAGTTAGCTCCATGAGCGCCCTCCATTGAGCCTCCTTCACTACATTAGTGCTTCCATGTGCCAGTTACACCTACCACATTCAGTTAGACTCAGTTTGACTTCTGGTTGACTATTACTTGTGCATTGATGACTTCACTGATGATGAGTTGGACTCCTAGTTATGACTTGATGACACTCCACTGATTATGGATCTATCCATGCAAGTTAATTCGAATCACACCCAGTGTATTCGAATCCTGAGCATTGTATATTTACCTTTTTACTATTCAGATTAATGTAACATGTGTAATTATTTTGCCTCTATCTAAGCTCCTTTGGATCTATGTTCTTCTGCCCTATTCTTCTTCTATCATTCCTAAATTCTTTCATTGTGAGGTTTACATCATCTCTTTGGATCTACTGTGAGCATCTTTACAAACAAGGCAGATAGTTGCACTGATTTTTGTTACGGCTTTGTCTACTGGCACCTTTTCAACAGGAATTCCTATGCATGAAGGTACAATAATGACTGCCTGTGTCACTATTGGACCCACATCACCTGCTTCACAGTCGGCTTTTGATTTTCCTTTACCCTTCTCTGTTGTAGGAGCAATGTGGGAAATTACAGTAGGTGGTTTCTACTCCAGAGCCTAACTGTCCCAGCTCTTATGCTTTGTGTAAGGGTGTATAACAAACTTTACGCAGAAAACCCAACACCAACAATTGCATTGTTTGCAGTTTCGGTAGTGTGACACCATTCCTCAATATATTAGCAACTATTATCACAATTTAATTTTACGTGATATCAAAGACATTGCAAATATGGTACAGTGTTAGATGCCTTTTATATGGTTTGAAGAGAAGTTATAGGAACAAACAAGAGTTGCATGCAGCTTAGTCTCTGCCCTATAATGTAAAAGCAAGAATCAATATTAAATATCAATTAATAGCTAGAAAACAAAAAGGTAATGTTATTGAGTTAACAAAATTAATATTATTTTTAAATGCAATAATATGCAAATGACAGACAACTATGCAGAGTCGTGAAAAATATTTCTTTAAAATACAAAATGATGGCATATTACATTACAAAGATAATTAATCACACAACTAAGATCACACAACTAAGCATATTTGTCAAAAATAATTCTTTAAAAATGATGACACGTTACATATCAGTTAAAAGGCTTTAAAACCACTCTTCATTATTAGCATCTCTATACACATTGTCCATTGCAAAAGTTGGGCATTCTTCTAACCTATTTATGGCCATGTAAACATTTACCAACAAAGAGTATTGGTCAAATTGCAGAACATATTGCAGTTGACACCCTCGCAAAAAACAACATTATCAACACTCCTCAAAATCCTTGTCATCAGTTCTTGGTTAGCTTCATCTTCTTCCCAAATGGCAAGCAAAGTTGAGACAAATGGCCAATATGATGAATGCTTATAGCATGATTACAGTAACTTATTTGCACCATGGAAGATAGTATTTAGCTCTGCAGGAAAACAATATTCAAGAAAATATTATAATATATATTATAATGTACTAAAAATGCCAATGAAGCTTGAGCACGATTTATAAATGGGAGCATAAACAAACTGAGCCTTTGGAGCTTGAACATGATTTATAAATAGGAACATAAACAAATTGAGCCTTTAAAAAAAACAACTGAGCCTTTGGAAATACATAAGCAAGAGTCTACAACAGGGAACTAATCTCTACTTTGACTCGAGAGTCATTTAATAATCAAATTCCAATCTAACTAGTGCATGTAGATATATTATTTGCATTTTTAATTTGTTGTAATCATTGTAATCAACCAAACCTATCTAGTGAGTCGTCAACAATCAACATGCCAAATGTTTATCATTCAAATGGAAGATCTCAACAACCATGTAGCAACAAATTTTATGCCAAACAGAATATAGAAAGTTCCAATTTATATCCATGGAAACCTATCAAAAAACAAGTCATATATGTTTATATCCATACAAAACTATCAACAAACAAGTCATGTATATTAAGTCTCCATACCCAATATATAGCATGCCAACAATTGCCAGCAAGATCACAAAAAACACAAGCATCGCAAGTTGTGCATGGTTGCCCACTAATGCTGACAGCAAGACCAAGTTTTCTGGTGTTTGGAATGTTGATTTTTTTTAACTTAGCAATATAATTTTCATCTCTTTCAACTTTTAATTCATCATTCATTTCATCCCACAATTATAACATCATTCATTTGCAACGGAAATAAAACAAAGATCGAAAGATAACCATGCACAACAGACATAGATTTTATCCTGGGAAACCCAATAGGGAAAAAACCCAAAAAAATTTTATCAAAAGAAATCAATCCAATACAAGAACAATACCAATCATGAAGATGAACCTGAGTACAAGAGAGGTTCGCCCTCCTTCACAAAAAACCTTGGCAAGGGTAGCAAATCTTCCAATAGAATAAGATAAACCCAAGATTATACTTATTGCCTTTGCTAGGCCTTCCTAGGTGATGCGCACAAGTGGAGAGAGGAGTGTGTTTAGTGAGTGAACAAATGAAAGGTGAAGCTCTTTATTTATATTCATCAAGTCACTAGAACTTTCCTCACTGGGCCGATTTGTCTTTTCTCCACTGGGGCCGACTTGCACTTTTGCCCACCAACTTTTATCTATTTTCAAGCCGACTTGACTTTTCATCTTCATTTTCTTCTGGAGCTTCTTCAATGTTCTTTGGAACTTCTTCAATGGCTTGTCTTGACTTCATGGATATTTCTTCATCATAGAAAAGTTCTCCTTATTGATGTCTCATCACATGCAGATCAAATTCTTCCATAGAGCTCTAATGTTGATTTGACCATACTCTAAGAAGTCTCGGACATTAGAGGCAATGTCAAATTCAACCTTAGATTAGACTTTGTCTAATATACAAAAGGATAAGATTCCTTTGTAACATAGACAAGTCATCTCAATCTATAAGAATAGATCACTCATCAAGAGTACTCCATCTCAAAGAATGCAATGTGACCTCTAACCTTCTATCACTCCGACCAAATCCACATGACTGGACAAAAGCTAAGCATCCGAGCCTCAAGACACTTAGTCAATACATATGACTACTTAGGGCTACGACGAGGCCATTCTCTACCTGGGTTGCGAACCCATCTTGGAGAATGGTCTACAGAATGTTTGCCTGATGTTGGAACCATGGAGAACATCAACATGAACAAGCTTTCAACTCGGCTCTTCACTAACAGCTCTCTCCTATAAAAAGGATACAAGCCAACAAATTTAGTACACAATTAAAAGAAGGTAATCTAATTAAAATTTGGAGTGGCTTCCATTTACAGTAAAATGGACATTATGAAGGCTCCAGGTGTAATAGAAAATGCATAAATAATGTCAAAATGTGAAATATCTGCTCATTGTCACGTTGTTACCAACTTTTTTGTACCATAGTTGGATTATCTGAAGAGCCGCCATTTGACAAACATGATAAGTGTTTGTACTCCAGTGTATCAGATGATCCATCCTTTGTGCCTAGCCAGTTTTGGCTAAGTCGATTTTTTTTTTTTTTTAGTCGACATGACCATGGCCCCACGGGGTTTGTAATAAAGTGTACTAGTAGGATTTTGAGTGGCTCGGTTCCCCATGACTTGGTTAAACAACTAAGGTATTCCAAGGAGTTTTTTCCCTTGTCAATTATACTTTGCCTATAGCCGAGCTATAATCGATGAGGTTTTCTCCTGCTTCCTCCAAAGCTGGAATGCTCGATTTTGAAAATTTTAGCCATGGGGGGTTATTAGAGTCCAACTGATGTATATAAGCCTACTAGACACTATTAGAATAGGTTTTGGTCATGTCCTAAGTCACTAGGGCCCTCAGAAAAAAATTTCGAAAAAAATTTACCGGGTTCTCCGATTTTGGGTTTTTAATTTTTTTAATAAATTTTTCCGTAGTTTAAATGGAAAAATTTCAATTTGTAATATGAC
Organism: Larix kaempferi; assembly: GCA_027924585.1. Taxonomy (NCBI): domain Eukaryota; kingdom Viridiplantae; phylum Streptophyta; class Pinopsida; order Pinales; family Pinaceae; genus Larix; species Larix kaempferi. The sequence continues at coordinate 19,859,977 of BSBM01000217.1, read as the reverse complement.
AGTCATCCGAGACCCGATTTCAGTGATTGGAGGCTCCAACCTTAAGCCAAAAATCATTCATGATCCCCGGACCAGTTTATCCTAAGTTTCGGATGTCAATTCAGCCTCATAATTAATAATTTCTCAAAAAAGTCATTTATAGAGAAATTATTAATTAAAATATTGAAAAATGAATATTTGGAGATAATCCAAATCTCTCCAAAATAATCCAAATGGATTAAAATAAAAGGCTAATTGACATGGCACTGGGCATTAATGAAGATTCCAATCATCTCAGTCATCACTCAATCAAGTATATAGACAGCACAAGAGATCTCCTTCAAGCTAATTCGCCCTCATCCATGCAAAATTCGATTTGATGATGTGTAAATTGATTATTGGGTTGGTTGGTTGCATTTAATGCCTATGGTAGTCGCCCTCCTTAAGTTGTGCAATCACAAAGATTTGGTTCTCATTGTAACTCAAAGTAAACCCCTTTATTCACTCACCCCAACTCCTTGAGAGCTCATGCATTACTTCCTTATCCTCACGTGAATCTAGGTCTTGAGCTCGATTTTACACATGGCATTCCTTTATTAGAGGGTGATACTTCCAAGAAGGGGATGGGGGGCACCTTGCCTAGGTGGAGGCCACCTCCCCATCCACATGGACTTCAAACTCGAGTTGTGTGGTAGTCTTTCACTCCAAGCTTGGTTTGACATGAGTTTTGATTGAGATTTGATGGCAATTAGATTTGGTGTCTAATGTTATTGGCTTCCTTTGAGCCAATTCGAATTAGGGTAGATTGATGCTCTAGTTTTGTTATATAATGAGGGCTTTCTCTCCTCATTCTTCATGGAACTTTTAATGTAAACTTACTCTGCCATATTTTTGTAAAAGCTTGTAGCATTTGCTACCATTGGAATAAAAAGTGACTTTGGAGGTCTATGGTGTGCCATTGTTGTCTATGGAGAATGATTCACAATCTATGAGGTGATACTGTTTCTTTTGCACTTACTTAATTATCTATATTCGATCTTGCTTAGCTTAGAATTCTTTTTTAAGAGCATAGGATGAGTATTTGATGGTCCAAGTTAATCAATAATGTTAGGCTTGATGTGATTAGGAGTACAAACTGTAGTCGGATATACTTATGTACTTCTCATTTCATTTTGTTTAATATACTAAGTTTTGATCTGAGTTTATGCTTGTAAATGGTGCATTGTGCAGTGATTCAAGGATTGAGTGGAGCTTGAGCTCGGTTGCTTCTCCCTCCTCTCCATCAACTATTTTTCTAACACCTTTTGTATTTCAGGAACTCTCCAAGGTTCCAATCAAAGTTACAAATTGGCCTTGAGGCTTGCTATCTTTTCCATCTCTAAATCTTCAAATTTAAACTTGGTTACCTTGGTTCTAAAGGCTCTCCTCTTCAAGCCTTCTCGTTTTCTCCTTGATCCCCTTTTTCTCTTTGGATTTGCTAGCCCTTCTCCTCTAGTCTCGTCCTATCTTTCTTCCTCCCTAGCTTAGCTTTGTCCCACCTCATTGTTAGCCTTTTTCTCCAATCATTTTTGCCTCCTCCATCCTCTCGTCTCCCTTCAACTCCCTCTCGTCTCCCATCCTTTTCCTCTCCTCCTTCCTCTCGTCCATCTCCATTGCTAGTCTCCTTCACCCTTTCGTTTGCCTTCCATTCGTCCCTCCTTCCCTTCTCCCTTCCACTTTCCCTTGCCTTCTTAGGTCCCTCCTTTCGTCCATCTTCATGAAGCCCTAAAGTCATAAAAAAAAAAAAAAACAATTTAAGCTTTCAGTTTGGTTTAGTGTTAGTAAATTTCATGCTTTTGGAAAGACAGTTAAGCATTGTTTAGATCTCACAAACAAAAAAGGATACATCTAGTTAAATCTTGATTTACATCTAGTCTTTTGCTTCTCAATTCTAGTTTCTAGATCTAAATAGTTTTTACTTTTGTTTGATTTCTTAAGAAAAACTAATGCTAAAGGGTGCCTTGTTTAGCTGATTTGAACTTGTGTAGGTGCTTTGAAGAAGAAGAAAGTTGAGGAACTTTGAAAACAAAGAGATCTTTACCCAAAGAAGACATCAAGAAAACCATAAGGATGATCCAAAACAAGAAAATTACACTCTCCTTTTGTAAAAGCTCTTAAGATCTTTATATTGTTTTCATAGTTGTTCCATTTCTCTTAAAAGACCTTACAAGGGTTAAATTACCAAGGCGTTTGTAATCAAATTAATAAAAAGGCTAGGTGGGATAAGGCCTCCCACACTTTGGTTTCTTCTTCCCCATTTGGGGAAGACTGTTTCGTGCATACTTTAGTTAGACTTGTTTCAATTTTCTAGATTAAATTTCATTTTCGTACTTAGAATAATTTTATTTCAAGTCTTGACCTGAGAAGCCTCTTGGGATTTTTATTCCAAGTTCCGCATTAACACTGCGTGCTGCTTCTCTTTCCCCACTGTGTACTGCGTAGGACCGGGTAAGCTGGAAGTTTCATGAGCGGTGTGCAGAAGTGACTTTGACTTCACCTTTAGATTAGTCCTTGTTGTGGTAGAATACTAATTTTCTTTCTTGCAAGTATTCATTTCTTTTTTAATATATCATTGTCATTGCTTCATCTTTTATCTTATTGAGCTATCACATGCGTTCTTGTTCACAAACTGCCTCTATTTTAATAAAGAACAAAGCCTGTTGAACTTGCAATAACCCAAGTCAAGAGCACTCTCTGTCGGAGAGCATAATAGTATTGCACTTTCCTTGCATTAGGCATATAGACTAACTAAGTCTCTTGAACCTTGTCATAAGACAAAGTCAAGAGCACTCTCTGTCGGAGAGTTGAACTATGTGCTCTAATAAATCTTAAAATATTACAACTCACTTCCCCCTTTAATAATTTATCTTGGTTGTTATCCAACACCCGTATGCTCTGCCAACCTAAAAAGGTTGGGCTAGTACTCAGAAAGGTGTTGGATTTGATAATTTTTCGATAACGTAATAAAATTTTCACCCCCACAACCAACGAACCGACGTTGCTTATTCGAGACATACTCAACTAGTGGGCAAATTTCCTAAACCTGGTTGGGCCGGAAGTTACCATTGTCTTAGACATCGGAGTGGTTAATTCTTAAGACACCTACTCCTTGACATATGAGCGGTCCAACATACCATCAGAGGGGAAGCCACTAAAAGTATACCTTTCTGGTCTTTTGCTTACCTTGTTCTTAGTCTAATAATCAAGACCATTAAAACTTTTAATTTACCAAGATAATTTGCAAAACAATCTCACGAACAGTTACTAAGATTTGTATCTTCAGCATCCCCCAGCACTATACACTTTGTTTGACTCCATAAGGCACTGGTTTATTTATACTTTCATTATTATTTGGGGCCATTTGTCCTTTGTTTAAGTGATTGATCAGTGGATGCTTTTATTTCTCACAAGTCTTTATTTATACTGTTTCGCAACGTGGATTGCACTTTATCTTGTGTCCATTATAAGCTGTGATCTCTCATTCAAAAACTCCTAAAAAACACCCATCTGCATCACCATACACCAAAAACATTAAAACACATTGAACCATAGTAAACTCTTTGTAGGGACTACCCCCCTTGGCTTCGTTAGGAATTGGCCTAAACGGAGGAGCAGGGATTCAGGTGATAGTACGTGGCTCATTGCTTGCCCCCAAGGCCACACTTTCCCCACTTGTAGTGAGAGAACATCTTTCGAAAGATTTATGCTGCTGGTGTGCATCTCGGCAGACAACACACGTTGCTAAAATAACAACCTCTACAACATCACAAATTTCCAGGAAAAATACGGGAATAAATAAAACCGAACATTTGAGGCACCTTGCAGGTTCAATTGAACAGCTTACCAAGCTTCCCAAATCATCTTCTTCTCATGCATACTTTGCTTAGTCATTTCTCAGAGTCCGCATCAAGATCATTGAGACTAAACCCGTGAGAAAAATAACCATCATAAACGAATTGAAGATGGAAAACCAATGGATTTGTTTATGGCAGAAAAACTCGGTATATCTGCTCTTTGCCATAAATTAAAACTTTGGGAGGTCAAAATTCATGCGACATTTTGTCTTTCAAAAAGACAAAAATAAATTTGTTTATATTTTTCTAAGTACTCATTTGCTTTGATAAGCTTTTTACCAACGTGTATTTCACAACATAATTGTAGGAAACTTATATTTTAGGGGTTAGAGAGATCAGGGAAACAATGATTCTTGAATATGCGTCTATTAATGTTGACAACACTCAACTCCGGAACAACTGCAACTCTAATTCCTTTTTTTATTTGATGTTCAAAGAAAGGATAATCTAAGTAGACATCAAAGCGCCTGGCAAAGGTTACATTGATGGCAACCCAATTAACTGAATAGGTAAGTTCCAGTGTCTTCCCAGTAACAAGGGGCTTTGGATTCTCCTGAGTGAGGTTGACATGAATTATCTGTAATTCACATGTAGCACGAATTTAATAAAGTTAGAAGGTAGGGAAACCAGATAAAAAAATTAAAGCATCCAGATGAAAAATTAAAATGAACTGCTAAAACATGAAAATTATACGCCCTTAACTCACTTGGTCATTATTGGTTTTCACAATAATATTCTTGTGTGTGTATAGCAAATGCTTCTAATCATCACTCTTGTCTGGATGAATTTCACCAACAAACCCTGCATATCAAAGTCTATAGATTTAATTCTTCAAACCCTCTAAGAACAATAATATAGATTTACAATACACAAAAATTGGGAAAATGCATAACCCATACAGCCACACAATGCATCAGCCATCCATTCATTAAAACAAAATTTAAGTTAGGAAAGACTTGGTTAAGAAGAAACAAAAATAGAAAATGAAAATGAAAATGGTTCAACATTCCAAATTTCAAGTGTGATATCTAAGAAGCACAACATGTGAACAAAGAGGACACACCCATGAAGAATTCAAACCAGTAAGCGTTTTCAGTAGCTTCCTTCAATTGTTTCACTTTGGTAGCATCAAGCTCAATTGTGCATATCGGACTTTTCTCAATAGTTTCCACCACAAAACAACATCTATCAGAACAAGAAATTTGTATAGATGGCACTTTTTAATTGTGATTCTCTGTTGCTTTATAGGATTCAATCCCTAAAACATATTTTGTATCAAAAAGAAACAAGAATCTATATTAACTAATAACATTGCAGTCCTGTTTCAAATCCAGGCCCACCACAACGTGTAGCATTGGATAGTAAATAGTAGCAACAAGCAGGATTTACAGAAAACTTCAATTAGAGTAAAAATGAATTTAACATGAAGATATTTAACATTGAGAAAAAAGCTGGGGAATAAAATAGACTTCCAAATTTGATGTCAATTTGGCTATCTATGAGCTCATTTCCACCCAGAACTTCACCAATCCCACCCCACTTATGTGTAGGGCTTTTACCTGGATGCCAGAACAGAAGACTATAGTAGTTATACGTTTCTTGAGGATTATTGTAAGGAGCAACTTTGTTCACCCATAGGATAACAGTGTCATTTGCTTGATACTGCCCAACAAAACATACAAAGTCTGTCAATTCAACACAGGAGCTTACAATTCAAACGGTAAGATAAAAGTAAAGCCATCTTCAAAAAAATAGCACCCACAAGATGAAGAGCTGAAACATAACTCCATGTTTATTAGGCACCGGTGGCTTGGGAGTAAGGCTGGGTGTGAAGTAGGCAAAAATGTGATTAGGTTTTGAGTGAATTTTCTAGGTAACTTGTCTGGTGTTTCTTCATAGGGTACAACTCAAGAGTCAATCCTCAATTCCAGCCCCGCCCCAAATTGTTTATCTTGTAGCAAGAAGCTGCCTTGTGGTGACTAGAATTAAGATAATACTGCCGGTTTTGCACACAACAACGAATGAAGCATTGCATGTGTTATCATTTATGGCCATTTATCTCAAGACTTGAGTAGTCAAGTGTTGACAATTTATGAGAGCAGTCTGTATGTTAAATATGTGGATCTGATATGCTGAGCTAAGTGAGCATATCCTCTCAGTGTTCATACATAAGTCAGTGTCACCTAGGCAGCTTATTGAACAGTAGCATAGAATGACCTTTGCAATGTTGGGCATCACCCAGCAATCTGAGATATAGAAAGATCCTTCTTAAGAAAGTGTGATTATATACCCAAAACATTTGTGTTAGCTATCTTCAATCAATTGTAATTCTTGGGAGAGAAGTGATAACAGAGGAAACGAACCCTGCCCATCTTCTATAGTATATCTCATACCCAAGTGCAAGTTTTAGTCACAGCAAAGTACTTGATTAAGCCACACATGCTCTTGGACTTATCCTTCCTTAGATTCCATTCACCTGCACCTTCTCATGTTCTTCTCCTTCTTTGGATTCCAGCTTCTAAGAATTCAAGTGAAATGTACGCCCGCCCTTTTGATTTCAAGAATGCCTCTGTGAAGACATCCCCTCAGACACATGGAATTCTGTGAAACTAGTAGGTCAAAGCCACGGGATCACTTACTGCTGGGGTTTGTGGCAGATGCTGCTCAAACCGCAGATGCCATCCTTCTTATCATCCCCTCCATGGCAAGTCGCCACTGAACAGAACCCCACAAACAGATAATAGAGTAGTCTGAATGAAGAACGCTGAGCAGAACCCACCAATAGGGAATAGAGTAATCTGAATAAAGAACGCTGAACAAAACCCACCAACAGGGAACAGAGTAGTCTGAATGAAGAACATTGAACAAAACCCACCAACACAGAGCAGATTACTATGAGTGAAGAATGTTGAACAAAACCCACCAACAGAGAACGTACTCTGAACAAAGAATGCTGAACAGAACCCATGAAATGCTAAGCATAGTCACTGCCAAACAGAAAGCCATTTGCCTTGGAACAGAGTTGTCAAAAACACACTATCAACAACAAGCAGGGTCGCCAAGCAGACTTGCCCAGAAAACTCTAGAAAGCCTAAAACAAAGAGCTCTTCCCAATTCTCCCAGACCTGTCAGGCCACAGAGGTGTCAGAATGCACTACTAGAAAAATATATGAAACATTCTAAAGTTTGAAGATTTTTTTTATTTCTTATTTTTATTTAATCCAGTCAATAATAAAATTAGTCTTATCAAGGCCTATAGTCCAATAAAAATTTGACACGTATGAAAATGAATTATATAGACAAAAGCAAATAAATAATTTTTTCCACAAACTTTAAACACATCTTTGATTTCTTTGTACCACCATACAAAATAATAGAGCAAGGTCAAACATATAGTCTCTGCCTACGGCAAGGACTAATGAGATGTAAAGTCTGGCCAGCTTGCAATAATTTATTATTTTAAATTTAAGAAAGAACAAGCTAGTCACTAGTGAACCAAACATCCGCACATACTAAACGAAGAAATTCTGATCTGTTCCTCATTCAACCAGAGAAGGAGGAAGATGAAAAAGTAACAACTGATACAAAAGATTGTCTGCTGGCAGATCTTCAATTCGATTAACATACTCCAAAGAGAGTTCACATTCTAGTTGTGCCCGTGCAGCTTTCAGAACCTCGATATTCTCCATGTCTAAAGCATGCATAGCCAGCCATTGTGCTCAATCATCTAAAATGCCACACAATAGAGTAAATCAAATGTTGTCTCTTCATCCTTGCAAACGAAAAAGCTGGAAGAGTGCTCTGAAGCTCCTTATAAGTCTCTGCAGCATTCTGGATATCTGGGATTTTGAAAAGGAGAATGTCAATACATAATTTTCGACTGGAGGTGGCTGAGGAGCAGACAGTTCTTTCTGACGAGATTTGTTCTCATCTGAAGAGTGGTTTGCACCATTCCCAGATATACCTTCAGACATCTTAGCTTGCTTCCACAACTGCTGTGTGATAGTGCTGCTATTATTCCTCTGGTGGAAACTTAACATAAATATTCTAAAAATAAGCATTGCCTCACAGATTGTCCAGATGTTTGGTAGAGCCACCATTTTATGTAGGTTACCCCAATTTGTTGTATTAAGGCATAACCCAAATAATCCGGAAATGATCTCATTGCAATATACGATTTGAAAATGGCAGTGTACAGGCCCATTTAGAATTGTGATCACGAATGCTCAATCTTCCACTCTTGGCTGTTTGCAGCTAAAAAACTCTTCAATATCTATTCCTTATACATACTAAATAATAATATTGCCAGAAACAATACAGCCAAGGCACCACCAAGACTGACCTGTAATCAGTATTAAATTGTTTAGAAAGGTAAAAGGGAATTAAAGCAAAAAAATAATGAACATAAACCTTCAACTGTCTGACCTGTGCAACCTGCCCAAGATTTTACCTGAAGAAATCTGGTTATTCATAAACCTGCAAATCAAACAAAGGTTGATTATGGTGAAGACAGTCCCAGCCTGTATGCTCCAACATTTCTTAAGTGAATTCTGAACAAAGGAAAGCCCCACGCAACTTGCTTGCCATTCCAGTAGGAACAAAGCAAAAGGACAATTTAATAAAATGATTTCAAAATATAGATTACTTAATAATGTGTTAGTAGCTGAAGGCCTGAGTATGTTGATTAAAGATGCTAGGCAAAGAGGGGTAGTAAAAGGACTAAAAATTTCTGACTCAGTGGTCATTTCACATTTACTCTTTGTTGATGATATAATGATTTTTGGTCATGGATCTTTAAGGGATATCAGAAGTTTAAAGGAGATCGTGCATATCTACCATAAAGCTACAGGTATGGAGAATCGGAGATTACTCTAAAGAAGTCTTCTATGTTGTTTACTTCCAATGAATCAGAAGTTTAAAGGAGATCGTGCATATCTACCATAAAGCTACAGGTATGGAGAATCGGAGATTACTCTAAAGAAGTCTTCTATGTTGTTTACTCTAAGAATCAGAGATGCAAATTTACTTCCAATGAATCAGCTGGAGTTTGATCAAGGTATTAGGTTTTAATTTGAAATCTAATGACTATAAATATGAAGATTGGATCTGGCTGTATAATAAAATAGAAGCCAGAATTTATAACTGCTGTAATAGATGGCTGTCAAAGGGAGGCAGACTAGTCTTGGCCAGGGCTGTTTTGGCGAGTATCAGTTTGTATTGGATATCAATTACTCAATCCCAAAGGAATCCTAAACAAAATCAGAAAAAAAAACTTTGGCGTCCTTTGGAGTTTGGACAGCTAAAAGGGAGAAGGATAGTATTGAGTATTCCATTAGTGTATTGGATGTCAATTGCTCACATTCCCAAAGGAATCCTAAACGAGGTCAGATAAAAGTGCTTCAGCTTCCTTTGGAAGGTAAAAGGGAGAAGGAAGGGATTCCATTGGTTAAATGGTTAAGACTCAAAAGTGGCAAATCTGAAGGAAGTGGGAGGCTGTGGCTTAAAACTATGACACCGGATCCATCTGGCCAGGGGTTGGATCTGCAGATCCCCAGATTGGATACGGATCCAGATCCGGATCTGCCAGGATCCACCTAGGATCCGCACCGTGGCACATGCAGTCTGGTCATGTGAAATGCTGGTACCGTTTAATCCGAACAGGAGAAATTATTTGACACCGTGTAGTCTGGAACGGGAAAAGCAGTCGAAGGTAGTCCTAAATCTAAATGTCTGGTCAGAATCTGAATGTTATGGCGCAGAATGCTCCATCTGTCAGATTGATGTCATTCCATTTCTGTCAACTCTACCTTTATAATCATTATTCTTGAAGTGGGATATGCTTTTTATTGAAAAGGCCATGTCAATTTGGGTTGATTCACCATTTTGCTCTCTGATAGCCTACGCACATGAGGGTGAAAAGCGCGCTCAGAGTACGCTTCAGGCGTGCTCAAGTGTAATCATGAGCAATGAAGCACCACTTGCCAAAGACTCGCGAGTAAGGACGAATCAACCCCCTAGACGAGTACTCGTAGAAGACTCACGCGAGACTCGACATACCCGGCATACTCGCCATATTCGACCAAAACTCGACATACTCGCCCCGAACTCACGCTGACTCGCTCGGAATCAGCAAAACAGAGGAAAAATAGCCCACGCGATATGAAAGCGAACTTGAATTTTGTTTTTGTTTGCTTGATTGCTGGGGCCCAGGGGTATGGTTTTGGTGGGAAAACCAACATGAAAGAGGCTATAAACACCTCTCACGAGTCTCACTCTCTCATTCCTCATTCTACTATTCGCTGTTGAGTGCTGAGTGCTGAGTAATTCACTGCTGAATGGACTCGTTGAACTGGAGAACGTCCTTGGTTTGACCGTTGAAGGAGGCTAGACTCTGGAGCTGCCATTGAGACTGTGAAGGAGGGTGAACTCATCAAGTTTCAAGACCAGGTTCCATTTTTGTTTGTTTTTTTAATTTTATTTGTCATATTTTTTAGTTTGTTGTTATTGTTTTTTAGTTTGTTGATATGACATGTGGCTGAGTATCTCAGCCCACAGGCCTGTGTGGCTGAGCTACTCAACCACAAGGCATAAAAACAATACAAAATTTGTATTGTTTTTATGCTCTATGACTGAGTATCTCAGCCACACAGGCCTGTGGGATGAGATACTCAGCCACAGAGCATAAAACAAACTTTCTTTTTATTGTTTTTATGCCCTGTGGTTGAGTATCTCAGCCACACAAGGCCTGTGGGCTAAGATACTCAGCCACAGTGCATGTGGCTGAGTAGAGTGTTCTCTACTCATCCCACAGGCCCTGTGGTTGAGTATCTCAGCCCACAGGGCCACACTTTTTTTTTTTAAATTCATTAAATAAGTTAAAAAAAAATTAGAAATAAATGTATGATCATTGGTAATCATTGTTCATTAATGTAGAACATTTTTTTTTTTGCAATCCAGATTCCACTTCACCTAAAGCCAAGGCTAGAAGACCTCCTGATCCAGCGTGGCAATATTGTTTATGGGTGATTCCCGATGATGACCACAGGGTCATTTGCAATTTCTACTCCACCCAAATGTTTGGGGGCATAAACAGGTTGAAATACCACCTAGCAAGAATTGTATGCAAAGTGGTGGTTTGTGACAAATACCCTGATAAAGTCACAACCGAAATGGTAGCTGCTATGGATGCCATTAGAGAACAGAGTGAAAAGAAGGCAAGATATAAGTTTGAAACTTCCATGATTGTTATATCTTCAATGGCACCATAGAATCCAACACCAAGTACAAGAAACTCCATATCAACTGATGCAGCAAATAGAAATATAGCTTCTTCTTTCTTCCTTCCTCGTACAACTCCAAGATCTCAGCCAGCCTTGGAGAGCTTTAATGAAAAAAAGAGGAAGGAGGCAGATATAGCAGTGAGGAGGTTTTGGTACCATAACATCCTTTCATTTAACTATGCAAAGTCTCATTTTTATCAGCCCATGGTAGATGCCATCGCAGCTGCTAGCCCTAGATACAAAGCCCCCTCCTATAATGCACTTAGGGTGAAAGAGCTAGATGAGGAGCTCCAGTGTGTTAAGGAACAATTGGAGACCATTAAAAACTCATGGCAGTTTACAGGTTGCACAGTTTTGTCTGATGGGTGGACAGATCAAAGGGCAAAGGGGCAGAACAATCATTAATTTTGTTATAGCTTGCCCTAAAGGAACCATGTTCCTAAGATCCATTGATGCATCCTCGCATGTAAAGGATACACATCTAATTTTTTCATTGTTGGCTGATGTTGTGGAGGAAGTTGGGGTAACAAATGTTGTCTAGGTAATCACGGACAACGCTGCAAATTATGTGGCAGTCGGAAGGTTGCTTTCTGCAAAATACCCCACCACTTTTGGACTCCATGTGCTGCCCATTGCATAGAATTGATGTTGGAAGACATCGAGAAGATGGAATGGGTGCAAGTTGTTGTGCAAGAGTGCAAACAAATAACCAAGTATATTTATAACCATGCTTGGGTGTTGACCCTTATGAGGGAATTCACAAAGGGTGAGCTTAGTCGCGCTGCTATCACGCGGTTTGCCACAACCTTTCTTTCCCTCCAAAGCCTTTTGAATGAGTACCAAGCTTTGAGACAGATGTTTTGTAGCCAACAATGGCTATTTTGGAAAGATGGCGCAAAGCCAGATGCAATGGCTATGAAGGTGTCTCTCTTAGGAGATAGTTTGTGGGAGAAAGTCACTGAGATTGTCAGCTTCACTGAGCCACTTGTAAAAGTCTTGAGGATAACAGATGGAGAGAAACATGCAACGGGCTACATTTATGAGGGCATGGACAAGACCAAAGAGGCCATCAAGACTTTCTACAAGGGGGATTCATCAAAATATCTCCGTATATGGGAAATTATTGATTCCAGGTGGGACAAGTAGTTGCATTCACCATTGCATGCAGCGGGAGCATATCTCAATCCAAGCTTATTCTATCATCCAGAGTCTAACATTCAAAGAGATCAGGAGGTGATGAGAGGTGTCATGATATGCATTGAGAAGATGTTCCCGAATCAAGATATTCAAGACAAAATTAACATGCAACGTGATATGTACAAAGAAGCATCTGGCATGTTTGGATTCATCAACATGCAACGTGATATGTACAAAGGAGCATCTGGCATGTTTGGATTCATCTCCACCCAGTGTCTCGAGGACAAGAAAATGCCATGTAAGTACAAACTACAAAGATTCAATTTGTAAAAACTAAATTGTTAGAACTTAGCTTGTAAATTTGTTAGTTCTCTTTTTCAATTTTGGCATTGCAAAACTTGTAATCTTTGTTGTTTTCAATTTTTACAACCCATTGGTGGATAGATTATGGCATTGAGGCACCAAAATTACAAGAATTCGCCTTTAGAGTTTTGAGTCAACCTTGCAGCGCTTCAAGTTGTGAGCGCAATTGGCCGGTATTTGAGCACATCCACAGCAAAAAGCAAAACAGGTTGGAGCATGAGAGGCTGGAGAAGTTGATTTTCATCTACTACAACCTTCGGATGCTCACAAAACAAATGCAGCCAAAGGACCTGTTATCACACAACTTGTAGTTGCCCCTAAAGGTATCCCATCCGGGACGGTAGAGGAGATAGGCAACTAAAGAGGTGACCCAAGAAATGCCACGGTTCCCAATGTAAGGTGGGAGTCACGTCAACCGAGGCACTCTTCGCTTTAGGTCAGGGTGTAACAAGACCTAGGGGGAGACCCTATGACCAATCACAGTTGATTGGGTCCAAACAAAGGTTTCTAAGAGTAAGTAAATGAGGAGTTACGGAAACCAATGCAAGGTTAAGTGGACCTAGAAGTTGAAGTATGGTTGAAGGTGTGTAAGAGATTGTTAGTGTTTCAACCTATGTATGGTTTAGGCCACATGATGGGGTATGATGACTAGGTATAGTACCATATGTTTACCAAGTGGGTCTTCTTTTCTTGGGAAGTGTGAAATGGCCTTAAGTGGGCCCACAAGGTGAAGTTAGGTGCAATATTGGTACTAGAGGTTAGATAAAGACTAGATCTATGGATCTAAGTTGATTCTAGGAGTACTCACATACTAGATCTAGGGTTTGACACAATTCCCAAGGAGTGCGTCTTGCTTAGAGAAGGACTAGTGCCTTGTTGGATGGGCTAATGGGGTCAAAAAGTATGTCAAAGTGTAGATCGGGACACCTAGGAGCCAAGTCAAGTGGGCTAAATGAGATCTAATGGTTGGATCTTGCTAGATCTAGGTTTTCAAGTGATAACCTTAAGTGGACCACAATCCCTTGAAACAAGGAATGCTACCCCCAAGGCGGATCGTGACAAAAGAATAGTCTAGACCTAGGTTTCAAGGTATGGCCGTTCCAAATCTCCAAGAATCCCAAACACCCACTTCCTCAAAGTGGACAAACTCACCTTCCCTAGGTAGTGCGACTTTGCTCAAGGAGGGTTAAAAGGTGGGTTTGGTGGACCAAATCAAGTCCAATGGTCACCAAACTATAGATCCAAGTAGCTAGTACCCCGATCTATGCATGTCCCAAAAATCAAGTCAATCCAAGGGCTAGATCTTAGTAGATCTGAGTTTTGAGGTACCAAGAAATTCAAAAAGGGGGTTTTGATCCCTTAAAACATGGAAAGATGTCCACAAGGTAAATTTCACCAAAGTAAGAATCTGGGGGTAGGTTATCAAGTGTCTAGATTGCAAATCAAGTGGGATCTCACCTACCCATGTGCTAGATCTAACCAAACAAGCCTCTCACTAGGAAGTGCGATTTGGGTTCAAGAGGGCTTTTTGCCTTGAAAAGTGGATTAATTTTAAGCCAATCACCACCAAACTATAGATCCAACTAGGGGTGGATGCTATAGAGGTGGGTTTTCAAAATCTTCTCAAAAGCAAGGCTAGATCTAAGTAGATCTAAGAAATACCAAAATTGGGGTTTTAATGAATTAGGGTTTTATGACCAATGAAGATAGAATGGATGAAAGAGGCACATACCTTGTAGATCTTACCTCAATTGCTTATGGCCACCTTGCAAATTGATAGCATTCTCCTATGTGTATATTCAAGAGTGAGATCTAAGAGCTCCAACCAAAACGTCCTTCTCCAAGATAGCCAAATCGTCCTCCTCCTACAAGACAAGATCAAAGAAACAAGTCAAGCAAGATGATTATGAAAATGGTAGAAAGATGTAATAGAAAGCATCAACTATGTCACTAAGATACAATAATGATACTCCCTGTCACAAGATCAACCCAAAAGAGAATATGTGGATCCCTCCAACAATAACCCTCATGAAGTCGCCCTCCTCTCCACCAATTCGACTTTCTTGTCAAAAGATTAGTAGAAGCACCAAAATCCACAATGATACATAGAAGAGATACTGTATATTCAATATGCAAGAGAATCCACAATGCAAGAGAGATATGCTCCACAAAAAATCTTCTATTCCAATATTCCAGAGCTCCAAAGGTGAGCTTTACAATGGGGGGTCTCCTCCTTATATAGGATAATAAAGACCAAAACCCTATACCACTCTACAATACTACATCAAATGAGTGGTTGAGATTAAAAGATTTCATCATACAATCAATGGCTAAGATGAACCATAACAATATATCACATGGATCACCCAATATAATAATAGAGCCCCCACTAAATGGTACAAAGAAGGGGTGACGTCATCCACTAGAGAAGAATAGGTGCTAAAATCCACCTCATGATGACTAGGACATGACAATATAAGCACATGGTGGGGCTAGGAGGCATCAATCCTTACTAGCTCATCCCCAAGGCACAATAAAATAATAAAATATGTCCAAGATAATATAAATGATCAAAACTGTCCTCAGAATCCATGACAGTCAAGCAGTAAATGTCCTCCTGTGATCAATCTGGGCATACCCACATGGTGAAAACTGACTGGAAGATAGTGATGCCACCCTGGAAGACCTCTGTGAAAACCAAATGCCAAAACCTTGCCTCAATTGCCCAAATCGATTTCCTCAGTGACCACTTTATCCCATTTTTTAACTGCCTCGGGAACTGTGAAAGTGCCAAAACTGCCTCCTAGGGTGCTAGCCCTGTCCATCTGAGCTCACCAGGCTCTCCAAAAGGGGGGGTAAATGGTAAAAACAAGTGGCTGGACCACCCCCTCCATCATCAGCGCCCTAGGTGAACCGGCCTCTCGGGGCCCCTGCTGCTCAGGCTGGGAAATCAGCCCCAAATCTGGTCAACAAGTGTAAAACTGCATCAATCACTGTCAGAAGTGCCCGGAACTGAAAGATAAGTGTCTCATTGGATCCAGAGGACCCAAATCCACTAGGAATGTGTACTCATACACCATGGGTTGCCCAAATGGGCCAGCTGTAAGGTCCACCATATATGGACAATGCATAATCTGCTGATCTGAAGAAGTAATAAAACCTGCTGAACTGGATCAATCATCATCTGCATCATATGTCCATCATATGATATCATCATCAAGCATGTGGGCCCATCAATCATCATCAATAATCATCTATACATGGTCCACATCATCATAGATCCCAATAATATACAACCAAGGATAAATCACATCAGTAGACTAAGACAATGCTTCTCTAATCATTCTCACAGCTAAGCTCAAAGTATAAATTCCATTCAGTGGCATTAATCAAGTTAACATATTCCATTGCTATATAAAATTGCTTGCACAATAGTTCAAATGACAAACTCACCCATTGGACATGGTCAGACTGCTAGTGAAGGGTGAAGGCTAGGAACAAGGTTTGGCAAAGAGGTTGACTTGTCTAACTCAACTCAAAAAGACTTTGGACTGGGAGAAAGGGGGAAAGCTACAAACTCTGTGCTGGACAAAAGAACACGGGGGATGGTTGTCTCACAAATGGATAAGTTGTTTAGAGAGTGCTTATTCAACTTAGGCATTATGTCTACATCAAGTTGATCCAGGTTCATTAGGATCATTCAATTTTATTCCATGGCCTTTTTGGCCTACATAACCCTTCGGATTTCAGATGTGCTGAGAAGCACAACTAGTTGCAGCTTGCATCCAGGGCATGTTTTTTCAAATATTTATAAGGTCAGCAATTGTTTAGATATAGCTTTTAAGAACCATTGCTTTTTTGGACCTTTCTTATACTCTTCGAGGAGTATTTTTAGCTGTTCATCGCTCTTGCCCTTTTTTTTGTTTCCATGGGCGAATTTATAAGTTTCCATAGGTAGAACATGAGCTTTCAGTTTTAGCCAACAACATCTCAAGTAACTAGGGGGAGTTCGAGCCAATGCCAAACATCGGGACAACCGAACAGAGTGATTTAGGCCTACAATCCAACTCACCAAAGGCAAGTTTTGTCACCAACTCAGAGCCGAGACACTGAATATACAGGGATGCAGTCCAAACACAGAGGTAGAAAAATGGGGAAGTCCTCAATATCAGAAAGTCAAGTGAGACAAGTCAGGGTTTAAAGTCAAACAGGAAGGTCATGTATGGATGGAGTCAAGTGAATATGGAGCCTACACTAGCAGACAACGGGTGTCAGGAAAGACCATATCTATGTAAGGTGAAAAACCAGTGGGTTTTGTTAAATGACCTAAATGTGCAAGCAATTGTCCATTTTATGATTTACAATTCATTTTAAACAGTTTGCCACATCAGGAATAATATACCAAGCACATGCTGTAATCATGACTAAATCAACAAGATAATAATCCACAGTCAGTGATAACATATCCATAGATTATACAACATCATCAAAATAATAATCATCATGCACCATCTGAAACACTGCTGCAATACATCTCTAGGCACTGAACTGAAACTGTATGGGATAAAGGGTCACATCGGTCATCAAATCTGAACTCTCAAGGCTCAGCCTTGACACAAGGTCAAACATACGTCTGAATAATATACTGCTCTGATCATGAGTGATCAAAAATATATAGCCATGCTCTGGAATAATGGAAGCTCTGGAATGTGCAGGTATCTGCTGAACAAGGATAGTAGCCCCGCTACTATAGTGTGATAATAGGACCTATATCCAATTGTATTGGATGATATTGATTTAGAGTCTGAGTGGGTTGTAGAGGAGGAGTTCCCTAATGATTTGAGTTGGCATGATGAAGAGACTTAGTATCTCTCTAGTCTTCCATCTCAAATGGAAACTCCAAATACACCTGCTTCACGGTTGATCCAGTCTGCCGATGTTGGCACTAGCTCCTCGAGGGCTTATTTTAGGCGTACTCATGGTTAGGCATGAGACTCGAGTACATGGAGACATTGTCTATTTTGGTTTTCTAATTATGTTATGAGACTGAGTTATGGTTTATATATTTGAATTTTGAACTTGCTGCAATTTCTGACTTTGATCATGGAATCATTTTCCTATTCACTATTTAAAATTTTAAAATTTAAATTGTGTTATGTTGTATTATCATAGTTTATGAGATGATGTTATGAATTATTGCATAGATTGTAGTTTTATAACTTATATCGATTGGAAATGCCATTAACCTCTTTTTTGTGCCCAAAATTTACCATATATTAACTTTTTTTTCCTATTTGCCGAGCCTTGCCGAGTTTGTCCTGGGTCTTTCCCGAGTCGACGAGTCACATGCCAGCTGAGTCTTTGCCGAGTCCAAGTCGTGCAACATTGGTTTAAACCCTACATTCAATGATTCATGGCGAGTAGGTGGGATATCTGAAGTACAGATCCACCCTGTTCCTGGCATGGCAGTTGAGTTTGCAAGAAGTCTTGTGGAGATCGGAGTCGATGTGGTGTGGACAGGGCATGTTTTGCTGGTCTGACATGTCCTCAAAGGTGTCTTTGCTCTCGACATTCTCAATAAGCCTCCCCCTCCTGGGTCTTTGCTGTTCGTTTTCAATGAAGAAAGCTTGTATCCTGGAGTGACCCCAAAGCACCAAAATTTGGGGGTTAGGATATGCAATAGGTTTTTGTTGAATTTGGCAAGTGAATTTGGATTGGGGACTTCCTGGGCATTACAAAGAAACCAAGCCTTCCTGCCTTTCCTTGTTTACAGTAGTTGGATCTCTGCAATTTCCTTTCCCTGTTTCATAGGCCAAATTCAGCTCCCTGAGATGGCAAATGATAATAATCAGGATATCAGAAAAACTCCAAAGCAAACAACATGCCAATTAGAGGGCATGAAACAACCAATAGAGTATCTAAGCATACACATGGAAAAGCAGGAAAACAAACAAAACAGCATGAAAAACAAACTACAAGAATTGAAGATAAATTATGATAAGCTTGCTTCAGATACTGAGATGCATTATAACATCATTCTGAGCTTTGCTAGAGGTTCTCAGTCTACTACAGGTTTCCCAAGTGTCTCTATAGCCTTGGTGAAGGAGCATGTTGTTGATGAAGACACGGTCCAGCAAACAGGCTTGGCATTTAGTGAGCATAACAAAGACCAGAAAGAGTAAGGGCAAGCAAAAGAAGATCAGTCAATGGAAGAAGCCCACAGTGGCAATAAATTTGGTTCGTAATCCTTGTTTATGCAGTTTACTTGCATTTTGATATTAGGACAATACATAAAGCAATATAGTGCTAGGCATGATATGCATAAATTAGGCTCTGCAAGAAAACGAAAACTTCATGAACAATCTCTATTTTTGTTGAAAGCTCTACAAAGGAATTTTGTAATAGTTCTGTATATTTTGTACTCTTTAAACTGTTTGGTTTTTCAACAGCTTTTTAATAAATATAAAACTATCTGTTCTTGTGAAAAAAAAAGCATATCCATATTCCAAGCTATTCAACCAAACTATAAATTTAAAGAGAGCATCTGCTCCTAAGATGAAAAGGAATGGTAATAATGGGCATCCATGTCAAATTCTTCATGAGATTTAAAAGAAGTTTGTGGTTACTCTATTAATCAAGACAACTGCATTTAATGTTCTTGGCAAACTTTTTAAACCATTGTACATTATAATTGTCTTTCTCCATATTAACTTTTTTTCACAGGAACGATAGCTTTTATATTTATTAAAAAGCTGTTCGAAAACCAAACAGCGAGAAAGTACAAAATGTTCAGGATCATTACAAAATTCGTCTAGAGAACTTAAAAAGAATAGAGATTGTCCATGAAGTTTATATTTTCTTACAAAACCTCTTCTATGCATATCATATCTGGTACTATACTGCCTTATGTTATTATCCTAATATGAAAATACAAATAAATTGCACAAAAAAAAGTATTAAGAGAAAAATTTATTGCCACTATGGGCTTCTTCCATTGACTGGTCTTCATTTGCTTGCCCATGCTCCTTCTCGTCTCTATGGTGTTCACAGGAACGATAGCTTTTATATTTATTAAAAAGCTGTTCGAAAACCAAACAGCGAGAAAGTACAAAACGTTCAGGATCATTACAAAATTCGTCTAGAGAAGTTAAAAAGAATAGAGATTGTCCATGAAGTTTTTATTTTCTTACAAAACCTCTTCTATGCATATCATATCTGGTACTATACTGCCTTATGTTATTATCCTAATATGAAAATACAAATAAATTGCACAAAAAAAAGTATTAAGAGAAAAAATTATTGCCACTATGGGCTTCTTCCATTGACTGATCTTCATTTGCTTGCCCATGCTCCTTCTCGTCTCTATGGTGTTCAATGAATGCCAATGTTGTCCATTAAACTGTTTCTACCAGTGTTATCAGACTCATGTGAAACTCGCCGAGTCTGGCCGAGTCACGTGCCAGACAAGTACTCAACTGAGACTCAGCCCCCAGACTCGGGACTTGCCCAAACTCATCCAAACTCGCCCCCTCACTCAGACTCAGGTCAAACTCTCAAGTCCGTACCCCAGCACGCCCTCTCTCTTGTCCACATGTGCAGGTTGACTTTGACTCGCAGATTTCACTTTGGGAGGGAAATGGAGGTGACTCAGTCTTAGAACCTTTTTCTTTCTCCAAAGTTAGCATGTGAGGTAGGTCTAGAAGCTAATTTCACTCTCCTTGCATGCCTAACTCAATCTCCTGTGCATTTTGAAAGGGGCCCAAAGTTGCTTTGGTTTCCATATTTAGTGTTTATGCTGATTTAGCCTAGCAAAAGTCCTAGTTCAGCCTCATCCCTTTGCTGTGCTGATATTCTTAAAACTGTTTCCTTGACCATTATTAGCATTCTAAGAAACCGGATTCGCTGTAAAGGGGCTACGTGTCCCGTGGGGTCATGTCGGACACGGACACGATGGGAAATCGTGTCTGACACGACTTTTGATCGTGTCCGAAATCGGGACACGATCAAAAGTCGTGTCAGACACGATTTCCCATCGAGTCCCCGACTGTGCGACTCGTGTCCCGACAGGACACGTTTTCCGTGGAAAAGGGCACCCGGGGTGAGTTTAAAAACGAAATTTCATTTCTTTTTTGTCATTTGCAAGTGTGGAGAAGCTTGAGAGTGGGTTTTATGTGCAGGTGAAGAAGATTTGAAGGCTTTCCAAGGGAATCCAAGTGCATTGGGGGTGGATTTGTGGAGAGCATTGCAAGCTTAACCATCAAACAAGAAAGAGAATGTCTCAATCAGCTAGGGCAAGAGCTAGGGGGCAAAGAAAGGGAGAAATGCACCATCTAGTGCCTCCCCTCCTATTCCTCCAAGCACAAGTTGTTCTCCTCCTCCTTCAAGTGCTCCATCTGCTGCTAGTGGAGCTCATGGTCCATTTAACCCTATTTTAGCAAGACAACAAGCCCAAGAAAAAAAATACCCTTTGTGGAAGTATGTGACAAGGAAAGATGGGCCTGGGGCAAAGCTTGGTGGGGGAGGCAATGTGTCTTGGAGATGCAATTTTTGCAAGAATGAGTTCAAGAGCACATATTACCGGGTTAAGAGCCATTTGTTGGCCCTTCCTTCTTGTGGGATTTCTTCATGCAAAGCGGTGAGTGTTACCCAAAGGAGGGATATGGAAAGAAAGGATCATGTTGGCTTAGGGAAGGTGGCAACAGCAAGCAAGAAAAAAGATGAGGATCCTCTTCCATTCTTGAGGAAATCCTCTAGCACCAAGCCTATATTTCCACCTAGCATATATGGGAGTGGGGATACTTATCAAAAAAGAAAGAGGCAATCTCCAAGTGGTCCAATGGATAGGATTTTCCGACAAGAGGCACGAGAAGAGGTGGACCTTACCATTGCATTTTATTTCTACCTCAACTTCATCTCATTCAATGTTGCACGGTCACCATTGTTTATTGAGATGTGTCGAAGTCTCATGGAACGAGCTCCAACTGGTTATGTGCCTCCTGGTTCAGAGAAGCTTAGAACCACATTGTTGGTTAAAGCAAAGAAGGAGGTAGATAAAATTCTTGAGCCAATTAGATCAACATGGCCCTCATCTAGTGTGAGTATTGTTTCTGATGGATGGACAGATCCAGCACACCATCCACTCATCAATTTCATGGTATCTTCCCAAAATGGACCGGAGTTCTTGAAAGCAGTGGATGATCTTGGGAAATACAAGAATGTGCAGTATATGGGTGAGTTATTCATCAAAACCATTGGAGAAGTAGGTGTTGATTCTTGTGTACAAATCATCACGGACAATGCACCTATTTGCAAAGCTGCTGGCATGATTGTGGAAGCTAAATATCCACAAGTATGTTCATTTTGGACACCTTTCATTTCTAATTTGCTCATTGTTTGAATTTATCACACGATTCATGATTCATCTAGGTGTCTTTGATTCATTTGAGTTGTTAGTATTGTAGAGTCATTTATACATAATTTTATTGCTCTTACAGGTTTTTTGGACACCTTGCATTGTCCATTCCTTGAATTTAGCACTGAAATCCATTGCTTCAAATGTGACACAGATTGGCAACCTTATTGAGAATGCACGCCATATCCGTAACTTTGTACAAAACCACACAAATGCCCTCACCATCTACAAAGAGTACACACAACTTTCATTGTTGAAGATTGCAGATACTCGATTTGCTTCCTCATTCATCATGCTCAAGAGATTGAGGGAGGTCAAAACCGCTCTTCGGTCCATGGTGATTTCAGAGTTTTGGTCTTTTTGGAGAAAGACGGATCAGATTGCTTCACAAAAGGTGAAGGACACGGTGTTAGATGATGGTTGGTGGGAGAGGGTAGATCTTAGCATTAAGATCATGGAGCCAATCATTTCTTTGTTGCGGTTTGCAGACACGGACCAGCCCATCCTAGCAAGATGTTTATGAGGGGTGGGATTCCATGATTGAGTCCATGAGGTCCATTGTCATGGAGAATGAGTGTCCCGAGTATGGGACATCGGCATAAAACTTATGGTCCATGATTCAGGATATTCTTATCTCCAGGTGGGATAAGAATTGCACACCTTTGCATTGCTTGGCCCACTCCTTGAACCCCAAGTTCTACAGTCAAGATTGGCTCACTGGTGCACCGGGTCCCTCACACAGAGTCCCTCCTCACATGGATGGAGAGATTGCACATGGGAGGAAGATAGCACTTAGACGGCTATTTCATGATAGAGACTTACTTGATGAGGTGGAGGAGGGCTTTGTAGAGTTTTCCACTTCCACTGGGAGATTTGGAGGCTATGATGTGCTTAGAGACAGGGGGGTTAAGAAACCCTATGTTTGGTGGGAAACTCATGGGGCAACATGCCCTATTCTACAGAAGTTAGCCTTGAGGGTCATCTCTCAAGTTACATCATCCTCTTGTGGTGAGAGGAATTGGAGCACATGTGGGAACTTGTACAGTGTGAAGAAGAGCAGGCTTGAGCAGTCCAGGGCAGAGACGATGGTGTATGTGCACTCCAACCTCCGTGTTGTTTGCAGGAAGAGGGAGGAGTGGGTGAAGGGAAAGACAAAGATGTGGGGTGTCTTTCCTGATGATATGGGTTTGGACAGCAGCACTGATTTGGCATTAGCCAACATGGATCTTAATGATCCAATGCTAGAGTTGGTCACTTTTGATGATGGTGATCATCTGGAGGGGTCATCCTCCACACCAGCAGATGCAAATCGTCAGATGGGAAGAGAGGAGGAGGATGAGGATCAGGGCAGTGATGAGTTTGTTGATTCAAGCATGGAGGAGGACTATTGACATATGAGATTCTTCCATCTTGATCCGCCCCTTTTTGTATTTACTATTAGTCTATTTGGCATTTGCCAGTGCCCAGTGGCATTCCGACATCTATGTAATACATTTTGATTTTGATGACTTAATGAGAAATATGGTTCTGACATCTTGAGCTGCCCAATGCCTATCAAATTTCAATGCATCTATGTGTCTCATTGTGATTTGTGAATGACAAATGTGTAATCATTAATGTGTTTTGATTCTAATTTCTATCGAATATTTGTAAATGTTCTAGTTTCTAAAAAAATTTGGATCTATATGTCTACATTTTTAAATTTTAATATATTTTTAAAATATATATATATGTATATAAAACGTGTCCTGATTCCGGTGGTCACCGTGTCTGTGTCGGACACTCGTATTTTCGTGTCCTCATGTCAAGTGACTTAGTTAGCATTAGAGCTATTGTTAACACCTGCCTTCAAGGGGAATTGGTGGTACAAGTGTTTGGGCTCATATTCCGGCAGAGAAGGTATGTACATGACAGGGATTATCAGATATATGGATGATGAAAGCAGCATTTCAGGATTTACAAGTATGGAAATAATGTTTAAAATAACAGAGATCAGTGAATTAGATACAGGAAGAGCAGCAGGTTTCTGCACAGGAACAATGCTGTGCAGATTTGACGGTATTTGCTAGTGAGCAGCAAGGTGTTAGGGAAAAAGAGGGTGATGTGGAGGTTGCTTTCAGGCAAAATTATTTATGACAGGAGCCATGATAGTCACAGGTTGCAATGGATCATAATCAATGAAGTTTTTTACTCTGTTTAGCACTCAGATTTTGGAAAAGGAATCCATTTTCCTGTTTGAATTATTGCAGACTTGTCACAAAACTTTGGTATCAGTAGGAAAGTCCCCGTGGACACTCAAATCAACACAGATTGCTCATACTTCCCACATGTGCCTGCTACAGGAAATTTCGAACTATGATGAGAAATAAGTGACACATGTCTAAGCTTCACCAATCGTGACAAGAGTTGGATTAGAAATGTCATTATTATATTTTTTGTGCAAAATTTACTATATTTTTTTTTCTATTTGCCGAGTTGCCCGAGTCCCAAGCCAACCAGCGAATCTTCGCCGAGTCAGAGTCTGACAACATTGTTTTCTTCATGAACTACATGCTCCTTCGCCGAAGCTCTGAAAACAGAGGCTGTAACACACAGAGAACCTCCAGCAAAACCCAAAATGGTGTCGTAATGCATCTCAGAGTTTGAAGCCAGCTTCTCATAATTTAACTTCAATTTCCATAATATGTTTTCCATATTATCCTGCTTGTTTTCTTGCTTTGCATGTGGATGCTCACATATCGTATAGCATGCTTCATACCTTCTAATTGGCATGTCATTTGGCTTTAAAAAAAATTGATCCCATGACTGTTATCATTCGCCATTTCAGAAGGCTGAACTTTGTCTATGGTACATGGCAAAGTAACTTCAAGAGTTTGACAACTGAATTCGGAATAAGACTAGTGGGTTTTATTTTGTTGTGGTGCCTAGGAAATCCACGATCGAATTACACTTGCCAATTCAAACAAAAGCCCAATGTAAACTCTGTCCCACAGATTCTGATGCTCTGAGAACACTCCAGCCTACATTCTATCGATGTTGATTTCAAACAGCAAAGTCCCGGGAGGGGAATAGTTACCAATTTCAACGAGCACAATAATCTCGTTGAGGATGTGTCACACCAACAAAATTGGGCTGATATCCCATCCACGCTTCATCAACCCCAAATCCCAGAAGAGCTCCTACAGGAAGGATAATGCCTTCAGTCCCCAATGCCATGCCAAGAGCAAGACAAACCTATAATTCAATTGTCCACCTGGGAACAGTAAAGAATTGAAAGGAATGTTTAATTCAAAATCCACCATTGCAACAGAGGAGAGCAAGGGGTGAGGTTCTACACTATGGGCCTTTAAGTCCTTGCTTCCCACATGTCTTGTCCAATAACACATGTCCATTCCTTGGGTACAATTCCCATGCATGCTTAAGAGATGGTTCAACCTACGGTTAAATGTAAGTTGGTTCATGATGTTCCTTGTGGGATTAATAATACCTTGGGGACTTCCCATTTTTCACAAATTGTCCCTTTGCTAGAGTTGAGGCTTAGTTTGCCAGTGCATCCGCGCAAAGGTTGTTGCTTCAACAAATATGGAGCAGTTGGAAGAAATCCAAGGCATCTAGCATGTTTTGAATTTGTTGCTTCATACAACCAAGAACTATATCATCTTCAGGTTGACATCTTCTTATTAGTTCTATTATCAGAGAAGAGTCTCCAAAAATGAGAGCAGATTTGGTACATATGGAGATTAAATAACATATGCCAAGGGAAAGAGCACGGATCTCTACCTGATTATTTATTGGTCCCTAATCCCCCGTGCAAAGCTTGATTATTCATTATTCCTTGGGTACAATTCCCATGCATGCTTAAGAGAAGGTTCAACCTACGGTTAAATGTAAGTTGGTTCATGATGTTCCTTGTGGGATTAATAATACCTTGGGGACTTCCCATTTTTCACAAATTGTCCCTTTGCTAGAGTTGAGGCTTAGTTTGCCAGTGCATCCGCGCAGAGGTTGTTGCTTCGACAAATATGGAGCAGTTGGAAGAAATCCAAGGCATCTAGCATGCTTTGAATTTGTTGCTTCATACGACCAAGAACTGTATCATCTTCAGGTTGACATCTTCTCATTAGTTCTATTATCAGAGAAGAGTCTCAAAAAATGAGAGCAGATTTGGTACATAGTTATCAGAGAAGAGTCTCAAAAAATGAGAGCAGATTTGGGGAATAGTTACCAATTTCAACGAGCACAATAATCTCGTTGAGGATGTGTCACACCAACAAATTGGGCTGATACCCAATCCACGCTTTATCAACCCCAAATCCCAGAAGAGCTCCTACAGGAAGGATAATGCCTTCAGTCCCCAATGCCATGCCAAGAGCAAGACAAACCTATAATTCAATTGTCCACCTGGGAACAGTAAACAATTGAAAGGAATGTTTAATTCAAAATCCACCATTGCAACAGAGGAGAGCAAGGGGTGAGGTTCTACACTATGGGCCTTTAAGTCCTTGCTTCCCACATGTCTTGTCCAATAACACATGTCCATTCCTTGGGTACAATTCCCATGCATGCTTAAGAGATGGTTCAACCTACGGTTAAATGTAAGTTAGTTCATGATGTTCCTTGTGGGATTAATAATACCTTGGGGACTTCCCATTTTTCACAAATTGTCCCTTTGCTAGAGTTGAGGCTTAGTTTGCCAGTGCATCCGCGCGAAGGTTGTTGCTTCGACAAATATGGAGCAGTTGGAAGAAATCCAAGGCATCTAGCATGCTTTGGATTTGTTGCTTCATACGACCAAGAACTATATCATCTTCAGGTTGACATCTTATTAGTTCTATTATCAGAGAAGAGTCTCAAAAAATGAGAGCAGATTTGGTACATATAGAGATTAAATAACATATGCCAAGGGAAAGAGCACAGATCTCTACCTGATTATTTATTGGTCCCTAATCCCCATGCAAAGCTTGATTATTCATTATTCCTTGGGTACAATTCCCATGCATGCTTAAGAGATGGTTCAACCTACGGTTAAATGTAAGTTGGTTCATGATGTTCCTTGTGGGATTAATAATACCTTGGGGACTTCCCATTTTTCACAAATTGTCCCTTTGCTAGAGTTGAGGCTTAGTTTGCCAGTGCATCCGCGCGGAGGTTGTTGCTTTGACAAATATGGAGCAGTTGGAAGAAATCCAAGGCATCTAGCATGCTTTGAATTTGTTGCTTCATACGACCAAGAACTGTATCATCTTCAGGTTGACATCTTCTCATTAGTTCTATTATCAGAGAAGAGTCTCAAAAAATGAGAGCAGATTTGGTACATAGTTATCAGAGAAGAGTCTCAAAAAATGAGAGCAGATTTGGGGAATAGTTACCAATTTCAACGAGCACAATAATCTTGTTGAGGATGTGCCACACCAACAAATTGGGCTGATACCCAATCCACGCTTCATCAACCCCAAATCCCAGAAGAGCTCCTACAGGAAGGATAATGCCTTCAGTCCCCAATGCCATGCCAAGAGCAAGACAAACCTATAATTCAATTGTCCACCTGGGAACAGTAAACAATTGAAAGGAATGTTTAGTTCAAAATCCACCATTGCAACAGAGGAGAGCAAGGGGTGAGGTTCTACACTATGGGCCTTTAAGTCCTTGCTTCCCACCTGCCTTGTCCAATAACACATGTCCATTCCTTGGGTACAATTCCCATGCATGCTTAAGAGATGGTTCAACCTACGGTTAAATGTAAGTTGGTTCATGATGTTCCTTGTGGGATTAATAATACCTTGGGGACTTCCCATTTTTCACAAATTGTCCCTTTGCTAGAGTTGAGGCTTAGTTTGCCAGTGCATCCGCGCAAAGGTTGTTGCTTCGACAAATATGGAGCAGTTGAAAGAAATCCAAGGCATCTAGCATGCTTTGAATTTGTTGCTTCATACGACCAAGAACTATATCATCTTCAGGTTGACATCTTCTTATTAGTTCTATTATCAGAGAAGAGTCTCAAAAAATGAGAGCAGATTTGGTACATATGGAGATTAAATAACATATGCCAAGGGAAAGAGCATGGATCTCTACCTGATTATTTATTGGTCCCTAATCCCCATGCAAAGCTTGATTATTCATTATTCCTTGGGTACAATTCCCATGTATGCTTAAGAGAAGGTTCAACCTACAGTTAAATGTAAGTTGGTTCATGATGTTCCTTGTGGGATTAATAATACCTTGGGGACTTCCCATTTTTCACAAATTGTCCCTTTGCTAGAGTTGAGGCTTAGTTTGCCAGTGCATCCACGCGGAGGTTGTTGCTTCGACAAATATGGAGCAGTTGGAAGAAATCCAAGGCATCTAGCATGCTTTGAATTTGTTGCTTCATACGACCAAGAACTGTATCATCTTCAGGTTGACATCTTCTCATTAGTTCTATTATCAGAGAAGAGTCTCAAAAAATGAGAGCAGATTTGGTACATATGGAGATTAAATAACATATGCCAAGAGAAAGAGCACGGATCTCTACCTGATTATTTATCGCTCCCTAATCCCCATGCAAAGCTTGATGACCTATTTCTTACAGGGGATGAGAAGCTCATAGATGGGTGCAAGAGGGAGCTCCTCACAGAGTTCAAGATGAAGGATCTCAATATTTAGTGATCTTGAGAGCAAGAGGTTTGTATCAGTAGACCCATTTGATGGGAGATGACACGGATGGATACACAAAAGATCAACAATAGAAAAGGCTGCAGGTCACCCTAGTGCAAGACATCCAAATGCAGAGAATGCAAGATGTCCAGATACAGCAGGAGCAGAAAGCTCCATTTCAGAGGGAGTGACTGCAACACTGGATACAGAAGTACTCCAAGAGGAAGCAGATCACAGAACTCAAGAATCTTGGCATGATTCTTGGGATTAAAGGTAGAAACCAGATGAGATTTTGCTTAGTCAAAGAAAATACACAGTAGATATCCTGAAGAGATTCGGGATGATGGACTGTAAGTCCATGGCCACACCAATGGTGACGAATCTGGAGCTGTTAAGTGACTCTTCTTCAGAATTGGTGGATCCCACGATGTACAAACAGATGATCGGATCCTTGATGTATCTGGTTAACGCCAAACCAGATATATGCTTTGCAGTACATGGTTGAGCCCAGACATGTACATTTGATAGCAGCAAAGGATGTGTTGAGGTACATATATGGTAAGATTGGATATGGACTCAAATATGTCTTGGACAGAGAAGTAAGGCTGCAAGGATATATGGACTCTGACTAGGGTGAAGAGTGCAGTGGACGAGAAAGAGCACATTAGGATGTTGCTCCAGTTTGAGATCAGATATGATATCCTATTTTACCAGGAAAGCAGTCGTCGAGGGCACTCGATACAACAGAGGCAGAGCATATTGCAGCCAGTATTGCAAGATGAAAAGCAGTAAGGCTTCAGAAGGTTCTTGATCAGTTATATCCGAGACATAGTGCAAAAAGAAGCAGTGCAACTCCAGTACATATCCACGGATGAGTAGATTGTCGATATATTTACTAAGCCTTTGTCTAAAGTAAAGTTTGAGTACTTTCGGGACAAGCTTGGCGTAGTACAGAATGACTCCCCTCGCTAAGAGGGAGTGTTGATGTTTCTCCGTGGGCAGCAGCAGGTAGTCATTCCCCCCCCCCCCCACTAGTTAGTCATGTGGTACATGACTCAAGCATCTTCCCCATCGGTAAGTCATGCAGTGGTACATGGCTCAGATACCAGTAAGTCATGGTACATGACTCAGACAACCAGGGGCTGCAGTATCTCATGTGAAGTGCACCCACATGAGCAGAGACATAGCCAAGACCTCAGATGACTATCAAACAATAGTCGAGGTCTCTGAGACTATCAGTGACTATCAGATACTCGAGTGAGTTATAGTCAGGACTATTGGGGAACAATCAAACCTCTTGGAGAGGTTAGATAGCCATATACTTGGCTAGTGGGGTACAATGGGATAGTGAAGAAGAAAGGAGCCACTTTGGAAGTGGTTAGGCCTTGGAGAACATCACGGAGGATGGCAAGCTCACAAAGAACTTCTCTAGACCGTAGAAGATTCCAGAAGTCAACAAGAAGAAGTCAACCGAAGGAAAAGGAAAGAAAGAATAATATCAATCCCAAAGAACACTGAAGAATAACTTCCAGAAGACAAGCAGTGTTGAAGATCGTTTAAGAAGAATACATTCCTCGCTAAGAGGGAGTGTTGATGTTTGTGTAGCATCGGAATATATTCTTAAGAAGTCCTAGAGAAAGTGGAAAGAAATGAAGAGCACAACTAACCCAATGAAATGGGTAAATTGACCCTAGAAGGAAAAATGACGAGTCGGCTTGAAAGATAAATTAAAGAATAAATAAAACTCAAGCCGACTTAGCTATGGAAACTTCTAGTGAAAAGAAGAATATAAATAAAGTGTTTCCACACTTCATTTTGACATCAACCAAGCACATCTCTCTTTCAAGTGATGTGCACTTCTCTAGGAGGACAAGTAAGGAACAGAAGAAACATAATCTTTGGGGCTATCGTACTATCTCTCTCTCTCTTTGTTCTCAGAAGGGTGCACATATTCAGAGGTCATTCTGTATCCTTCTTGTATATCATTATTTTTTTTTGTCACTGTTCCACGGGGACTCGTCCCCCGAAATCGGGGGCGCGAAACGTTTCCCAGCGTCCCCAAAATCAGGAATCTCTCGAAACACACAAGGGAGCGCATCCCCCTGTTCTGCAGTGTGCTCCGGTGAAGGGGGGCTCCCACACGCTCCCTCTCAAAACTAGGGGGCTCCTAGACACCCCCCATGATTTTCCCAATTTCAGTTTAAAAATATGAAATTTCAATTTTAATTGTTGTTTTAGTCTCTATTTCAGACTTAGTCTTTAGTAATTTACTATTTTACTATTTTAGCATGCAATATCACTAATTCAATTTTTCAATTAGAATGACCGAAATTAGAAATATGAATATCAAGATTCAAATGACAAATTTGAAAACGATCATGATGAATTGTGTAACGTGTTTGTATTATTAATTTGTTACATTATGATTTCCATTGCACAATGATGAATTTAGTATTTAGTATTTATTATTTACTTTTAGTGATTTACATGGGATGAATCATTGAATTGTTATCGCTGGGATTTAATAATTTATAATATTATTTTTTATATTTTTTATAATTTTTATTATGACCTGGACGTCCCCTCGTCCCCCCCCCTCGAATTTCGCTAAAATTTGGGGGTGGTCTCTGTTACCAGCTAAGTTGTGCTTAGTTGGACTATCAAGTGAGCGAGCAAAGTTCAACATGTCACATGTTCATATTCAATGATTTGATATCCATTAGACCTTTTTAAGGGCCCCTTTTTTAATATTTCTTCACATGTCCATGCCCTACTGAGTTTGTAATAAAATGTACTAGCATGGTATTTTATGTAAAGGACTTGGTTCCCTAGGATTTTTTTCAAGTCAGGTATTCCAAGGAGTTTTTTCACTTATTAATTATGTATTGCATCTTTTGCATAACATAATTTTTGAGTTTTTTTCCTCCTCCTCCAAAGCTGGAATGCCTGGTGAGGTTAACAGGCCTAGGGGATTATTAAAGCCCATGGGTCAATGTATATGAACATGCTAGGCATTAATTTTGAGTCATATGGACATGTGTTAGGTCCCCCTAGGTTTTTTTTTAATTCCGGCGAAAAAAAAAATTTCGTAAATCTAAGCCATTTTTCAATGGTTTAATTAAAAAATTTGTAAGTGGTGTAAAAGTGTGGCCTAGTGGTCTTCTTTGCCATGGGAGTGCTTGTTTTCTAACTCAGAGCACCCACCATATCCCAAACCCCACTTTCCATAGGGTCATTTATTTTTCACTTACAGCCAAAAACCCAAAAAAAGTGAAAAATGTGCAAAAAATGCAAAAAAGTCAAAAAATCATGAAAAATAATTTCCAAATTTTGGGGGATTTGAGGTTAGAATTGATTCGGCTATTTTTTAGGAGTGAAGGGGGCTGATTTGTAAGTGTTTTTGGGCAGCATAAAGAGTGGGAACACTCCCCACATAAGGAGGGCGCATTCCCTCATATGGTGGGCGCATTCCCCATGTGGAGGAGCCCACGATTCATGGAAAAACGCAGCATAAGTTTAGGCTGTGATATGGCTGTGTTTTGGCAGCTAGATAGGAGGAGATAGCAGCCCCTATCTCTCCATCTTTCACTCCCCCATTTGCTCTACAAATTTGCCCTCACTTCCCTCACGTGTGCGCCCACCCTCTTGGAGTTTTTCTATTTAAGCATGTTCATTCTCATTGTTTTCTCATGAGAAGGTGGAACCTCTGCTCTTAAGTGTTGTAATCTTTTGCATTTTGTTAATGAATAAAGGCTTTGGAGGCAAATCTATGTGTGGATCTGTGTTGTGTGGATGACCATGTTCTAGCTTATGAGGTAATCTGTGTCTTTACAATTTTATTCGCACTTGTTTGTTGATCAAGAACTAGCTTTTGAAGGAGATGTTTATCTTAGTAAAGTGAAATAGTGTGATCTAATCCATTATTTTTTTCTATTGGTTATCATAGAGAAGTCAGATTTCAAAGTTATTTTTGTTTAAATACTTGTATCTAACTCTTTATTTTAGTCCACACTAGTTGCACTTGATCTTGCTTGTGTGAGTTGTCTTTTGTGTCTACAGGTTGCAAATCAGAAGAGTTTGTAAAGCTTGCTTGCATCCATTTGTCTTCATAACAGATCCAAGAAGAACTAGTCCCATTGATCCCCACTCTTGAGGACTGATCCGCACGCGGCCAAGAAGCACGTGGGGGACAACAGTTCAACTGAATGAGTCGGCTCTATTATGGCGGAAGCTTAAGAAACAGAATGCACAAAGCAGGAATACACTACACAGGCAGAACACAAATGTACACAAACAATATGCAGGAATGCGAACTGATCTTCTATTACTGGATATAAGTTCATGACTTGATGTATGTTACAGTATTATACATGCTTATATAGAATGTGTTAAGACGCTTGGGTTCTTGCCCATTACGTTCAGTTACAAAAGAAGTTAGAACAGTTCGCCAGTTCAGCCGTTATAGTCAACTAGAAGACAGAGAGACACTCTGTCGAAGTTTGACAGTCGCAAGTCGCATATCGACGCTGCATGTCGATGTCGCGAAACTGTGAGGTCGCGAAACATGTCGAAGTCGCGAAGTTGTCGAATTCATGTCGAAGTCGAAACTTGTCGAAGTTGTGTCAACGTCGATGACTTGTCGAAGTTGTGTCGAAGTTAGCATCCGACAATAATGCCAACCGCAATGTGGATCAGACCTCCTTCCTTAGGAAACAATGGTCCCCATTGTTTGCTTGTGAAGGTGAGGAAACTTGTCTGTCAGTTCAGTAGCAGAGTACCACTTTCCTTATGCTGGGATCTGTCCGGCTTTAGCAACCTGAAACAAGGGAATTGTGTTCGTCCTTGTATGGCGTACTCGTCGTCCCACAATGATGTCGCAAGGAAGAGGCTCCTAAACATCTGGATGGATGTCTTCGGGTTCTGTTGTTTGCAAGTCGTTCTGTTCCAAAAGTGGTGCATGGTATGGTCGAAGTAGATCCACATTGAATACTAGATGCAAACCCAGGCATGCAGGAATGTCAAGCTGGAAAGCGTTTTCACCAATCTGTCGAAGAATACTGTACGAACCATATCGCAAAGGTTTGAGATTCTTGAATGGACCAGTGAAGCGCTCCTTCTTGAGATGTAACCAGACCTTATCCCCAATTTGGAATGAATGACGAATACAATGCTTGTCGTGTCGGGCCTTAGCTTTCTCGTTTGCTCGTTGCAACATTCATGTGCTTGCTTCTGGATGTCGCAGATTTGATCTCGAAACTTCAAGGCTTTATCAACTTCTTGTTGGCTGCAGTCGGAGTCGAAGTTTGGCTGTGTCGAGGAGTTGATCAAGTCCATAGGCGCTGAGGGTTGAAATCCGTAACAGATCTCAAATGGACGCTTGCCTGTAGAGCTGTGCAGAGCACGATTGTAACTATGATGTATGTATCGAAGACTTTCATCCCATGTGCGTCGATGCTTGTGGTTGTACATGCGAAGCAGTTGTATGACCAAGCGATTCACAACTTTCGTCTCTCCGTCGGTCTAAGGATGGAAAGCTGTCGACAATGAGAGTCGTGTGTCTAGCTGTTGCCAAAGAGTCTTCCAAAAGATGCTGACGAATCTGGCATCTCGGTCGGAAGTAATGGTTGTGGGTAAACCAAAAGTGTTTCCAAACATGTGTGAAGAAGAGCTGAGCAGTCTGCTGCGCTGTCGTGGTCTTCTTGCATGGTATGAGAATGGCCATCTTGGAAAATCTGTCGACTACTACTAAGATTGCGTCGTGCTGATGTTTGGTAGTAGGATATCCTGTCAATTAGTCCATAGAAATAGATTCCCATGGTCGACTAGGAACTGGCAGAGGTGTGTACAATCCCTATCGTCAATTAGGCGGTTTAGCAATGGCACAAACCACGCATGATCGAATGTACTTGTTGACGTCAGTTTTAAGTGTAGGCCAAAAGAAATACTTCTGCAGAATAGCAAGTGTCTTTGCTACTCCAAAGTGTCTTGCGGTCTTGCTGTAGTGCGCGTCCCAAATGAGTTGTTGTCGATGCTCACCGGTCGGTACACAAAGTTTTCCAAGCTTGTATAGCAAGGTGTCTTTCAGGAAATAGTCGGCAGTCGACGACTTGTCAGACTGAAGCTGTCAGTAGACTGGTGAAAAGTCGATGTCTTCCTGGTACAACTGAGGCCAAGTTGTCATATCCCTGCATACTCATCACTGTAAAAAGGAGAGTAATGGGCGGTCTGCTTAGACAATTGGCGGCGGCGTTAGCTTTACCATTATGATACTTAATTACCAATTGGAATTGTTGTAGGTAATTAATCCACTTAAGCTGTTGAGTTGTTTGTAGTTTTGATTGGGTCGGAGCGAACTGTAGAGGCTTATGGTCAGTGATGATGACCATTTCCTTGCCAAGGATGTAATGCCTCCATTGCTTGAGAGCTTGCACAATGGCGTACAGTTCTTTTTCGTACGTCGAATATCTTCAACTGTGTCGTTAAAAGTTTCGGAATGAAAAGCGACTGGGTGACCAGACTAAGTGATCACTGTGCCCAAGGCATAGTCCAATGCATCCGTCTCAATCTCAAAGGGCTGATGCAAATCAGGTAAGACAAGTACTAGTGCAGTACAGAGCATGTGCTTGAGTTGTTCAAAAGCTTCTTGTTGTGTCGGTGTCCATTTAAAGACAGTTTTTCCATTTCCCTTCGTCAACTGATTCAAGGGCTAGGCTATGTGACTAAAGCCGAGTATGAATCGTCGATAGAAATTCGCCAAACCAAGAAAACTTCTTAGTTCTTGAATGTTGTGAGGAATGGGCCAAGCTTGGAGAATTTGTACTTTGTCTGGATCAACGTGAATGCCTGCAGAGTCAATTACATATCCCAAATATTTGATGTTGTTCATCGCAAAGGTACACTTGTCCATGTTCAAGTAAATTCGATGTTGTTGGAGAGTGTCGAGGACTTGTCAAAGCTGTCCGACATGTTCTTCCCATGATCGACTGAAAATCAATATGTCGTCAAGGTAGACAATGACCCATTTGCCGATGAAAGGTCGAAGAATGTTATCCATGTATCGCATGAAGGTCGCAGGTGCATTGGTTAAACCGAAAGGCATGACTAATAATTCAAACAATCCTTCATTGGTCTTGAAAGCAGTTTTCCACACATCTGAGGGCTCGATTGGAATCTGATGATATCCCGACTTGAGGTTGAGCTTAGTAAAGAATTTAGCACCTTTCAGACAGTCGATGAGCTCGTCTATCAGCGGCAGAGGGTAGTGATTCTTTACCGAAATTTTGTTGAGTGCCCTGTAGTCGATGCGCATGCGCCCAAGTCCCGTCTTTCTTTGGAACGAGGACGACTGGACTTCCACAAGGAGAGGAGCTGGGTCGGATATGACCTTGTTGATCAAATCTTGGATTTGTTTGCAAATCTCTTCATTTTCGAGAATGGATCTTCTGTAAACAGATGCGTTAGGCAAAGAAGAACCAGGAGCAAGTTCAATGGAGTGTTTTACCTGGCAATGTTGAGGTACTCTATCCGGATCTTGGAATAAACTCCGATACTCGTCGAGAACGTTGTCGATCAACTGCTTCTATCGGGAGCTGCTTTGGTCGGTAAGTCGACTCGTCGCAGCAGTCTTCCTAGAATGTTGTGGTTTGATCATGATTAACGCAAACTTTTGAGCATGATTGATGAGCTTCTTTGTATGTTTAGCAGATATTATTGAAACCGTTGGTGTAGGTCGTCGCTCTGGAATGATGTACCATCGATTCTGGATTATGACAATCACCTTCTACGGTCGTGACTGATAACTTCCATGGCGATCCCATAGGTAAGATTTCCCAAACAGGGCGTCGGCTACGGAGAGTGATGCTATGTCGGAGAGTACTTCATCTTCAAAAGGCTTTATGAAGTAGGCGAGTTTGCATTGTCTGGTGATCCATAGTTCCTGTCCATCCTTCATCCAACTGATGTTGTAAGGCTGAGGATGCGGAGTGGTGACAAGACCTAGTTTCTTCACAAGATCTTCAAAAATGAAGTTCTTCTGGCTACCGTTGTCTACAATCAGATGTAATGGATTGTGTTGAACCCATATCCGTGTATGGAACAGGTGCTCTCGTTCCTCCTCGTCGACGATAGTCGAGGCGGCTGGAGTGGTCGATGTCGATGTTAGAAGGGTCGTTGCGTCTGGATCAAATTCTTCCACTGTCTTGTCGAACGCGTCGGATGTCGACGCTTTTTCCAAAAATGTCTTCCGAGCTTTGCATTCAGACGTATCATGCCAAGATGAGTGGTGGTAATCGGACCATTTTCCGATCGGCGATTGTTTGCTACGTTCCCTTTTCTGAAAAGGCTTTTTGTCGTGATCTGGCTTTCACGGAGTCGACTGAGAAGATTTTGACTTGTCGAAGTCGGCTGATGTCTTCTTGTCAGGTGGTCGTCCTGATGTCGGCTTTGTTGCGAAGCGTGCTTTCCCTTTCTGCTTGGTTTCAAGTTTGTTGGCATAGTGGAATGCATCCGCAAACATAATGACAGTCAGAAACTCCATCTCTTGCTGAATGTACTGGGAAAATCCGTTGATGTACTTCAGAACAAGCAATTTCTCTTCTTCTTGGACGCCAAGTCTAGCCATGAGTCGATAGAACTCGTTGGTGTAACTCTGTACTGATTGGTCTTTCCATTGCCTTAGTTGCTGCCATTTCTTATACTGCTGCTCAAGGTATTTGGGCGGGTAAAATTCCTTTCGGATGTGTTCGATGAATTTATCCCATGTGTCAATGGGGTCTCCGCTTTTCTCCATCTTTGTCAAGAGGTTCTCCCACCAGCAGTGCACAAATGTTGACATCTTTAAGGTTGTAGTGGTGATCTTGTCAACTTCTGAGAGTTGATTCACAGAGTAATAGGATTCCAATTGTTGCACCCAATTATCGACGGATTCCACGTCAATCTTGCCTTCAAGATTCGGTATGTCCAAATTCATTTGCACTTTGAAGGGGTTGATTTTATCGGAGTGAGTTCTCGTCGAAAATCCTCCGAATGTCGAAGCAAATCGCGTGAGAATTTCAATGAACCGAGCGAACATTTCAGGCCGTTGTTGAGTCAACGCTTGCTCAATAAGTTGTGTTGTCTCGCCGTCTGCATGTCTATCGTCTATTTCTTCTGCCATTTCTGGAGGTAGCATCTGCTTGGATTGTTGAGATTGCGAGAGTGTTTGAACAGGCATAAGTCGATAACTTCGCTGGAAGTGTCTACGCAAACTTAAGCATGAACAAAGTTGAGTGCTCTGATACCAATGATTCGCACATGGCCAGAAAGCACAAGGGGGTCAACAGTTCAACTAAATGAGTCGGCTCTGTTATGGCGGAAGCTTAAGAAACAGAATGCGCAAAGCAGGAATACACTACACACAGATGTACACAGACAATATCCAGGAATGCGAACTGATCTTCTATTATTGGATATAAGTTCATGACTTGATGTATGTTACAGTATTATACATGCTTATATAGAATGTGCTGAGACGCTTGGGTTCTTTCCCGTTACGTTCAGTTACAAAAGAAATTAGAATGGTTCGGTAGTTCAACCGTTACAGTCGACTGGAAGATAGACAGACAGTATGTCGAAGTTCAACAGTTGCAAGTCACAGATCGATGCTGCATGTCGATGTCATGAAACTGTGAGGCCGCAGAACATGTCGAAGTCGCGAAGTTGTCGAAGTCGAAACTTGTCGAAGTTGTGTCGACGTCGATGACTTGTCGAAGTTGTGTCGAAGTTAGCATCCGACAATAATGCCAACCACGATATGGATCAAGGACCCCATAGCCCAAGTTCAAGGCGTTTTCTTCTTCCTTCTCGTCAACAAAAAATTTCAAACTTTTCTTGGTTACTTTGGTTTGTGTATCTCAGATCTCATTCTTCTTTGCAATATCATAATAGATCTGATTTATTTTACTAGTTCCCAAGTCATTTCAAAGTAAAATTTTTATCTAGATCTAGTTGAAGCATGCTTCTTGTTAAAGAGTGATTTTTTGCATATTTTGAAAACTTAAACAAGTAGTATGTTTTATTGATCTAAAAAGTTTATTTGGCTGATTTAAGAGCTTAGAATTTGCAGCTCTTCGAGTGTGCAAAGATCCTAAAGAGACAAGCCTCACTGCTTGTCTCACTTAGTTCATTTTTTGCATTTTTACTTAGTTTTTTCCTTAGAAATTTTTTGGGTTTTTTCTAGGTGACCCAAACACACTCTTAAAGTGTTTTTGGGCATCTTTTACTAACATTAGCTTGCTGGTTTGCAGCAGATCATGAACAGATAGGAGGAGATGCTGGCCAAATTTTGGTAGATCAGGCCATCCGGAGCACCCTCAACCATATTTTCTCAAACCGGATTCTCTTTCCTTCCAAAATTGTAAGCCTTTGAGTCGTTTCTACAAAACTAGGGCACTTCTAAATTGCATTGTAACAAAATATTAAACAAGAGCAAGTGGGCTAACCAGCGCCCACACCCCATCCCCCCAGGGGGGACTGTGTCGACTCATTTTTCATGGCGTGAAATTTTTTAGCTTAGATTTGCTTTTCAGTATTTTAATAAAATTAACTAGGTCTAAAATTAACCTTGTTGGTTCGTTCCATTGGCGGGCCACGAGTTCACTCAAGACCTAGTTTTCATCATTTTTACTGTTTACAATTTTTCATTTTTTTACTACAATTCAAAACACCCTCTTGCTTTCCCGAAGTAAGGTTTCAGGATAAGGGCTTACCCAAGTACTGGCCCGAAAAGAGACTCTTGGGGCTTAAAAAAGTAAAATATTTGTTCAAAAATACTTAAAATTTAACAAGGCTTTTCCCCGTATGCTCTGGGATCACTGCAGCTTAGTCTGAACATGTTGATCACACCAGAAAGGGAATGAGTGACTAGTAATAGGTTTAACACATCCCAATAAACCACCTATTTACGAAAATCCGTCGTAAACGCTTATTTGACTGTGGTGGGCAAATTTCTCAAAGGACGCGGGAACCACTAGGTAGTGACCTCGGGATACCGTTAGACTATACCCTCGTTTGGTATAGTGTTGAACACCTCCTAAAGACTCTGATCCAACCCACATGTCTAAGTGAGAAGCCACCTGGTTAAATTCCGAACATATTCCAAGTACCTTGCGGTATATTGGGAATCCCCCATCTTAATAAAAAGATTCATTACCACTTAATAATAAAATTAACCAAGAACAATTGCACAACATTGTCATTTCTGTTTCAAGCACTTTATTTCTGACTCCATTTATCAGCACTGGTCTTGTTATTTACATTTTCATGATGATGGATGTTTATATTTTAAAATGACAATGATGATGTTAAGCAATGAATGATACTTTCTTTACATATTGCATTGCTCTTGTGTTCAAAAATTTCTAACTCCTAGATTAGTTGTTTTTTATCTTTCGTAGATTAAACACCTTAGTTTTATTTTTACTTTTTAGGGTCCCCCCCCCCTTGGCTTCGCTAGGAGTAAGCCTAGATGGAGGAGTCGAGTTTCAGGTGACAGCACTTGACTCTGGCTTGCCCCCAAGGCCACACCAGCGGCTTGAGGCCTATTGCCGCGTTTTCCCAGGTGTAAAACCAGGCGGCAACAGTCTCCACACATCCCCAATGTGCGTTTCCCCACTCCCACCCTCCCACGTCCCAAAAACTTGGGGGAACATTGGTTTTTGTAACTAGTGTCAGGCACTAGATTTGACACTGTATCTTGTTGAAGAATCTTAAACCCGGATCTATCAACCACCAAGAGGGATCCAATATTTTGATGTGTAATTTTTTTTATCTTAAAATTTTTACATGTTAGGAAAAAAATTATATCTCAAGAAATTATTTTATGAGATGACATGAATTTTTTTAATTACTTTTTTTATTTTTGATAACATAACCTTATGTTACGTTACATTTTTCTTTTTATTTTGTTGATTGAATATATTTTTCGATTGTGCAGAGATTATATAATATAAATATATAAAAAAAGACATGACTTTTTAATTTACGCCGACATGAATTTTTTTTTATTATTATTATGTTAGGAACGTTAGTAACACATCTCCCTCATACTGGGCTGTAAAGTACCTCGCTCCTGTTGGTGCAATTATTATTCTGTTTCTATAACTAGTGCCGTGCACTAGATTTGACATTGCATCTTGTTGAAGAATCTTATCTAGAGAAGTTGTTGGGTTTTTCCCGTGAGGGTTTTCCCAGGGTAAACATTGTGTCTCCTGTGGATGTGGTTTCTTTCAGTGATCCTTTTATGCATACAGTTTATGTTTATGTGATAGAAAAGTTATAAAAAGTTAAGAACACCTAACTTCTAAGAAAAATCATCAGAGTTTAGAGGAGGGACTTCATTATCAGGT
Organism: Larix kaempferi; assembly: GCA_027924585.1. Lineage (NCBI taxonomy): Eukaryota > Viridiplantae > Streptophyta > Pinopsida > Pinales > Pinaceae > Larix > Larix kaempferi. The sequence goes on along the minus strand of BSBM01000217.1, from coordinate 19,818,897 downwards.
TCTGAAAAGTCTTTTTTCTGATGCAGGGGGTCCTTTTCTGGTCATTGTTTTCTCTTCTGAAGTTTATATGCTTTTAGTTTAATGCTTTAAAAGGAGCCTGAGGGCTGATTGTAGGAGGATTAGTTCCTTTTTGAAAGGCTGCCTTGAAGAAGCCACGGAAAACTGAAATATAAAGTGATAGAGAATATGCTGGTATAGCAGCAGGATAGTCATAAGGCTCTTTTATTTTCTGAGCCTGAAAAGGCAGTCCGATGTATATTCTGCTTTCAAACTTGAAATTTCAAATATAACTAAAAACTCATCGAAAAAAAGAAGAAAAAAACCACAACAGTGTGTTACATGTTATGGTGGTCATTTATCTGTTTTAACTTTTACTGCTCAGATCAAGAGGCAAACTAATTTGTCCGTGCTAAGCATGAAGATATTGCAAAATCGAAAGCTTTGCTCTATATTTTGTTATATTTTAGCATCATTTCTTTTATCTGCATTGTGATTCTTTTCCTCTGCTCATTTCCATGAAGATGCAGCCATAGAAATTACAGGAGCACATCCAAGATTTATATTTTCCTTTCACCTTACTGTCAGAACTGTTACAGAAGAACAGTTGCCAGAGCATATACAGAAAATGTTTGATGAGGCAAGTAGTAACCATCAACACGGCCATCATCATCAAAAATCATTATGGTGGTCATTTATCTGTTTTAACTTTTACTGCTTAGATCAAGAGGCAAACTAATTTGTCCGTGCTAAGCATGAAGATACTGCAAAATTGAAAGCTTTGCTCTATATTTTGTTATATTTTAGCATCATTTCTTCTATCTGCATTGTGATTCTTTTCCTCTGCTCATTTCCAGGAAGATGCAGTCATAGAAATTACAGGAGCGCATCCAAGATTTATATTTTCCTTTCACCTTACTGTCAGAACTGTTACAGAAGAACAGTTGCCAGAGCATATACAGAAAATGTTTGATGAGGCGGGTAGTAACCATCAACACAGCCCTCGTCATCAAAATCATGGGCACTGTCATCATGATGGATACATGAAAGGATATGGTCTCGGACATGGTGGGTGGCACTCATACTCTTGGTTAAGGTATTTGAGGTTGATTGTTGCACGCTATAACCTCGTGTAACTGCTTTGACTTGCTATCATATAGCTAAAGTGGATACAACCAGTGAGTTGGGCCAAAAGCTGATGTCTCCATGCTCACATCTTGTGCAATGTTGACTTTCAGATAATGCCTGTAATAAGTTGCACAGTTACTCTGGTCAAACAATATACAGAAGGATGTTAAAAAAGCAAGCAGGCACTCTATGCCCTGAAAATAGTAACGCACCTCCCTGTACAGGTTTATGTGCTGCATGGCACTATTCATAGGGTATGATCAAGAATGATTTGGTTCATGGTTGGTGCCTGGACATGAAGCTCGGTTATTGTGCACAGGATGATCTAACAAAGAAGGTTAAGATCATTGAGAATGAGGATATAGTGCACCAATGGAATACCATCATGGTAAGACTAAATGATAACAATGTGGGTTCTTCCAGAGTTGGAGACAATTCAAGAGTGGAGATTAGAAGATGTTCTTGGTACAAAATGGACATTTTCATGCAAAAGCAGGCCAAGGCGTGAATAAAATCAATAGTTAATCACAAATAGCGCATTGGTTAAGATCATTGAGAATGAGACTATGAGTACATAGCACACCAAAGGAATACCATTATGGTAAGACTAAATGATAACAATGTGGTTTCTTCCAGAGTTGGAGACAATTCAGGAGTGTAGATTAGAAGATGTTCATGGTACAAATTGGACATTTTCATGCAAAAGCAGGCCAAAGCATGAATATAATCAATAGTTAATCACAAATAAACCAGAAGAACGGCACAAGGGCATTTTTTTAAAAGAGATAAAAAAATATGCATCAACAATCCAAAAACAAAATAGGCCAGTAATATCTTGCCCTCAAGACATTGAATGTAGTAGTATAGATGAAAAGCAAAACTGACCTACCACAAACTCCATCACGAACACCATTACAGACATATCTGTCCTACTCTGAATTCAGGAATTGACAAAAAAAATCATCAGGACTTCTCTTATATAGAAGCACATCTAACATCACATATTTAATAGTTTCAAGTCTTAATGTCCTCTACTGTCTGGGATTTAAGTCTGCAGGAAATTGAGAAAACTCTAAAAATTACACAATTTTAATAAATCATGGAGATTTCCTACTGAACATACTACAACTAAACAATAAATAAACCTTAAGGATTTTTTCTTGGGCATGCTTGGATAATAATTATTTTACTCTTCCCATAATCAGGTTAGTAGGGTGTATCTCTGAATCCAATTCTTGGGCATGCCTGGATAATAATTATTTTACTCTTCCCATAATCAGGTTAGTAGGGTGTATTTCTGAATCCAATTCTTGTGATTTCATCAACCGCTTTCCCAGCCTCAGACTGACTCTGTAAGGCCCTATGAGGGAAGAAAGAGACTGGAAACTGGACATGCCTCCCTGAATAAATTGGAAAAAAATTGCAACAATGAAAACAATGCCATTGGTCTATGTTTCAAAAACTGCATAGTTTATCTCATCTCCTGTCACATCCTATCGTAAAAAGAAATAGGCCTCTCATTAATTTAATCATCTATCCGCATTAATAGTTGAGAGGGCATTATCTGAAACATGAGTATAAATTAAGAAATCCTTAGCAAAAACAAAGTTGACAAATGCGTGGAAAACACTATGGATTTTTTAAGTTGAGTAAACAATTTCTTCATTCTAATGTGACATTTGAACTCAAACATCCTTCTTCAGTACTGTTAGCATCGTTTAAAATAATTTCTCATGCAATCATCTTGGATGTGTACTTGATTGTTGAGAGGCAGTTAGCACAAAATCAAAGGTTCTTGATGATCTAGATGGATGTTCAAGGGAAGGTGTTGATGAGCCCAAATGCACTTACCAGCTTTTGTTGGTGGTGACAAAGAATTGTTCCATCTGTTCCTGTTGGGTACTGCCCTGCATCCTTTATCTGCCCAGACAATATCCCAAACTTAGTACAAATTTTCTACATTTGTGGGGTTTGATCTATCTCCTGCTAGGAAAGCATGCAACTGTTTATTGACTTCAATCCAACTGCATCCTGCCTGCTTTTTTACCCTCCTAGTTTTCATCAAATTTCGCACCTTTTCAATGTCATCCCACCTTCCAACTGTGGCATAAATATTTGATAGCTGCAGATAAGGTGCAGAATTTTCAGGGTCCAACACAAAAAGCTGTTCAGCAACACGTTCTCCTAACTCTATGTTGACATGGATCCTACAAGCTCCAAGCAAAGATCCCCACACAGCAATGTCAGGTTTTATTGGCATGTTGTTAATAAAGTCTTGCACCTCATCCAAGTGCCCTGCACGGCCAAGAAGATCAACCATGCAGCAATAGTGCTCCATCCTAGGAGTGATGTGATGATATTCAATCATGCAATCAAAGTATCGTCGACCTTCATTCACTAAGCCCGCATGACAGCATGCAGATAAAACACCAACAAAGGTGACATAATCTGGTTTTGTCCCAGAATTTTTCATCTGTTCAAATAGTTGAATGGCTTGGTTCCCACACCCATGCATTGCATATCCTACAATCATCGAAGTCCATAAGACAACATCTCGATTCGTCATTTTGTCAAACACTTTGTGTGCATCATCGATGGTCCCACATTTTGCATACATGTCTATGAGGGCACTTCCAACAAAAACATCAGAGTGGTATCCACTTCTAATTATGGCTTCATGGACCTCCTTGCCTTGTTCTAGAGCTGCCATGTTGGCACATGATGGAAGAACAATTGCCAAAGTTTCCTTTGTTGGCTTTACACCAGCAAATTGCATTTGCTGATAAAGATTTAGGGCTTCTTCATCATTACCATTATGTGCATATCCAGAGATCATCACATTCCATGATGGCACATCTTGTCCAGGCATTTTTTGAAATAGCTTCTTAGCCTTGTTGATGTGTCCATTAAGAGCGTAGCCTGCAATGATGGCATTCCATGAGATCGTGTCTTGTTGAGGCATTTTCAAAAAGAATTTGAGGGCTTCATCGACATCTCCACAACGTGCATATCCTGTAATCATTGCATTCCATGATACCACATCATGTTGAGGCATTTGGCTGAACACTTCATGTGCATTTTTTATGCTTCCACATTTTGCATACATATCTAAGAGAGCACTCCCCACAAAAAGATCCCACTGAAACCGACTTTTTATAATGTCCCTGTGGACTTCCTTACCCTGTTCCAGAGCTTCCAAGTTGGCACAAGCTGAGAGAACAGTGGCAAATGTTTCAGAATTGGGCTTTGCATCTGTAAGTTGCATCTGTCCGTAAAGCTTCAATGCTTCTTCACAATGTCCACTCTGTGCATATCCCCCGATCATTACATTCCATGAGGATACATCTCGTTCCGGCATTGTTTGAAAGAGATGACCGGCTTTTTCAACATTACCAATCTTTGCATAAGCAGCAACCATCGCATTCCATAAAACCACATCTCGTCTCCGAATATTGCCAAACACTTCACATGCATCATCTATGCTCCCACATTTAGCATACATGTCTACAAGGGCACTACCGACAAAAGCATCAGTCTGAAACCCATGCCTGCATACATCTTCATGAATCTTCTGGCCCTGTTCCAGATATGACAAGTCGGCACATGCTGAAAGAACTGAGGCAAAAGTTTCAGAGTTTGGCCTTACCTTCGCGGATTGCATTTGTTTGTAGAGATCGATGGCTTCCTTGCCGTGTCCATTCTGTGCAAATCCTGCAATAATTGCATTCCATGAAACCGCATCTCTTTGAGGCATTTCCCAAAAGAGCTTCAGGGCCTCACCCACATAACCATTCCGAGCATATCCCGTGACCATTATAGTCCATGACACCACATCTCGTCCGGGCATTTCTCGAAAAAGCTCCTCGGCGTCATCGAAGTTCTCATTCTGTGCATATCCTGCAATCATAGAATTCCATGAGACAACATTTCGTTGGGACATTTTGTCAAACAATTTGCGTGCATCCTCTAAATCTCCACATTTTGCATACATGTCTAGAAGTGCATTCTCCACAACCACATCCGACTGACACCACCCACTCCTAATTATATATTCATGTATCTGCCTTCCATGCTGGATCGCTGCACAGGCCGGAAGAACACTGGAAAATGTGAAGTTATTGGGTTGAATACCTACTCGTTGCATTTTATGAAACAGTGCCAGGGCCTCCGCGGGAAGCCTGTGAGTTACATAAGCTGTGATCATCATCGTCCATGACACCACACTGCGCTCGGCCATGTGATCAAAAACCCTGCGAGCATCCATTAAACACCCACACTTCGCATACATGTTAAGCAGCGTGTTTTCTATAAAGCCGTCTGCCTGAAATCCCGTCTGAGCCATGTGGGCATGGACGAGTTTGCCCTCTGCAAGGCTTTTCTCCTTCACACACCCGTGCAGCAAAGAAGTATAAGCAGAGGAGTCTACAAACGCGGACTGGTTTATAGTATTGAGAATTTGCAGCGCTTCTTTTAATCGGCCATTGTTGCACGCCGCTCTTACTTCCTCCCTCACTGATGATGTGAGTTGCCTTGCCATTGATTTTAAGAGCGGCGAAAGCAGTCACTCGCCTGCTGATCTCAGAATCAAAAATGGGATAAACAGAGAAAATTATAATGGCCTTATTCGCAATTCTTAGACGGTTTCGAAGGCTGGGCGCCTTTCATAGAATGCAATTTTCTTTGAACCGCAGACTTCAGGGAATTGGCCGTGCTTATTGATGATAAGCAAGCAGTTATGTGTGTTACACATGATTATACTCGTACGAAGATGAACGGGGGTTGTACACGCTGTTTATGCTGGAAATAAACCTTCCCCCATTGTGTTGTACAACTGCAAAAGCAGGATTTTGACACCTAGTGTTGTGAGTTTTTGCATCGATTGACGATGATGATATTGGTTCAATCCCCTTTGTCTGGAATTTTCAATGATCATCATGTGAATTGTGTGTTGATTAGTTTTGGTGTTAATTCGAATCGATCTCACCAAAAGTGTCATTCGCTCCCTGGACAGGCAGTGCGTTGTTGAAGGCATTGAATGCCGCCTCGACCTCCTACTTAAATTTGTTAATCTCTTACTCTCCGATCCCAGCGTTATTGGGCGTTCAAGGATAGACGTTGAACTACATTCTCGTCATCTCCAGAAGGGGTAGCCTGGGTCACAGAGCACTAACTAGTCAAACAATCTCGATGTTAGGGTTCTCTGATCATCGCCACCATAGTTCAAATTGAATGGTACTACACTTTCTAGACTTGCTTTGTCTGAAGCAAAGTGCACCATCATCAAAGAAGGGATTATCAACACTTGCTTTGTCTGAAGCAAAGTGCACCATCATCAAAGAAGGGATTATCAACAGAGCTCTGCCCTAGTTCGAACACCACGTCAGTTGGGTGATATTTTGTCAAGGGTGGAGGCTAAGGGTGGAGGCTAAGGACAAATAAGGAGAAGGCCCTATGTTTCTCTTCAACCTGAATTATGTTTTTTTTCAACATGGACTATGTCAAGCCTTGATATTCACCTTGATGGATAGTCCCCTAAACATTGTTCCTCCTAACCAATTGCATTGTTTCCTTGGAAACAGTGTGAAGGTTCTATGCTATTATAATCCATGTTAAGGCTCTATGCTATTATAATCCACGTTAGCCTTTTGCATTAAAATCACATTGTAAGGTTAGTAAATTTAATCAAATAAAGAAAGGAAAACTATTTAAAAGAAGAAGAATATGATATATATTTTAAAAATAAAAACATGAGGCTTTTCTTCAAATGTAATAAAGGAAGGAAAATATATTAGAGGAGGGCAATGAGTTTTGGGAAGTTGAACAGTTTTCAACTATCTCTCTCGGTTACATTGAGCATCCTCCTATTTAACCATTCTCCACAATGAGAAAGGGGTTCTTTGGATGAAAGTAAAGGAAATGCTCCCCAAATTTCCACATGATGCTTGAGGATGATCCAGAGAGCTTGTAATCTACACATTGTAGAATAATAAAATAGCATAGTTGAAGTCATGGATTGTTGGTTTTCCCAATTTGGTTTTTAGAGTAAATAATTTGATATGAATCATTCTTGCTCTATGTGTGAATTTGTATTTTGCATTTATGTATTTTTTGTGTCATGTGCAAGCTCTATGTGCCATTAATAGTTTACTAGGAATGAATATATGAGAGAGTTGAGAGTTGAATGGAGTATGAGTGCATTTTATTTTAGGTTTAATGAAATATGGAGTTCCAACAATCATTAAATTTCCTCTTTTGAATTTGTTGTATGGGAAAGTGCCACAAAGCTAGAGAGCTAGGTGATTTCCCTAGTGAGTGGGTTAGGCTCACCAACAGAAGAGATAAATTACTAATCCTAACTTCCCTAAGATATAATATTCATGCAACACAAATAAAGAGATGAGTAACAGTAAGGTACCTAATTGACGATGGTTGTCCTTAGCTTTGTCACACTAGTTTCTTTGATCCCGATTGACAAAGCTTGTCCTTAGGTTTGTCGCACTAGTTCCTTTGATCCTAATCCAACTCCTAAGCTTCATGAACCAATCCTGCACACAAAGACAACCAAAAAAACTTTCTTACTTTTCATTTATAAAAGTTAAAATAATTAAACAACATGCATAAAGAATCATATTCTATAGTCCCAGTTATAGAACTCCAACCAAACACATATATATCAACGACACTAAGTCTAGTGTGCGGGGGAATGAGGTAGATTTATATTAATTAAGATGAAGAAGATACAACACTTACATGCTTGTTCACACATGTGGTGCTTCCTTCTCTCGAGTCTGAGTCTCCCCCATAGCCATTAGCCTCAATCCAGTTGTTGATATAATCATAGAACCTATTTCAATGAAGTAGCCTATTGGAGGCTAATCGAGTTCACCCAAGCCCTTATCTCTTAACCATCCAAAGCAAACCAAGAGGTTAGAGGTTTCTACTCTAAAGAGATCTCTCCAGCATAACAATGCCTTCATTATGAATCTCCTATCAAGCTCTTCTCAATATGTCTAGCCAACCTCTTGGTGAGTATCCAATGCATTTTATTTATATGGCCAATATGGTGATGAGTTCGAGGTGCATGTCAAGTATGCCTTACCAATGTCTCTCATGCAAACAACCTATATTAGTGACTTTCATAAGAAAAATTACTTGAGTCTCCTTTAACGCAAAGTCTTCTTTTGTGGAGCGCTTGCCTTCCTCTTTTTATGCAATTAGGTGTGTGATTCCTCTTTTTGTGCAATTAATTCACTTGATTCTTATTTTTGTGAAAGTAATGCACTTGATTCCTCTTTTTGTGGGATTAATGTGCAAGTGCATTCTTATTTTTGTGGAATCATGCCCTTGCCCTCCTCTTTTTTGTAAAATTACATGCACTGAAGGCATCTTGAACTTCAACTATACTTGTCATCATCAAGGGTGGCAAATATTGTTGTAACAGATGCCCAGCCAATTCTAGATATCAATGGATTTGGTTTTGGAATAGTTGCAATTATTTAGGGAGTTGCTAAATTCAAGATGAATGATTCTTTTGTTGTTGGACGTGTTGATCTTTACTGGGCATTTTTCTTCATCTCTCCTTGGTCGTACACACCTTTTCCAGTGAATTCACCCCAACTTCTAATATAATCCATACATAGAGGTTTCCTTCCCAATGGTGGACTCTATGCTACCCCAATGAGTGAAATTGTTGTCCTATAAATCAATTTTCCCCACGAGCCGATGAAAATGTTTTTCCTATTGATGGAATGTTGCCTCAATGAGTGAAATTGCATTGCTTGTAAGTGAATTTGACCCTCACTAAGTGAAATTATGTTGCCTACTGGTGAATTTGTTGCTCATTGAGTGAAATTGTTATTCCTCGCGGTGAATTCAATGTCAATGAGTGTCTACCAGTGGAACAATTGAAATAATTGATGCACATCTACTTCATATTCGACAACCTAGAAGTTGGATTTTTGAAAATCAGAAAGTATGGGGGGGCAAAGAAAAAATTGTACATGTCATAAAAATGGGTTCTATAACTTGACGCCCATAGTTCCCGACAATACATGTGTATGGGTAAGGAGTCAATTTTCCAAACCCAGTTCATTAATTGAAAAGGATTTGCATTAGCAAACAACATCCATAAGGTAAGCAAACATATAGAAATTGGGATTTTTAGTCGTGGGTACCTCTTTTCTTCGACACAAAAATCCTGGGAGATTGGGTGATAAAATATTTGCCCAATTGAAATTTTTCCATGTCTTTGCTACATGGTGAACTAGAGGCACCTAGTCTAGCTTGAAATAAGTCGCATGAGCCTCACTATAAAGGTGGCAAATCACGGCCATCAAAATTTTATAAGGCCATCTAAAATATTGTATGGTGTAATTCTTGTTGACCTTCTTGGTGAAACCTCAACTTTCAACCCAACAACTTTTGACAAGCTTCACTATATTTGGGTTTGTTGAGAAATTGTCCGTGAAAAATATTCATTTAGTTGCACCTCCAAATTCTTCAGTTTGAACATTTGCATGAAAGACTCTAGCCTGAGTGAGGCTATTACATCCCCCTCCTCATCAACCCATATTCATGTCTTTGGGTTCGCGTAGTCCAAATTAGTCCCTTGGTTTACCAATGTGAGAAATGTTTTTTGTTTGTCTCTGTGTGTAGGATTGGTTCATGAAGCTTAGGAGCTGGATTAGGATTAAATGAACTAGTGCAACAAACCTAAGGATAGCCTTTGCCAATCAGGATCAAAGAAACTAGTGCAACAAAGCTAAGGAAAACCTTCATCAATTAGGTACTTCATTATTACTCATCTCTTTATTTGTGTTGCATGCATATTAGATCTTAGGGAAGTTAGGATTAGTAATGTATCTCTTCTATTGGTGTGCCTAAACCACTCACCAGGGAAATCACCTAGCTCTCTAGCTTTGTGGCACTTTCCCATACAACAACATTCAAGGGAGGAAATTTAATGGTCGTCGGAACTCCATATTTCATCAAACCTAAAATAAAATGCACTCCTACACCATTCAACTCTCAACTCTCTCTATATTCATTCCTAGTAAACTATTTATGGCACATAGAACTTGCACATGACACAAGAAATACATAAATGCAAACTCAAACACACACACAACAAGAATGTCTGATAAAAAATTATTTACCCTAAAAAACAAATTGGGAAAACCAACAACCGATGGCTTTAACCATTGTGCCTTTGTCCAAATTAGCCCCTTGGTTTACCATTGTGTCTGTAAGAGCATTATTTTTCCTTCTAATGTGCACTAGGCTCAACTCCTTAATCTTCTTAAGAGAGAAAATTGTTATCCTTTGAATCCTTCCCTAGGTAGCCTCATCTTTAACTAAACATGTCCTAGCAGAGCAAATGACAAGCATGGGGTCTCTGGATATGATCACTTTCCACACCTAAAGAGATGCTAGGTAGTATGTTGCCATCATTATAGAAAATCATTCGGCTTGATTATTAGTGGCCATGCCTATACCCCAAGTGAAAGTATTCACAATTGTCCCTCTAGGATCCAACAACCCCCCCCCCCTCGGATACTTGCCACCCCTGTTCAATTTAATTTAATCTTATATCTAAACAAAAAATGGATTTTTATGGTGCATTATTATTTCATGCATCTCATGAAATAAATGGTGCATTAGTTCTTGAGCATGTATCCCATAAGATAGATGTTAGAAATAGCCATAGGGTAGCTACACCATTGCATCGACCAACCATGAGTCACATACCCACCATATTATTTGTATCTATGTATACTACTCACACTCCCTCATCTTCTCCCTCTACCACTACTCCACCTTCCTTTGATCCTCCCTCAACTTTTGTTGGGTCACATGACACCCATGTGCATGGCACACCAAACCATACACATGTTGGTAGAGTTAGCCCCAATGTCCCCACCCCTAGAACGTCTGAATTATTTCCTAAAGCAACTCATGTTACCAGATCTGGGACACTACCGACTTAGATTTTGATGGATGAAAACCTAATCTCATTCAGGCAACTAAAAATCACCAGTAATAAATGTCTAATTTTCCATAATATAATAGAATCAAAGTATTTTTTATGTTTAGTTTATATTAATGATAATCTCTTATTAGTTTGACATGGAATAATATATTCTGGAGGCACCTAAATGAGCAAGACTTGGATCTCTTTGGGCCTTCCTTTTGTACACGATTTAACCAAAAACAATCTCATTTGAAGAATGAGAGTATGGATCACGTGGTTGGTCTCTTTGGTGGTATATTTATCCCAACTTAAACTAACCTCTTTGATAGGTAAATATTTAAAAACCATTAGGGATACAAATAGGGTAAACTTAGAAAATAAACAAGTATGACCATCCTTCAGCAATCCTTGAGAGGGAGTGGAAGAGTCTATTAGAGCATGCAAAGGAAAAGAAGAATGTATAACATGATATATAAATTGAATCAATTCTACATAAAAACTGCATTATCTCACCTTGAATTCTTTTTGTAGGATCAAAGATACCTCCAAGACCACCAAGGTTGTTAGGAAATGAAGCCGATGTATAGATCTGTAATATTCTTGTTTTAGATTTCTTGACTAGGCCCAGGTATGATTTTTATGCAACAAGTGTTGGGGGGGGGGGGTCCAAGGTGGGGGGTAGGGCCCCACCTTCGGGGATGTGGTGGTAGGGACCTCACTCTCTAGGGGTTCTTGTGTGGATCCCTTGAGGTGAAAATTTAGAGACCCTTTTGGTTTATTTTGGTTCCTTCTAGAACCCTCATATGTATTGTATAAAAGGAGAGTGACCCATGGCATTGTAATACAAGAGAGATAGAAGAAATAATTGTAAGTTTTTCGCCAAGTAATAATAAAATATCGAAGTTCCATTACCCTGTGGTTTTACCTTTGTATAACAAGGTTTCCACGCAATCTTGTGTTCTATTGTTATTGTTGTTTGCTTTTATTTTTTATATTTTTCTAACATATGGTATGAAAGGGTGAAAACTCACATGTATAGGTTTTTTTTGCAAGCGGGAGCTGCAAGAATGACATGAGATTTAACCATGTTTGATCCTGATAAGTTTGGTGGCAATAATTTCTCCTTATGGAAGATGAAGGTGGAGGACTTGTTGGTTCGAAATGAAAAATCCATAGCCTTGAAAAAGGTTGTGAAAAAAATCAAGCAACATGATAGATTCAAGATTGGATAAATTTGGACAGAAAAGTGGTTTCTACGATTCGTCTTTGCCTAGTAGACTCTGTCTTGTTCAATATTGTTGAACAACAAACCATGGAATCCCTTTGGGAGAAACTTGGGATGTCATGTACCCAATGACCTAATGGTGACTTTGGGCCACTGGGTACTAAATCTGCTAATTAGATTTTCCTCTGACCATCAGATTCATTTTTCTATTGATTTTAATTATCCATTTACAACATAAATAACATGTATATAATCGCCCATAAATTATATATATATAAAATTTGCATGATATTCCTACGGGAATATATTCACCAATGCTATTAATTATGCTCATTTAATCCATACGATGGTATTAATTGATACAATCGGAATTAAATACCATTCATTTATACACATATGGAACTTATATGAAAATATAGCCAACTGGTTGCAGACCAAGGATGTTCCTCCCAGCCATAGGCTCTGTCAAGCCATATCTTCCTTTGATAGGCCACCTTCAATTTGGTGCTACTAATCCAAAAGAAGGTACTAAGTTTCTCACTAGATATATCCAATCCCCTAATCTCGGTATGGCCCCTCTATAGTATGGTGATGGTGGTATGGGTAATGGTGGTCTGCTCATTAATGGTTTAGATTTGACAGCAAAATGATGGTTCAAGCATGGGAGAATGATGGACCAATGGACTAGTTCTCCATAATTATATGCATGTGGAGAGCTAGCCAAATGGCATGAAGGGTAATAGGAACTAGCCTAATGGAATACATGGAGTTGGACACCTTTTTTCTTCTCTAATCCCATGCTTAGGATAATTAACCCAACATCATGGTTAATGAACTTTAATAAAGAGGGTTAACAAAAACATAGGATAAAAATGAGTAAATAAAGGTAGTGACTTAAATGATAAGTCACTGGGTTCGTTTCTCTTCTAACTCTCTCTCACTCCCCCTCCTATGGAATAATATCCCCCCCATCTCTTCTTTGTCCTTTTGGGTCTGCAATAGTCGTGTGTTTTTATATTAAATATAAAATGTACATAATTAGATTATTTTGGTCACAATGGAACATTCGTGTTTGGATTCTATCCATTTACGTTATAATTACATAATTACATTCTAGGGTAAAGAATGGGGTGTTACATTCCCCTCCCCCTTAATTTATGCATTTTCCTCAGTGCATCACCATCACTATATACATAATTGTGAAGAACCTACAACAATTAATTGACGAAAATACACAATATATCAGATCACTGAATACTTTTATTTATGGCAGGCCACTTCGAGGGGGCAACCTCCTTTGAGCAAGCTCAATACAAAATAACTTCACGGTGCCTTCATAGGCCTCAACACACACTTATATACTAAGTTTAGGCGCCAATACTATGGGTCAAAACCATGGGCCACTACAAACTATGGATCAACAATACTACGGGCGACTTATAAAGCATATGCGCCAACAACAATAACACAAACTATGGATCAACAAATACTACGGGACGACTTACAAAGCATATGCATCCAACAACAATATACTAACAAAGTAAAGACATGGGTTCCTAACATCCCCTCCCCCTTAAAAAAAGATTTGTCCTCAAAGCTTTAGATGTGGAAATTGTTGTTGAATCTTAAGGAGTGGTTCCCATGTAGCATCCTCTGGTTGCATGCCGTGCCACTGAATTAAGACCTCTGTGATAGAGCGAGAGCGAAGCTGTTGAGTGCGTTGATTGAGGACGTCCTCCAGCTCCAAAAGGATGGATCCTTCATTATCCAGTTCGGGTAAAATAGTTTTTCCATTGATGTTGGTGCCAAGAACTTTCTTCAAACAAGAGACATGAAATACTGGATGGATGCGGGAAGAAGGAGGAAGTTCCAATTTATAAGCAATGGACCCAATCTTCTGAAGAATCTGATATGGCCCATAGAACTTTGGAGCGAACTTATGACGCCCTTTGAGTTTCAGGGAGGATTGCTTGTACGGTTGGAGACGAAGAAAAACCATATCGCCTGCTTGAAAAGTGCGCTCAGAACGGTGTTGATCAACTTGTTGCTTCATGCGATTTCTTGCCATGTGAAGATTGTCTCGCAAAATGCGAAGAATCTGATCTCGGTTCCGAAGGACCGTGTCAACTTCCTGAACTGGGGAACTGCTGGGGGTGTATGGAAGAAGAACTAGAGGTGCCTGACCATAGATTGCTTCATATGGGGTCATTTTAGAGGCAGTGTGGTAAGAGTTATTGTACCACCATTCAGCGAGAGGGAGCCACTTTTCCCACTGATGTTGTTGTTCAGAGGTGAAGCAACGAAGATAAGTTTCCAAGCATTTATTGATAATTTCAGTCTGACCATCTATTTGTGGGTGATACCCTAAACTCATCTTCAGTTTGGTGCCAGTGTGGCGAAATAGTTCTGTCCAAAAATGACTGGTGAAAGTCGCATCACGATCCAAGACAATGGAAGAAGGGATGCCATGAAGACGAAAGATCTGGTCCAGGAAAATTTGAGCGACTGAGGAGGCTGTATAGGGATGGCTAAGAGCACAAAAATGACTATATTTGGAGAGGCGATCAACCACAATGAGAATCACTGTCTTCCCACCAGATTTAGGGAGCCCTTTAATGAAATCCATAGAAATATCTATCCAAATCCATGTAGATATGGGCAAGGGTTCGAGCAATCTTGGAAGGAGTGTCGTTTCACCCTTTTTGCGCTGGCAGGTATCACATTCAGCCACCATCTGTTGAATTGTCCGTTTCATGCCTTGCCAAAAGAAGTTACGCCATGCCCGTTCATACGTTTTGAGGAACCCAGAGTGCCTTGCCGATGGAGAAGCATGGAGTTCATAGAAGACAGCCTGTTGAAGATCTGTGCTTTGGGGAAGCACCAGACTATCCTTGTATCTCAGGGAAGCACCATCCCAAGAGTAATGTGGTACAACAGAAGGGTTGTTGGTCAAGCGTTGGATGATTTGAGATAAGGAAGAGTCATTGACATAAACCTACTGAACAGATTGCAACCAATTTGGAACAGGCATAGAAATAGCTGAAAGAGAACCTTGGGCATCAAATGTGCGAGAAAGAGCATCTGCCACAATATTGTACTTACCCTTCTTGTAAGTGATCTCATAGTCATAACCCATGAGTTTGCTAACCCATTTCTCTTGTGCTGGGGAGGAGACACGTTGTTCCAAGAAATATTTCAGACTCTGGTGATCAGTCTTGATGCAGAAATGATTCCCTAATAGGTATGGTCGCCACTTCTATACTGCATGCAAAATAGCCATCATTTCCTTCTCATATGTAGAGGCAGCTAAATTCTTACCTGAAAGGGCTTTGCTTGTGAACGCAATGGGGTGTTCATCTTGAAGGAGAACAGCACCAAGTCCATTGCCGCAAGCATCACTCTCAATTGTGAAGGGCTTGGAAAAATCGGGCATAGCTAGAATAGGTGTAGTACACATAGCTTGTTTTAGTTTTTCAAATGCACACTGAGTAGCATGTGTCCATGTAAAAGCATCCTTTTTCAATAAAGCAGTTAATGGAGCTGCAATCTTCCCATAATCCTTGACAAACTTGCGGTAGTAGCCAGTCAACCCCAAAAAACCAAGAAGGCTCTTGAGTGTTTGAGGATGCAGCCAATTGTTCATGGCATCAATTTTGGCAAGATCCACGCGAACCCCTTGTGCTGAGATAATGTTCCCGAGATACTCAACTTCCTTCTGTCCAAAAACACATTTAGACTGTTTGGCGTGGAGATGATGGTCAGAGAAAAGTTGCATGACAAGATCCAGATGCTGGAGATGTTCAGTCCATGTTTTACTGCAGATGAGAATATCATCAAAGAATACCAGAATGAATTTCCGCAAGTAGGGCTGAAATATTTTAGTCATTAAGGCCTGGAATGTGGAAGGAGCATTAGTGAGGCCAAAGGGCATGACCAAAAACTCATAGTGGCCATCATGTGTGCGAAAAGCTATTTTAGGGATATCATCCTCATGAACCTGAATTTGATGATACCCAGAACGGAGATCCAACTTGGAGAAAAATTGAGCCCCATGAAGCTCATCAACAATAGGAATTGGAAACTTATCCTTGATGGTGAGGTGATTAAGTGCTTGGAAGTCAATGCAGAGGCGCCATGACCCATCTTTTTTGCGGACAAGAAGAACTGGAGAAGAAAAGGAACTAGTGCTTAGGCGAATAATACCTTGCTTCAAGAAGTCCCGAATGAGCATTTCAATCTCTCTTTTTTGGTGAAATGGGTAGCGATAGGGCCTGATGTTGGAAGGAACTCTGCCAGGAAGGAGCTGAATACGATGGTCTTCTGGCCTTGAAGGTGGCAATCCCACTGGTTCAGCAAAGACACCTGTATATCAATCCAGAATTTGTTGTAGATCCAAAGGAGTAGTGGAGACTGTTGATGGTTGCATCTGAATGGAATGGATCTGAGCGATGACACCATGTGAATTCTTCTTGAGGAGTTTTTCAATGCGATGTGAACTGATGATGCTGAGAGACCCTGGTTGTAATCCTATCAATGTGTGTTTTTGTCCATTGAGGGAAAACTGCATCCAAAGTTCAGCAAAATCCCATAAGATAGGGCCAAGTGTGCGTAGCCATTGAGCGCCCAAAACCACATCACATCCGCCTAAGGTCAAGGCAAACATGTCATAGCGCAAGGTATAATCTCCCATAGAGATACACACATTTCGACACTTCCCTTTGCAAGGTAAGGTGCCCCCATTGGCAACCATGACTTCAAAGTTGGAGCAAGGATGGATAAAACAATCAGCTTGTTTGGCGATCTGAGGGTCAATGAAATTATGAGTGCTACCAAAATCAATGAGTATTGTAAGAGGAAGCTTCTTGAACTAACCCCTGACCCGCATTGTTTGGGGGGTGGTGATTCCAGCTAAAGCATGGAGAGATATCTCTGGCTGGTCATCCTGAGACGGAGGGTCAATAAGCGGTTCCTGAATGTCGACCTGAGCATCCATTGTATATGGATCTTCGTCACCAATTTCAGAGGCAGGCGGAGAATCCACATCCAAGAGATAGAGCTTTTGCTGAACACATCTATGTCCTCTAGTGAATTTCTCATCACAATTATAGCAAAGCCCCTTTTCTCTACGTGCTTGCATCTCTGTTTCAGACAAATGCTTGATAGGAGTTGGTCGAGGAGCCTGCGGTATCGGTGGTCATTGAGAATCCATATTTTGGAAGGGAACAAAAGTGGGCTTGGAGCGCTGTTGGGCTGCAATCTTGTCTTCTGCCAACTTAGCCAACCCCAGGGCTTCCATCATTGTGTTGGGATAGAACATTTTGACCTCAGAGCGGATGGCATCCTTTAGACCACTGATAAAACAACTCCGGTAAAATTCATCAGACAATCCTTCAGTGTGGTTGGCTAGTTTCTCAAATTCGGTTTGATACTCTCTCATAGTGCCAATTTGGCCAAGTTTAGTGAGGGCTCCTGTGAAGTCATCAAAAGCACTAGGACCAAATCGTTGCAAAAGGAGCTGGCAAAAGTCTGGCCATTTTGGCTCTTCATGAGCCTTGATGTACCAACGGTACCATTGAATAGCTTCTTGTTCCAAATGAAGGATGCAAGTGGAACTTTGTTGACATCAAAAGTATTATGTGGACTGAAATACTGTCCTACACGATAGATCCATCTAGTTGGATCAGTACCATTGAAGCGAGGAAAATCAAGCTTTGGACCACAGAAATTGCTGGAAGAAGAGAACCCATTGTCTGATGAAGACTCGGACTGTCGTTTGTTGTTCATGGCTGAATGTTCAAGATGGAGACCGAGAAATTTTTCATCCAGATCCTGGAGTTTGGCTTGGATGGCTGCAAGTGCTTCTTCCATGGTTTTTGCTCCTGCACGGGTGACAACCATAACCAGGAGTTTTTTTTTTTTTTTTTGACTGGGTAGAAAAACAAAAATAGAAATTGTTTCAGTAAAGGAAAATCTGGATTTGGGAAAAAATCGGAAGGGTGATTGGGGTTTGACTAGGTTTTGGACATTGTCGAATGGATAGGGAAGCAGAAAAGGAGGATTTCAAAAACAGGGTGAAAGAATGGGAAAATTTGGCAGAGAGGGACAGAGAAGCAGAATTAGGAAAGGAACTCTGTGGTAAAATTTGAAGGTGATTGGGTGAAATCCGAGGAAGTTATGGCAAACCCTAAAAATAGACAAATGTGGGATTCCGGGCTTTGGGAAGTGGAATTGGGGATAGGGTCCTCAGGAATGAAATATGCAGAATGGGAGTACAGGGGTTCCCGGGAAGTTTCAAGGGAAACAGAGTGAAAAAAGGGAGATATGGAGAAAAAACTGAATTTTTTTGGGAGTACAGGGTTTCCCGGGAAGTTTCAAGGGAAACAGAGTGAAAAGAAGGGAGATATGGAGAAAAAACTGAATTTTTTTGGGAGTACAGGGTTTCCTGGGAAGTTTCAAGGGAAACAGAGTGAAAACAAGGGAGATATGGAGAAAAAACTGGATTTTTTTTTTATTTTTTATTTCACAGAATGGAGCGGCTATGGCTCGGAAGGGATCTGAAACAGATAGATCTGCAACGGCCTGGAAGTGAGCGGAAACAGAGGGATCTGAAACGACGCCGAATGGATTGAAAATGGTTGGATCTAAAATAGATCTGGAACGGCTTTCAGAATGGATCTAAACAACTGGATCTGAAACGACGCAGCAGTGATCAACAACAGTTCAGCTGAAAATAGATATGGACCCCAGGTATGTGCGGCTTCCTAACAGCTCAGGGGTTTCACTCGGCCACCAATGCTGTCTGACGGCTTGCGTATTGGGGCAGTACCCCTCACTCCACGGCTCAGGTAAAACTAATAACCGCTTTGCCACAAACGACAGCTCTTGGTTTACCTCACGGGTGGGAACTAGTCAATCAGGGAGGGGTCGTTGCCCTTTTCGCTGGCAGGTCCTCTCAATGGGTCAGCTACTTCGAGGTTCCTGTGGTACTCCTCACAATGAGTTTTAGGGCTTATGCCCAAGTACTTCCCACAGTTAAGAGGATAGGAATTATTCCCAAATCTGAACCTACAACAAATGCGAAAAAACAAATTTGGCAAAAATTTCACCCAGCGAGCCCAAGAAAGTGCTATGATACCAGATGTGAAGAACCTGCAACAATTAATTGACGAATATACACAATATATCAGATCACATAATACTTTTATTTATCGCAGGCCACTTCGAGGGGGCAACCTCCTTTGAGCAAGCTCAATACAAAATAACTTCACGGTGCCTTCATAGGCCTCAACACACACTTATATACTAAGTCTAGGCGCCAATACTATGGGTCAAAACCATGGGCCACTACAAACTATGGATCAACAATACTACGGGCGACTTACAAAGCATATGCGCCAACAATAATAACACAAACTATGGATCAACAAATACTACAGGACAACTTACAAAGCATATGTGTCCAACAACAATATACTAACAAAGTAAAGACATGGGTTCCTAACAATAATGACATAGTTTAACATGTCTTTACACTGTACGATATCCCGTTGCACGGCATCCTTTCATTCTCAAGTTGACAATGTTATTGGTCCTTGTACTCTAGTATAGGTGTTGGCTACCTCATCCACAAATGCACTAACATTGATCATCGATTACCTTAGTTTCTTTTCCATTCTCGGTACATCTACATGTACCTACATCAATCATTAAGATGAAGTATCATGTTATGCTCATTCTTATGAGATAATCCTAAAGTCCATAGTAATTTTCCAATAACAAAATGTAAGAAATATATTCATTTCATTAAATAAGGATGGAAGCTCTATCCAATTCTTATTTGCATGCATATTTTCTTTCACAAGGTTACCACAGGAAATAATTCAGCTCACTGCTTCTCTTGACACACCCTCTATAGTTGTCCCAATTCATAGCACTCATCCCCCATTAGTCTACGCAACACAAGGAATGGGGATCCCTTCTCCGAGTTAATTGTCCGTCGGGTTCCCTTCTCTGAGTTAATAGTCCCTTGGGTTTGTTACCCCCGATTCCCTTACAGTGCTCCAACACATGCCGACCAAGGAATCTCCGTGTTATGACTCTAAATGTCATGAATCACTCATAGCATATTCATTAGAGTTTCCTCTTCTTTGCATTCACTCACCCTCCAAGCCCAGACATCCCCTTCGAGTTAACAATCCCACGGGTGATCCATCATTCACCAAGGATTTCTTGCATAAGAAGAGTACAAATTTAGGGTGCTCGTGTCCTTGCAGTGATCTTCTTCCCTAGATTTTCAACTTACAATTTACACCATGGAATCATAATAACTAGATTCATCATCCACCTGTGTCATAAACATAAACATACATGTATTAAGAATCATACTTTTATATATCAAACAATATTGAAAATCATTATCTTCACAATTATATTCCTAAGAAAGATAATACTTTGATGTGCGGAATGGTCCTGAGACGGAGCTAGGTTAACAATATGGCCGAACCCTAGCCACCAGAGGGCCGTCGGCGGCCTGCTGCTGTCAAGCTTTGGCGACTGTAGCCCTGAAGGACGGTGTAGCGACGTGGCGTTTCATCTGTCTCGTTTACGATGCACTAAGCGGTGGATTATGTGTATACTTCGTGCATAATTTTAAAACCTAGTTTTTACTTTTTACTGCACCTGTTACCTGCTTCATATTACTGTGTTTTTTGTTTACATGCAATGGCTAACTATGATGATAAGCTGGATTATACATTTGACCCGTCAGATGAATTGCCTATCTGGACTTAGTCATCTGGTGCCGGGTGGCATGATGGGGCTTACAATGTAGGGTGTGGTGTGGACGGTCTCTCAGCTAGTGAGAATCGGTTGGATTTGGGGTTTTCACCATCAAATTACCTTGCACTTTCACCAGGCTCTGTGCCGTTGAATGCTCCAATACCCTGTATTCCATCGATTTCTCGCTTGAAGGAAGCTGTGACATTGCTTTGGTCCTCTGATCAGGTCATTAAGGCCATCGAGGGTACGGTGGCTGGTAGGAAAGGCCCTATTTCTGCAATCGGTGGCTACCATGGGAAAGATAGTATTAACATCCCCTCTTTGGACTCACTCCCTGGCTTGACCTCTGCAGAGACTCGGGAAGGTACGAGATTGGGGTTATTAGAGCTTCATGAACAACGAGGTTTTGCTAGTCCTTGTGTGGGCTCTAGTACCAGCTCTGAAGATTGGGGAGGACGCTCTTCGGACGATACAACACAAACGGCGAAGCGCGGCAGGAAACGTTGGTTGAAACTGAGCAGGACCAAATATAACTATGCACTCGGGGAAGATATTGAGTGGCATCAATTGGTCAAGATGACCAGTATCACCCTAGTTGGTAAGGCGTTGGGCAGATCCTTCTCTCTACGAACCATTGAGGCCTGGGTGGCAGAACATTGGGTTGCAGAATTGGGCTATACCCTTAAGGTTGTTGAATTAACCCGCAATTGGTTTACTTTCAACTTTCATAATGAGGAATATGCTAAGTGGGTTCTAAATTCCAACTGGATCTGGGACCATTGCCCGGTAATGATTAAGCCCTGGCATCCGATGTTTGATGCTAGCCGTGAATGATTGGATTTAGTCCCACTTTGGGCTTGGCTACCCGGCTTACCTCTCCATTACTGGTCGGAGCGGCATTTCAAAGGTATTGGTAACATGATTGGTACTTATTTGGATGGTGATTATAGTTTCCTACAAACCCGTCAGAGGAAGATTGCTCGCATTTTGGTCAATTTAAATATCAGGGATGGGTTGGCACCGGATGTTACTCTCAGTTGGGGTCCCTATGTATATGTGCAGAAACTGGACTATGAAAATGTTCCTTTTAGATGCCGTCGTTGCCATGCCTATGGCCATCCGGTTGCTGAGTGTAAACTACCTTTACGGAGGAAAAATGGTGGCAGTAAAAAATATTCTATTGCTGTGGAGGCTACTCCTCAGGTTGAAATTCCATCATCAGAACCCTCCCATACTGTGGTATTGGATGCTGCTGTAGAGCATGGAAATCTTTGGGACTTGGAAGTTCCTCATTCTACTGGCCTTGCTTTATCAGAACCTTATACTAATGCGGAAGTGACTGGAGGCTTACATCAGGATCCGGTTATGGATGCGCCACAAAGGGATAAATCGATACCTGTACCAGCATCTATTGAGTTACTTCAACCAGCTTCCTTCTCGGGCCCAGGGACTTCGACTGCGGGTATTCCTCCTTCCATAAATCCCCTTTCCTTTCATTTTGTTATAAAAAACTTTTCTTTGGAAAATCTAGGCTGGTTCAAGGCCTTAAAAAATTTGAATATCTCCCCTGCTATGGAATTGGTGGAACCTTCATGTTTTGCTCCTGATCCCCCATCTTCTCTACATACACCTCCGAATCATGGTGTGATGTTGATTGACCTACCCCCTGAAGCTGATCCTGACCCAGTTGAAGCCCCTTCTTCCTCTTCCCCTACCACCTCCTCGGACTCTGGTTATTTTTTACGATCCCTTACTAAAGTTTCCCCGGGAGGGTTGGGTGCTGGGGTGAGTAAAACGGGTAAAAGCAAAGGCAAGAAGTCTCATCTATCTAAAGCACAATCCAAGGCCAAGATGGATCTGCTAGAAGGCAAACAGGTGACTATTGATCGGGCGCTTAGAGCGGTGCGTGCCCAGAAGAGGGGGCGTTAATGAAAGTTATGTCTTTTAACTGTCGGGGTCTGGCTGGTCCCCATAAAAGATTAGCACTCCGTAGAGTGGTATCTCTTGAACACTCGGATATCATTCTACTTCAAGAAACTTTGGGTGTTGGTGAGGTTATTAAATCATTACTATAAAGTTGGTTTGGTGGCTGGTCCTTTACTACCTTGGATGCTCGTGGCTGGTCTGGCAGTCAGGCTATTGGTTGGAACACAAGAACGATGATGTGTCATAACCTATGGGGGATGGAATCTGCCTTGGGAATGTCCTGCTCGTCTCTTGATTTTGGCGAACTTTTCACTGTGGTAAATGTTTATGGTCCATATTTGAACCGGATCCCTTTCTGGGATTCTCTTCTCTCACATCCCTTGTTACAGGAAGGAAACCTTATGCTCGGAGGTGATTTGAATTTTTCACTTGGCCTGGCAGAAGTTTGGGGTAGCAGAGCTCGGTCAGACCTCTTGGCTGATTATTTCACTCACAAGTTGGTCACAAATAATCTACTGGACATTGAGCCCTCTCTACTTAAGCCTACTTGGAGGAATAACAGAACTGGATAAAACCGAGTTGAGAAACGCTTGGATCGATTTTTGGTGTCTGACTCTTTGGTGGATAGAAACTACCTACTGAGGCAGTGGGTAGGCTCGGGGGGATCATCTGACCACTTCCCTATTTTTCTGGAAATCCGTGATGGACCTTCTAAACTAGCTAGGCCGCTTAAGTTCAATAAGATCTGGTTAAAAGATGAGACCTTCATTGACCTTGTTGGCTCCCTTTGGGTACCTTTTAATCCTAGGGATGCCCTCTCTGCCTCTCATCAGTTCTCTGCTAATATCAAAAGAATTAAAGGGCCAGTTAAGGTATGGGCTTATGAAAAGCATAGTAGAGATGATAGAGATTTGAAGTCGATTGAACTGGAGTTGCAGTCCTTATATGATTTTGGTTCCGGGGGCCTGGGATCTGTGGAAGAAAAAGCACATCTGGTATCACTGGAAGGTAGGAGGAACATGCTGTTACTGGAAAAAGGGTAAACATGGCATTTGAAAAGCAGGGCGGTATGGCTAACAGCTGGCGATGAGAACACAAAATTCTTTCATGCATATGCAAAAGGAAGAAAGGTGTCTTATACCATTTGGAGCCTAGAGGACTCAATGGGGGATACCCAGACCTCTTTTGATAGTATGGCAGGGGTGGGGGTAAATCACTTCCAAACACTTTTTAAAGCCCCTGCACAGGCTAACATTGTGGAAATAGTTAGAATGGCACAACTTTTTCCCTGATTTGTGGAAGAGGAAGATAATCACTCCTTGATGGCAATTGTCACATAAGAAGAGCTGAAGGGAGTCCTACAGAGCTTTCAGAAAGACAAAATTCCGGGACCGGATGGATGGACCGTTGAATTTCTCTTGGCACTTTTTGAGCTTATTGGGAATGATCTCTTGCAGATGGTTGAAGATACAAGAATCTCTGGGCGGATTCTAGCTGCCCTAAACTCTACCTTTATTGCCCTAATACCTAAAACTGACAACTCTTCCTCTTTAAGTGATTTCAGACCCATCTCTTTGTGCAACTGTGTATATAAGGTGGTGTCCAAAATTATTGCCAGGCGGCTTAAAATTATTTTGTCTAAGCATATCTATGCAGAACAATTTGGGTTTCTGGAAGGGCGACAAATCCATGAGGCTATTGGAGTAGCACAAGAGGGCATTCATAGTATGAAATCAAGGAAAATCAAAGGAGCTATAATCAAGATTGATTTGTCAAAAGCATATGACAAGGTGAGTTTGTTGTATATTCATTTACTTCTTACACATCTGGGCTTTGCTGTGGACTTTACCAGGTGGATTATGAGCTGTATTTCTACGGTCTCATTTGCGGTTCTCATTAATGGAGCAGCCTCTCCCTTCTTTCGGTCGGAAAGAGGTCTGTGTCAGGGTTGTCCATTATCACCTTTACTTTTCCTGTTGATAGCAGAAGGGTTAAGTAAGGCACTAAAAAAGGCTTGTAGGGATGGCACCCTCCAGGGTATTCAAGTGGCTCCGGACTTATTTATATCACATCTACTTTTCGTGGATGATATCCTCATTTTCTGTTCTGGATCGATTGGGGACATTAAAACACTCCATGACATCTTCCAACTCTTCTCTCAAGCTACTGGTATGGAGATAAATGACAGGAAATCCACTTTATCGACTCACTTGATTAGGGAATTTGAGATCATGTCTATATGAAGTATCTTCCCTTATACATTATTACGCCTTGAAGATGGTTTCTGCTACCTTGGGTTCCACTTAAAACCAAATGCATATACAAAACAGGATTGGAACTGGCTTATTGAAAAAATTCACAAGCGGTTGAAGGTATGGAGCCACAAGTGGCTTTCGAGAGCAGGAAGACTGGTCCTGGTGAAATCAGTTTTAGAGGCCATTCCGGTGTATTGGATGTCCCTATCTTGGATCCCCAAAGGGACGTTGGAAAAAGATCGAAAATTATGCTTTCGTTTTATTTGGAGCGGTAAAGGAGACTTTGTTTCCCCATGGGTTCGATGGCAGAGAATTGCTATCCCTAAGGCCTTAGGGGGTTGGGGTCTGAAAAACATTCATCTTTTCTCAAAAGCCCTGGCAGCTAAAGGGGTTTGGAGACTGCTAAAATCCGATAGCCTATGGACAAGAGTTGTCATCCAGAAATACATTGCCCCTGCATCAGTTATGGACTGGGTTCGAAATCTGATTAAGTCTCACCGTGGTGGTTCTGTTATCTGGAAAGCTGTAACAAAATCTTTTTTTTGTGGTTGGAGACCTTCTAGCTTGGAATATTGGGAATGGACAGGCTCTTCGAGTTGGGGAAGATCCCTGGTTTGGGAGCGAAGGCAGACACATTTTATCAGATGGACTGATTACATCCCTCCGGGAAATAGGTATAACTTACCTATCCCAACTTGCTTTTCAAGATATGGTCCACCCATGGAATCAATCGTGGATAGATGCAGACACATCGGAACTTTCTGTGGAGGCACAGGATGAATTGAGAACTTATTACAGAGCACTCATACGTTCTCAAATTCACATTCGCGATAGGGAGGACTGTTTGGTATGGGAAGGGGCTCCAAATGGGGTGTTCTCACCAAAGAATGGACACATCTACTTGAGTCATTTCATAAATCCACGTGAATTGGTTTGGTGGTGGAATCCAATCTGGAAGCTAAACTGCCCTATGAAACACCGTGTATTCATGTGGAATGTCCTTGAAAATTCCATTCCTACCTGGGATTTTTTACAGAGAAAGAATAGGGTTGGGCTGGGGTGGTGCATATTGTGCAAAGCAAACGAGGAAACCTGTCTTCACTTATTTCTCCAATGTCCATACACGGTGCAGGTATGGGCAGAATGCTCCAGAATTTCAAATGTTCAGTTTAATTGGGAAGGAAATACATTGCTACTGGCTTGGTCACAGTGGTGTATGGATCCAATCGGCATCTCCTTCAGAGCCCTTCCTCTAATGGTGGCCTGGGGGATTTGGCTGGCACGGAATGGCATGATTTTCAATGAAAAAACCTGTACACCGGCGGTCTCATCCATACAAATATGTGGCTTCATAAAGGCCTACCCTTAACATATCAAAGTCGCGAACCAAAGAACTGTTCTTGATCTTGACATCGACCACTCAATTCCATGGGGTTTCTACAATGGCTCTGCTCAGGAGAACATTTGTGGGGGTGGGGCTGTTCTACATCTTTCTTTAACCCACTCTTATCATCTTTTTTGGGGTCTGGGGGAGGGTGGGAACAATTTTGCTGAACTCATGAGCCTAAAGCTTCTTCTCATTTTCGCCATGGAGACTGGTTGTCAACAGTTAAATGTGTATGGAGATTCTATGAATGCCACAAATTGGACACTTGGCACTCAACAATGTAGAGACCTTAGACTTGCAAACATACTTCAGGACATTCTAGAACTAAAGCTTTCATTTTTACACTTTTCTTGTAGACATGTTTTCAGGGAGAATAACAAGGAGGCGGACAAGGCTTCTAAGATTGGCAGGGACCTGGCAATGGGGATGTGGAAAGTAAAAGAATACCGTGATGGGACTCTATATGAGTACTATCATAGACCTTTCGTTGATGAATTGGCATTCCATGAATAGTAGTGATGATACTAAAATTTTTGGAACAGATTATCTTTTTTTTTTGTGACGACAGTTTGAAGACTTCTTATTACTCTTTAAAGTTTCTTTTTGGTAAATCAGGAGGCTCGGGGAGCCACCAGACTTAATTTTATTATTATATATATATATATATATATATATATATTTTGTTGTTGTGGCCTTATAATTGGTGATGATAAACACACCTGACTGATGTACTGAAGATCTTACTCTTTATTGTACTGATTGTCCTTCAATGGATAACCGCATGCATATTTGCATATACAGAATGTAATTTTGTTCACCTCTGCTGAAATAAAATTACGCTTTTTTTCTAGGAAAAAAAAATTAAATTCCTAATAAGAACATGAGTTCCACACATAATACTTAGCTTTCAATGGAAAGAGCAATAATCCATGTCTTCATTATGGCTCACTTTTACCGCCATGTCCAAGACATTTTTTTTTACACAACTTTGTTCTTGCGACAAAGCATTCTTATAGTCCATCCAATGTGACTACTTTTTCATGCATTTCTTTCACTACATTCACAACAATTCCAATTCACGGCATCGTTGTTTAGCTCTTGTAGGCCATAGCTCATGGTCTTCTTGCAACATGTCCTCAAAAAGCATACTTTTAATTAACTATGAGGTCCTTCTCATAGTGTTTTATCATTTGCATATGGTGGTACTCAATCTTCATTATGTTCTTATACTCACTACCATGTCCAAGACAACTCTATCTGCAGTCTATTCTCTTAACATAATTTTCATATCAGTTAAACAACAATGAGTATTCATTCATATACTCATTTCATTGCAACATTCATAAGAACTCATTAAATAATCTTTGAATTATAATACCAATAATTCAATCATTTTCAACTGCCAACATATTAAATGCAACAAAATACCATTATCCATATACGTGTTATCAACACATCAAGCATTTCACAATGTAATCAACACATGTGCCTACATCCACATCCACATAATCTACTTATGCTTATTCACTCAATGCATCCTTGCATTGATTCAGGAATGCCATAATGCTAACTCTTATGATCTTCATGATATGTTGAAGGATTTAAACAACACCTTGACACGTCATCCATCCACCTCACAATTACTTGTTTGATCATCTAGATACCCTCCTCTTCATTCCAAACACCACACTAAGAATATACTCCTTTAGTGATCTTGAGTGTTGGCAAAGAGGTTGCAATCCAAGACATTGATCACAAGAAAGGATATTTTGGATACTTGTGTGGTGCAATAGCCTTTCCAAATTCAACAACACATGGCCTCACACATGGTTATTTCACATGGAATATATTTCCCAAGCATGCATGTAATACTCATTTGCAATGGTTATTGACTCTTAACCATCTCCATCATGACACACTAACTTAGAAATGCATCAAAAGATTGCAAGATCTTTCTAACCCAAGGCTTTGTGCCTTTATCTCAGTTATGTATCGATGACATACATGCATTCAAATGTTATCACGAACATATCAATGAATATATCAAGCATGATTGGAGGAATTCTTACCCAATTGCTTTAACACTCATGCAACATAGGCACGATCAATTCCATACCTGTATAGTTTCCATCCACACCTCCGATGTTACGTGATCAGCTGGTGTTTCACGGGAACTCACATGATTCCCTCCATCAACCTCATGTCAAGATCTTTCCTTGTTCTCTTTCAGTGTGAGATTGATCTCCACGAGCAACTGCATCATCAACATCTTCAACTGGGTTCTCAACCCTTCTTGATTATACAACACATTAGAAACCATACTTAGTTATCATGACATACTCATTGCATATAGCATGACATCATTCTTATCCCATATGCAATATCACATACATTCATTCAAGTATATTCTCTTGTACTCTATCACATATTATTTCTCAATATGCCTACTACTACATATGCATGCCAGTTATGTTACACGCTTTCATTCTTATGCCATAAATCTATCTACACATAGCTACTTTCTTAACATAGAGAAACATAAACAATGCAAAACAAAAGTCAAGGAATTTCTCCCTCTCCATTCTTCTTCATAGCATAGGATTCCACAACTTAACTAATCTATTCAACGAACTCTCTACCAATTACATAACAGTTCATTAATTGCAATATTCTCACCCAAGTAACAATAATTAATTTATACTTAAGTTATACTTGCTACTTCAAAAATATACAATTCTATATTAGAAACAAAATAGATATTTATGGTGAGGAAATTTCCCTTATTCATATTTCTGCCTTATTTCCCATATGCGCCCTTTACTGTTGCACCCAATTCTTGGAATCTTTGCAACTTCTTTGATGCTTTGGGTTACCTTTTCATTGTACCCATTTCCAAGGTCTACTACTCCAATTCTCTTAATCAATCCTATCCAATCCCAATTTGACATCTTCTTATCCAAAGCTGCTTCTAACCTTATCCAATTCAAGAATTTTTCTCTGCATTCCTTGAAAATTTTCTTATCCAACTCTAATATGCCACAAACTCTGTCTCACAAGCCAATTCTACACGATGGATTGCCTTACTCCCTTGATTGCTATTTCGAGGTGAATTGAAGTCCATCATTCACTCCACATTCTTTACACATAAGTTTTTGGTTCATATCTTGCAACTCTACCTATCATGCATAAAACTTATTTGTTATGGTGGCTCACCCATCTCATCCATGGGGTACATGCACTCTTCATCTTGGTAAATTCCCTCTACCATCCAAGCCTTTTCAATGGTCCTTTGCTTGCAAATACATTGTGCCTCCCATGCTCTACAATCTTTATTACATGGTTTTCTTTCTCTATCCCAAGGTTATTACACCCTTCTTTTATGCATAGAAATACCATTTTCTGCAAACCAATACTTCTCATACCTCTACTACTCTTTATGCTATTGTATCAAATAACAACTATAGCAACCAAGAGATTCACATGTCTTCTCTTCAATTTATTTTATGCAATTTAAATTGCATAAGGTTATAATCGGTGCAGTAAATACATTCGTTGGCAATGCAATAGCATCCTTAATCACTTAATAAGTCATCCTTTGCACATGATATACAATCCTTTTTAGTCTTATTTATGCCTCATTTGTAGCATTTCCATCACACTAAAATCCTATGATTCATATCACTTCAACTTCGACAACCAAGAGATCTTATGTCTCTTCTTGCACTACCTTTTTGCACATTTTGAATATGATAAATTCATGGCATGCACTTTCACTGAGGTACCATCAATCCCTTCTTAATTCTTCATGGTTATCACTAAGTGATGCCCCACTTGCATCATTGAGTATCCATGTAGATCAATAGTACCATCATAATACCCAATACTCAACCCTCCTTGGACCAGTCCTTTGACTTGATTGTTGGCAAGCACTTTTACCATGCATTGCTTCTTCAATTGCACATTCACATAAATACGCAAGCATCATTTGTTTATGCTTCTGCAAACATCCAAGTCAATCTTACAACTAACATGCTTATATACCACCATAGAACCCTTTTCATAGGTTTAAGAGGCTTTGACAATCATACACATTGTTATTCATCACACAATTGAACCATACTTGATGCATTCCATTGTGCCTCCACACCACTATTAAAGTGCACTTATGATGTTCATACCATCATACTAAGTCCATTTTACCTCTGTCATACTCCCTTATCATTATAACCTGTTTTCCCTAGTTAGCACTTTTGCCTAGTACTACTTCATTCTTGTAGCTAATTGTGTAGCTAATTTTGAATATCAGAATACCCACTCTTGAGACCTGGAATTGATATATGAGACCCGATCATGCAACCAATATGTTAGATAAACCATTTTCCAGATTTTTATAAATAATTTCATGTACAATGAGAAATTTTGGAAAATACCCATTTGATAAAAAAATTATCAAATTGGGATACAAGCCCCTTTTTTGTTAAATTTACCAAAAATATAGAAGGCACTAATTTATAAATGGATTCAATATGATTTATCGACTACTGATACTCTTTCCAATGACTGCTCCCATTGTCATTTCTGAATTCAGAACTGGAAGTTACAATGATTTTACCCAATTTTATTATGTTATTGTAGCTGCACTTTTAAAGGACCAATTTCTAAGACCTAGAAGAAAATCAGTAAAGAACTTGAATTTTTTTTATATTGGGAGTTGATAGCCCATATGACGGTGAGTTCCCAAATACTTTCACTATTCAAATACGACGATCCCATAACTTTTTTACAAAATTCTGGAATCATCAATTTTTAATTTTGCACTTTTTCCAGACTTAGAATTTTCACTGAAAACTGCTCTCTCAAACTAAGCATTTCTGGAAAAATTGCCTCTAAGCAAATTTGTTTGGATCGATGAATAGACAAAATGTCAAAATCATAAAAAAAATTATGTTATGAGTCCTTGGGGCACTTTTTCCTCTGAGTTTTCAAAAATCGACCTTTCACGTTCCCACATAGTGGATTTTGGCCTTCTTTTATTTCCTGACTTCACATCTTTTTGAATTTTCCCTCAAGGATCCAAATTTATCTATGTTCCTGGATCATGACTATACCATAACAATTTGGGCCTCAACCAGGCCCCCATTCATCCTTGGGATACACACCTTCAAAATCCATTAAACTAAGATTTCTGCAAAATCTTAGTAGAATGGGTTCATGTCTCTCACTGGTGATCTTATAGCCTCCGTTAATAGCATTTAAAAGGTGCAAGTCTCATCTAATTCTGATTTAATCTACTCCTATTATGGCCAAAACAAGATTTTGGCTCAAGAATTTTTTACTTTTTTTAATTTCTGCTGACAGGGCAGGTTGTTGATGTGGCAGGACAACTGTCATTTGAAGTGTCAAACAGTCCCTCGTGTCACCCCGTGATATAACCATGCCACCCTCCCACCAGGTCATCACATCACCTTTTCCTAGAGCGAGAATGTGTCAATGGTATTCCTTTACCGAAAGCAGTAACGTCTTGTGAGGAAAGCAGTTTTCAAGAAATGTTTTTGGAGATATTACCAACGAGAAGTCAACACGTGGAAAGACGATTTTTTCCCAACGGCTCGTCCCTCTATCATTAATCGGTGTGCATCTTGTTGATGTGTTATGGGTCATAACCATCGATCATAGTGCCTTTACACCAATGAAAGATCCCCTACATGAATGATCATGATCTCATTTCCTTGTGGACCCGGGTTAGATCTCAGTCGTTGGCAATGGAGTACCTTTATTGTACCCTGTGCACTTTCCTTTTCCGCTAATAGTCAGATCTGACCTAATCTAACCTGCTCGATCAATCTAGACCGTAAGTAGCTTGGAGCCTCAAGAGTGTGGTTTCAGAGGGCCTGATAGTGGTTTTGAAAAATGAGTTTGTGCCTCCAAAAACACTATAGTGAACACCACTCATCTCTAGTGGTTTTGGTTTAGAAGCCCTGCCTTGTGTTATTCTGTGATTTCCTTGATCCTCTGAAATCATTCTCGTTCGTTGATCTCCAACGATGATCAATGTTCGGATCGGACTTGTTCTATATTCTTCTAACTAGAACCTACTCAGTATTCGTCCATGCCACCTAGGCTCATGACCCTTACCCATGTTGACATATATCCAATGATTCCCATGTGGCTGGTCCACGCCATTCTTTCCCATGTGGCAATTGTGGGTCCCACATCAAATTTTTCCAATTTTCAAAATTTTCTTCATATACTTGTATATATAATTTAAAAAGCTTACAATTGGCATCATTCTGGAAACAAGTGTCCCCCTAAATATCACACTTGGTAAATAGAAAATTACACTTGGCAAATGGAAAATTACGACATCCTTTTCCCTTCAACATGATTTTTCCTATTAATTAATCGAGACTGTAATTCCATGGTACTAGTTCGAATTCCACCTAAATTTCCAAATTATCCCTCAGGATTAGCTTGATCCTTACGGATTTTCTTGGCACCAACAATCATGTTGAATTTGATAATATCATTTGGGCATTAAAACCACGAATTTCATGGGAACATTCCATCAAATAGTTAACCTGCAGATTGTAAAATTTTCCTCAATTTGCAAAGAGACAACTTAAATGTTACAAATTTTAATGTGGTTTCTCTCCACATTCGGTCTAATCTATAATTCGGTCATCTATATGCATATTAATTCTATGAGTTTAAACCATTGGGGAAATTCCATACTGTTTTTCCCAAAATTTTCGATACAAGCATTTATTCAAACACTTTTTCTACAACCTCTGAAACTACCTGTAAAATTCAAATTCAGCCCATGCAGTCCCAGTGCTGCAACCTGGGCTCTGATACTGATTTGTCATGTACTTGGTGACCTCACAGTTATTTTGTTCCATGGGGTATTGAATCTACTAATTGAATTTTCCTATGACAATTAGATTCATTTTTCTATTGATTTTAATTATCCACTTACAACGGAAATAATATGTATATAATCGCCCATAAATTATATATATGTGTGTGTGTGTGTGTGTGTGTCCATGAGGCATAGATCGGGTGGTAGGGAGCTGGTGTTGTTACACTCCCCACCCGGGTTCAAATCTCGCCGGACATATGCTCCTTGGGAGCCAATATTGTAATGATAAATTAGGCTTGTGAGCCACTTCTCGTGAATGATGCCTTGCCCTACTGGGGCCCTTCGGAATATTAAATGGTTGCTTGCCCCACGAGTAACAAATATTTACCATGGGCGTAGCTTATCATGGAGAACCACACACACACACACACACACACACACACACACACATATATATATATATATATATATATACAAACTTACATGCTATTCCTACTGGAATATATTCTCCAATGCCATTAATTCTATTCATTTAGTTCATATGATGGTAGTAATTGATACAATCATAAATAAATACCACTCCTTTATACACATATGGAACTTATCTGAAAATATAACCAATTGACTACATGGCCAAGGACGTTCCTCCCAGCCGTAGGCTCTTCCAAGCCATATATTTCTTTGACAGGCCACCCCTGAGTTGGGGCTACCAATCCACAATAAGGTATTGAGTTTCTCGCTACAACTGTCCAATCCCTTGTTCATGATATGGCCCCTCTACAATACGGTGATGGTGGTATGGGTCATGGTGGTCTACTCATTGGTGGTTTAGATTTGACATCAGAATGATGGTTCAATCATGGGATAATGATTGACCAATGGACTAGTTCTCCATAACATGCATGTGGAGAGCTATCTAAGTGGCATGAAGGGTGATAGGAACTAGCCCAGTGTAATACATGGAGTTGGCCACCTTTTTTCCCCTCTAATATGAGGCTTAGGATAATTAACCCAAGATTATGGTTAATTAACTTTAATAAAGAGGGTTAATAAAAACATAGGATAAAAATGAGTAATTAAAGGTAGTGACTTAAATGATAAGTCACTAGGGTCATTTCTCTTCTAACTCTCTCTCACTCCCCCTCCTGTAGAATAATACCCCCCCATCTCTTCTTCATCCTTTTGGGTCTACGGTGGTCGTGTGTTTTTATATTAAATATAAAATGTACATAATTACATTATTTTTGTCACAACGGAACATTCATGTTTGGCTTCTAGCCATTTCCATCATAATTACATAATTGCATTCTGGGGTCAAAAAAGGGGTGTTACATTGGAAACTGTATGAGACTAAATCAACAACAAAGAAGGTTTTCCTGAAAAAATGACTTTATCATCGAAAAATGAAGGATGGTTCAACAATGGCAGATCATCTAAACAAGTTTACTTACCCTAATCAACAAACTACTCTTGGTTGGTGTAAATGTGGAGGATGAGGACAAAGCAATAATTTTACTATGCTCCCTCCCAAATACCTGGGATCATATGGTGGTGACCATCACCAAATCATCATTAATAACTTTGAAATTTGATGATGTGGTAGTTGCTTTGATAGGAGAAATTTGAGGTGAAAATCGTCTTTGGATCCCTCTACCAATGAAGCCCAATTTGTGAGAGGGAAATATAGCGAAAGGTATCAACATGGGAGATCATAGTCTAGATTCAAGTCCAAATTGTTAAATTTATAGCATCATGAGTCATTCTCCAGCTCAATCGTGTGTGTCAATATTGAGCCTCGTGTGTCTAGGTAGTGCCTTATAAGAGCCTGAGTTGGACTCATTAAACTTGGAGAAGAATCTTGCATTGGACTCAAGAATGGTTAAGCTTCATGTGTTGAGGCAAGTGATTTGTTTTTCAAAGTGATGATGTTGTACAATATTGCTAGTCAAGTCTAAGGTCTTATCTGTCAATACAGATCCTCATGTGTTGAAGTGATGCTTTGCATGTCGAAGAATGTATGGTGTGTGATGTACTAACCATGGTTGAGCTATTAATTCTCCTCTAGAGTCTGCCCACCTCTAGAGTGAATTACTTTAGCATATAACCACTTGGAACGATAGTAGGACCATATGATCACATCATTGGGAAAATCTCCTTAGTATATTTGATATGATAACTAAGATGTCACATGTGGACCATGTAGATAAGATTAGAGATAAAGATAAGACGTGATAAGATATGAGAGAATTCAAATTGCACATAAAAGAATTAATTAAGAGAGAATTCGAATTGTTAAACTTCAATGAAGACTTCAGTAAATCAAAGGAGAACTCGAATTGATCACTACAGTGATGTTAACAAGAAAGAATTAGTCAAAGAAAGTTAACAAAGTGATAACAAAAAAGATCTAGTTAACTAAATGTTATTGCATGACGAAACTTATGTGAAACTAAAAGACGACACTTGAGTTGCAACACTTGCATGACGACACTTAAGTTAGCCACCTAACTAAGTGGGAAAGCTTTCAGTTAAGGGGTGAGTTCATCCTAAGAGTCAGTTCAGTGAGTTAGTGCACTACATTAGAAGTGGGGCGCTCTTCTTCATGCAAGATTGATACATCCAGATGGAGGGTGAGTTCATCATTAAGTCAAAAGATAAAAATAGAGGCCGATGCATGTGAAGAATGTATAAATATGTTATATAGGATTGATGAATTCAATGTGAAGCAAATCCTTTTCTTCCTTGAAGGAAAAGCGCTTCCATTTGTGTAGGATATTATTCTAAGTCTCTCTTATTTATCTTTCTCTTGCTTTGTAATTACACAGGGTGCTTGATGTAAAATACATTCTCTGCTATCTATCAATATCCTAAGGAAGGTTTTGATGGGGTTTTCTCCTTCAAGTCATAGAGGGTTTCCCCAGGGTAAATTCATGTGTCGAATGCGATTGCTTATGTGTATTATTGTTATTTGATTTCAAGTACTATTTAATTTCCAAATTAAAGATAAAAAATTAACATGGTATCAGAGCTCAGGGCATGAAAGAGCTAAGTTCATCAATCATGCTTGAGCCTACATAGATCATGAGTGTGCACAATACTTGAAGAATTATGGCTTCAATCTTAGTAAGACCAGAAGACCGTCTTGAAGGGACTTCGAACTTCAATACTTGTAAGACCATGATCCTGATCATCCTAGAAGAGCATGGTTTTTTATTGAAGAGCCTACTACTAATGCAGGGCGCACCAACTTCAAGAAGAATCAAGCCAAGGCAAAGAAAATTATTTATGATTCCGTGAAAGACAACTTGATGCCTGTGATTACTCCATTGAAGACCGCAAAGGAATGCTTTGACACTTTGAAAAATATTTATGAGAAGAAGGCACCCAATCAAAAGAGAGCATTAAAGAACAAGCTTTGAAATATGAATATGGAAAAGGACGAAGTTGCGGCTTCCTTCTTCACAAAGATATCTCAAGTAAGAGACCGACTCATGAGCATTGGTGTGACGGTCGATGATGATGATCTCATTCAAACCATTGTCAATGGTCTTCCATCTTCATGGGAGACATTCTTGGATGTAGTAAATGGTCGAGAAGTGCAACCTAACTATGAGAGACTGTGGCATGATTTCCTACAAGAAGGGTGAATCCAGAGCAAGTATACTGCCTCCTAAGAAGAAAACCTTGCTCTTGTGGCACAAATGAAAAGAGGTAAGAAATATCACAAGAAATTCTCTCATCAAAAGGAGAATGATTTCAAGAAATTTGATAAGCCTAAAGTTAAATGTTTTAATTGCAATAAGAAAGGCCATTATGTAAGAAAATTTCATGCAAAGAAAAGAGGAAAGTTCAAGGGTAGGTTTCATGCTTCTACTACTACAAAAGATGAACCTACAAGAAAGAATTCATCTGATGAAAAAGAGACAAGTAAGGAGTACTACCTTGTCTCATCCCTTTCTGTATCCATTACCACTTGTGATTAGACATGGCTTGTAGACAATGGCGCATCCAAGCACCTGACTAGATATAGGAGCACTATCACATATCTGAAGGAAAAGGAGTTTTCCTGTGAGGTGGATCTTGGAGATAATACCACCTATTCGATCCAAGGCATTGGATCCACTTATTTTGAGTTGGATTCAGGAGATGTATTGCATGTGGATGAAATTATGTTTGTCTCTGGATTGAAGAAGAACCTCCTGTCTGTTTCGGTTCTAGAAGATAAAAGATTCAGAGTTATCTTTATGGACAACAAAGCACTTATGTGGCCTAAGCATGAAGACTTGAACTCTGCATCAGTGATTGGAGTTAGAGAGGGAGTTCTCTACAAAGTTACTGGAAAACTCATTCAATCCATGATCCATGACAAAATTATTCCTTGTGAGCTATGGCATAGAAGGCTTGGTCATCTCCATTTCAAAGCGCTACCCCCAATTCCAAAAGATGGTGAAAGGTATGCCCATGTTTAAATCTGATTTTGATAGTGTTGTAGAGGTTGCGCTCTTGGAAAAAACATTAAGAAGAGTTTTACAAGTAGTACCAAAAGATCCAGGCGGATCCTTGAATTGATTCATTCTGATCTATGTGGTCCTATGTCTATACCCTCCTTGAGTGGTTATTTGTATTATGTGCTTTTCATAAATGACTTCTCTTGCAAGTCATGGGTTTATTTTCTGAAAGCAAAGATTGAAACTTTCAACAACTTTCAAGAGTTTAAAACATTGGTTGAGAATCAGTCTGGGAAGCACATTCATGCTTTGAGATCTGATAATGGAGGAGAGTTTGATTCACATTGATTCAATGAATTTTTTCGATATGCAGGAATAAAAAGACAGCTGACCGTACCCTACAACCCCCAAGAAAATGGGGTTGTTGAAAGAAATAACAGAACAATATATGAGGCTCCAAAATCCATGATGTGTGATTAGTATTTTCCCACATCCTTATGGGCATAAGCCTCCAACACTGTTTTTTATATTTAGAACATAATCCCTCATCCTATCTTGGGAGAAAATACTTCTGAAGAGGTTTTCATTGGTGAAAAAACAGATATTGGACACTTGAAGATTTTTGGTTGACCTGTTTACGTTCTCATACCAAAAGAGTGGAGGACAAAGATGGATCAATCCAAAAAGAAAGGAATATTTGTTGGATATAGTGAATCCTACAAATCCTACATAATATATGTTCCAGGACAAAGAAACATTGAAGTCAACAAAGATGTAACTTTTCATGAAGAGGTTGCCTTCAAGTGCTCCAAATAACTTCAATGTGATTTAAATATGGAGGAGCATGATACTCCTATGATGGAGGATCTCATTTCTGATTCTCCCCTTTCAGATTGTGAGAGGGAGAAGCTAGATAAGTCCATAGATCCGCTTGATATTGAAGATCCGGAAGATCTGATAGAAATATCTCTTAATGAACCTCCTACTAAGAGGAGATATGCATGGTGTCGAGACATTCTGCAAGAATATAAAAATCATAGAGCACCTCCAAGATCATCCAAAGAGAGAAAGAGACCTAAAATATTTTCAGGATATGTAGCACAAATGAGTCACATTAGTGATTTAGAACCCTCTACCAATGAGGAAGCCTCAAAACAACATGTATGGAAAGATTCCATGGTAGAAGAATACAAATCTATCATGAAGAATGATGTGTGGGAAGTGGTTCCTAAACTTGATGGGAAGTCAATATTAAATTTCAAGTGGCTTTATAAAATCAAGCATGCAGTTGATGGAAGTATTGAAAAGTACAAAACAAGATTTGTGGCCCATGGTTTCTCACAGAAAGAAGGGATAGACTATGGTGAGACATTCACTCTTGTGTCCAGGTACACTACTATCCGAACCATAATTCCCCTTACTTCAGTTTTCGGTTGGAAACTTCACCAGATGGATGTGAAGATTGCCTTCCTTAATGGTGAGGTTGAGGAAGAGTTTTACAGACAACAACCCGAGGGGTTTGTAATTCATGGGAAGGGGTCCCATGTATGCAAACTTAAGAAAGAGGTGTATGGGCTTAAGCAAGCCTGGAGGGCTTGGTATTCAAGGATTGACGACTATATTCTGATATTGGGCTTCTCCAAAAGCGAAGCTAACCCCAACCTATACTTCAAGGTTGTGAAGAACCAACCATTGATATTGGTTCTCTATGTTGATGAATTTTTCCTTACTGGAGAGGAGCAACAAATAGCTCGATGCAAGAGGGATCTCACTTCTGAGTTCGAAATGAAAGACTTAGGTCTTATGCACTATTTTCTTGGTCTACAAGTTTGGAAAAGGAAAGATGAGATCTTTCTTTCTCAAGGAAAGTAGACATTTGATGTATTGTAGAGATTTGGTATTATGGACTATAAGTCCATGTCTACTCCAATGGTGTCTAATCTAAAGAAGCTACATAAATTAGATTCCATATCATATATGGTGGATCCTATCCTACCATGTATAGACATCTCATTGGTTCCTTGATGTATTTGATACATAGTAGACCAGGCATATGTTATGCAGTGATTATCTTTAGTTAGTTCACGTCTGAGCCAAGACATAGACATTTAATTGTTTACAAGCATGTGCTTAGCTACCTTAGAGGTACTATTGCTTATGGACTCAGGTACGCTTCCAATGGTGGAGTGATTTTACTTGGATATTCCGACTCCAATTGGGGTGGTAGTATTGTGGACCGAAATAGTACATCCATATTTTATTTTAGCTTGGGACCAACTATGATCTCTTGGTCCAACTTGAAGCAGGGCTCTGTAGCCCAGAGTACTACAGAATCAGAGTATATTGCAGCTAGTACCACCTGCAGAGAAGTTGTGTGGCTTAGGAATCTACTTGTTGGGTTGTTCGATCAGAAGCTTGAGACTAGATTCATTCACTCTGTCCATCAAAGTTGCATTAATCTCTCAGAAAACATTGTGTTTCATGACATATTGAAACACATTGAGATGAAGTATCACTAAATTAGAGACATGGTCGAGAGAGGTGCTGTAAGACTTCAGTACATTTCTATCAGTGAGCATATTATAGATATGTTGTCTAATCCTCTATCTGTGACAAAGTATAGGTACTTCCGAGACAAGCTTGGCATGGCAGAGAATGCATCCCTTGCTAAGAGGGAGTGTTAAAGTTACAACATCATGAGTCATTCTCGAGCTCAATCTTGTGTGTCAATATTGAGCCTTAAGTGTCGAGGTAGTGTTTTATAGGAGGCTGAGTTGGAATCAGTGAACTTGGAGAAGAATCTTGAGTTGGACAGAAGAATGGTGAAGCTTCATGTGTTCAGGCAAGTGCTTTGTTTGTCGAAGTGATGATGTTGTATAGTCTTGGTAGTTAATGCTAATGTCTTGTGTGCCAAGACAGATCTTGATGTCTTGAGGTGGTGCCCCATGTGTTGAGGTGATGCTTTGCATGTCGAAACATGTATGGTGTGTGATATACTACTAACCATGGTTTAGATATTAAGTCTCCTCTAGAGACTGGCCACCTCTAAAGTGAATTACTTTAGTATATAACCACTTGGAACGATAGTAGGACAATACAATCACTTCATTGGGAAAGTATCCTTAGTATATTTGATATGATAATTAAGCTGGAACATGTGGACCATGCAGATAAGGCAAGAGATAAAGATGAGATGTGATAAGATATGAGAGAATTCAAATTGTACATAAAAGAATGAATTAAGAGAGAATTTTAATTGTTAAAATTCAGTGAAGACTTCAGTAAATCAAAGGAGAACTCGAATTGATCACTACAATGATGTTAACAAGAAAGAATCAAATAAAGAAAGTTAACTAAGTGATAACAAAGAAGATCTAGTTAACTAAGTGTTATTGCATGATGACACTTATGTGAAACTACAAGACGACACTTATGTTAAACTAAAAGACGACACTTGATTTCCGACACTTGCATGATGACACTTAAATTAGCCACCTAACTAAGTGGAAAAGCTTTCAATTAAGGGGCGAGTTCATCCTAAGACTCAGTTCAATAAGTTAATGCATTGAATTAGAAGTG
This sequence comes from Larix kaempferi, assembly GCA_027924585.1. Taxonomy (NCBI): domain Eukaryota; kingdom Viridiplantae; phylum Streptophyta; class Pinopsida; order Pinales; family Pinaceae; genus Larix; species Larix kaempferi. Next base: position 19,777,345 of record BSBM01000217.1, on the reverse strand, counting down.
GGGTGCTCTTCTTCACGCAAGATTGATACATCCATATGGAGGACGAGTTCCTCATGAATTCAGAAGATAAAAATAGAAGTCGATGCATGTGAAGAATATATAAATATGTTATACAGGATTGATGAATTTAATGTGAAGCGAATTCTTTTCTTCCTTGAAGGCAAGGCACTTCTATTTGTGCAGGATATTATTTTGAGGCTCTCTTCTTTATCTTCTTCTTGCTTTGTAATTACATTGGGGGTGCTTGACGTAAAAGACATTCTCTACTATCTATCATTATACCAAGGAAGGTTTTGTTGGGGTTTTCCCCTTCAAGTCATAGAGGGTTTCCCCGGGGAAAATTCATGTGTCAAATATGATTGCTTATGTGTATGATTGTTATTTGATTTCAAGTACTATTGCATTTCCGAATTAAAGATAAAAAATTAACATAAATGATGTAGGAAAGGAAAGTGTTGGAATTGTGGGAAACCAGGGCACTCAAGGAAGGACTATTGGAATCTAAAGAAGGAAAATAATGATGAAAAACTAGATCAACCATTAGATGAAGCTAGTATAACAGATTCAGAAGATACGACAACATGTGAGGATTTCTGTCTCAGTAACAATAAATATCTATTATATGCTTGAACTAGTTTGTCAAATATCATCCCTATAGTTGTGGAATGCTTTACTTGGGTGATGATCATCCTTTGGAAATTGTGGGAAGAGGGAACATTAAGATCAAGTTGGATGATGGCAAATAAAGGAAGTTGTGTGATGCATGACTTGTACCATATTTATGGAAGAATTTGCTCTCAATCAATATGATGGATAAGCTAGGATATTTGACTACCTTTGGTGACACTCGATACAAAATTACCAAAGGATCCCTCATGGTAGGAAAAAAAGAATATTATGGGACCCTGTATCATTTGTGCAGTGATACAGTAACAAATCATGTAGTAGTTGCAAACTCAAGGAATATTATGGATGCAATGATGTTGGGGCATCAATAACCTAAACATATTAGTGAAAAAGGTTTGAAAACTCTCCATGATCGAGGTATGATTTATGGGATTAAGTCTTGTGATTTAGACTTGTGTGAGCATTGTATTTTTGGTAAACAAAAGAGATTTTGGTTTACTACAAGCTCTATTACAAGTTATAATCTTTTGCAACAAATTCATTCCAATATATTTGGGCCAGTCCCCACTATGTATATAAATGGTGCTAGATGTTTTTTGACTTTTATTGATGATTTTTCTAGAAGAGTGTGGGTGTATTTTATGAAAAATAAGCTAGAATCCTTTGAGAAATTTAAAAAGTTCAAGGCACGAGTATAGAAAAGTTTGGGAAAGTATATTTTATGTCTCAGATCTGATAATGAAGGAGAATATTGCTCCAAGGAATTTCATAAATTTTGTATGTGGGAAGGAATTAAACACCAGAAGACTGTTGCATATACTCCACAACAAAATGGTATGGCTAAGTGGATGAATCAAACAATCATGGAATGTGCATGAAGCATGCTCAATTCATCTAGATTGGATAATTTATTCTAGGCTATTTGATTAATATATCACCTACAACTACGTTGGATGGAAAGATTCCAAAGGAGTTTTGGTGTGGTAATCCTATTGATTATTCTCATTTGCGTATTTTTTGTTGTGATGCATTTTCCCATGTGCCTAAAGAAAAGAGGTCCAAGATTGACCTAAATTCAAGGAAATGTGTTTTTATCAGTTATGAAAATACAATAAAGGGGTATAGATTGTGGGATCCTACTAGCCACAAGGTAATTGTTATCCAAGGTGTTATTTTTAATGAAAAAAATCATGCAAAGGAAGGAGGTATAACAAACACCCGAGATTGTACTAGTTGAAGTAGAAATGAGTGAATATGAAAATGAAGCTTCTAATCATCATGAAGAACAATGAGTTCAGTAGCCACAACCCAGAAGTTTTACACATCCCAAGCCAAGTCTAGAGAGGTATTCTCCTAATTTGTAGTTTTTTTCTTTCTTTGTTAATTGATGATGGTGAACCTAGTTCATTTCAAGAATCTAGAGAATCCGAGGATACAAATAAATGGAGGAAATCCATGGATGAAGAAATGAAAGAATTACACAAGAATGAAACATCGAAACTTGTGGATATTCAACCAAGAAGAAAAGTTGTTGGAAATAAGTGGGTGTATAAAGTAAGCAAGAACAATGATGGGTTGTTGGAACATTATAAATCTTGCTTGGTAGCAAAATGCTATGTGAAAAAGTCAGGTATATATCTTAATGAAATCTTCTCTCCAGTTGTGAAGCTTACTACTATAAGGGTTTTAGTTGCACTTATAGCAACACATGATTTAGAGATGGAACAACTAGATCATAAAAATTATTTTCCTACATGGTGATATTATTGGCTTGAGGGATATAAAGAAATACAAAAAGAACATTTGGGTTGCAGACTCAAGAAATATCTGTACAGATTGAAGTAGATGTTAGTTATGTCCTAGATAAAATTTGACACTTTCATGAAGAATACCCAAGGTTTTAGTAGAAGTGAAGCTGACCATTGTGCTTACTATAAGAGGTTTGATGACAATAGTTTTATTATCTTGTTGTTGATGATATGCTAGTTGCAGGCCCTAAAAAGAAGAAATCATTGATCTCAGGGATCAGTTGGCTAGGACATTTGAAAGAAAGCAGTTAGGAGCAGGAAATCAAATTATGGGGATGAAGATACATAGGGATGGAACATGTAGGAAGATTTGGTTAAGTCAATAATTCATATATAGAAAAGATTATGATGCGCTTCAATATGTAGAATACAAAACCAATTAGCACCCTTGTATAATTAACAATGTCTTAGCACGGGGGTCGGGGGGGGGGGTGTGCGAGGGCAGGACCCCCACTCCTCGGGGATTCAAGGGAAGATCCCCCAAGGTGAAAATTTCTAGACCGTTCTACTGTACTTTGGTTCCTTCAAGAACCCTCATATGTACTGTATAAAAGGGGAGTGACTCTCCGACATTGTAATACAAGAGAGATAGAAGAAATCATTGCAATTTTTTTGCCAAGCAATAATAAAAGATCGAAACTACCATTGCCACATGGTTTTACTTGCATATAGCAGAGTATCCATGAAAATATTGTGTTCTATTGTGTTATCTCCCCAAATAATTTTGTCGAGTTGATCAATTTTAGATGATGGGAGGTCATTTGAAAATTCATTTCTAAATTTTTTAAGGCTCATTTTTTATATCTTTATGCATGTAATAAAGTTTGAAAAACATTAGATTGGGTTTTCATTTAAAATTTTTCAAAAGACAGGTTTCGGTAGCTAAGCGCTTATTTAAAACGGTCCCTAAGCTACCGAAAGCCCTGCTTTCGATAGCTTAAACGAAATTTTCGAGGCTCTCCTAGCTACCGAAAGTGAAAGGACATGCAGCGTGAGTCAGGGGCAGTTTTCGGTGGCTTGGGAGAATACGATGGTGTTCATTAGCCACATAAAGGTAAGTTTCTGGCAGCTTACATTTCAAAGGCAAAATTGTTCAAATCTACCAAAAGCATTCCTAAAACTCAGAAACAGTCCAAGCTTGAAACCTTGACAGCGGCAGCAATTAGCATAGCTAACAGTCTAGATTCATCCCAGGATGTGGGAAAGTAGCAGAAGGAGGATTAAACAAGAACCAGAAAACGCAGTTTTGTTAAATTTTGCAGGTTGATATCAAGCAGAGTTTTCGGTAGCTTGGGCGAACATATTGATTGTTCATTAGCTACCAAAAAAACCAGTTTTCGGTAGCTTATCTCATAAGGAAAATACTTCAAGCTAAAGGAAGGTCAGTTTTTGCAGTTTCGGTAGCTCAGGCGAACATGCCAGATTTATTCATTAACCACCGAAACAGAGCTTTCGGTAGCTAACAGAGATCAAGCTCAGACCTACTTGCTACCGAAAGCCTACAAATCATAAGAAATTGCCATTTTTTGCACAGATCTAAGTTTTATCATTCTAAAGGGCATGAGGATGGTTTCTAAGTGAAGGTTTTAATTAATAATATCTGTTTCAATGTGCTGCTCCAGCTTTGAAGGTGCCAACAAGATGGAAATAATGAAGAAATGTGGTGTTTTTTACTGTACCAAGTCATCATTTTCAAATGACGATTCTGAGCGTCTGGAGAATCTTTTTGCAAAACGCTCTAAGGTTTTTGTTCCTAACATGTCATAGAACAATAAACTCTACCCGTTTTCCTATAGGTGTTGCAGATTGAGAGAATCGAATCCGTCACTGATCCCCAATTTTTGGATCCCAGAACTTGCCTGTTGAAACATGTTTTTGAAATGCAGATCTCGGGAAAACCAGAACGAGTTTCAAATATATGAGAGATATTTTTGGTCACAACATATCAATGCACAATAACTTCTTTCAGTTTATACACAGGTGTCACATAGCTGTATAACTGAACCCATCTCTGAGCCTCTTTTTCATCAGTTTCAGCAAAAGTGGCGTTTTTACTGTGCAGAGTCATCATTTTCAAATGATGATTATAAGCGACTGGAGAATCATTCTGCAAAATGCTTGGAGGTTTTTCTTCCTAACACGTTAGAGAACAATAACCTCTCTCAATTTTCATATAGGTGTCACATATTGGGATAATCGAACGCATCTCTGAGCCCAATGTTTCAGCAGTATGGCCAATTAAAAATGATTTTCGTGGTTTGTTGAAAAACAGTTTTGGATTTTCCATCTGGAGTAAAATCGACCCAGCTTCTTAGGATATGGAGAGAGGTTGTAAAGGCTATAACTCCTAGAACTCATGTAGAACAATGGTTGGATTTTGGAGAGACTTTTCATATTTGTATTCTCAGACTTCAGTGACTTCTCATTAATAGAAGCTTCTTTTACTATTTGCTTTCAGATTTTCTGTCTCATTTTCCTGTACTCGCAGTGGATGGTTTATTTCGTGCATGTTCATTTGTTTATGCCAGATAGCTGTAATCCTGTCTTTGTATTGAGAACTGAATATACATGTTATTTATTTGTTGTGAATAGCCATTTATATGCATATTTCTGTGTATGAGTCCGTTGACACGATAAGGATTCACTCTCATTAATCTTTTATCAATCCTCTGAATAGCAGTAGTCAAAGCCTTGTCTACCCGAGCGTCTCTATGTGTGTTCTGAGTGTGTGAGATTTGATCTCAGTCATCCAACTTGATCCAAACAAACCCCATCATTTAAGATAAGTTTAAGTTACCAGGCATCTCTGAAATACAACCTAGGAGAGTTTCCTGGAGTGATAACAAAATGGCGCCATTGTCGGGGAGAGGAGATTAAAGCTCAGCTTCCCTGGGAGAACGACATAGATCCAGCTTTGATGATAGACAAATCCTAGACATTATTTTGGTTGTAATAATCTATCTGGCGACTCCATGAAGGACGGATTCAGTGGCAACTCCACAATATTCAGATGTCGAAAGCATTTACTGCTCTTTTGGCTTGAAGGTTTGCATCTCTTGACTTCTCTTCAGTTCCTGGTTTCCCACATCCAGTACCTGATATGTCCAAATGGGGATATTTTCTACCTGTCTTCAAAGAGGAGAAAGAAGACAACCCTGCAGAACACCTCCTCAAGTTTCACAAATGCATGGATCTATTAGATCTGTAGCATGAAGATGTTCATGCACTCATTATATGGCGATGCACGTCAGTGGTATTTTGCTTTACCTCCCTCCAGCATTTCATCATTGAAGGATTTTCACAAAGCATTCAATGAGCACTGTAAAAGGTACTTTTCAGATGAGTTCTTATTTAATGATTGCTGTGAAGGACATGAATTGCATTCTAAAGTTGAAAATCTAAATGGAGAGGAAGCTTTACCTCATCTCTCAAGTGATCTTCATTGTGATGTGCTTCCTCATAAACATGAATCAGATAGGAGTAATGAAGGAGCTGAGGGCTTTCCTATTACCTCTTTTTTTTATTTTTATGAATCTGAAGAATTAGTTTCTTTCACTACACATGGAGGTGGTTAGCTCTCTGTTAGTCAAATATTCGTCGAAATCAGTAAGGCTATCCCACAGTTTTCAGTTTTCAAATCACAGGGATGTGGTGAAGGGGAGTAGAAAAGTTTATATCAGTAGTCGAGCATTCATATTTCTCTAACAGATCTCGAGCAGCCTATATTCAACACTGAGACCATTGAAGGCAACCAACAACATTTCAATTCTCAGTCGGGATAACAAGAAGACTATCAAGGAAGACATCTATCTACAAACAGTGAGGTCAATAAAAGCAGTCTGAAACAACATTTCGATTTTCAGTTGGAACAACAGCAAGGAGGGGTATTTCATTGTGACTTTGATGACCCTATTGCTGACTATTTGGATTCTATAAGCAGCATAAATGTCCAAATACTTTTGTTAGATGAAAGTTGGCTCTGTCATCTTTTCAATTTACATTTTTGCATGCTATGGTCCCTTATATTGTTGGGGTCGAGATCAAGTATGATATTAGCAAGTCCATTACGTTCTTGGCTGCATTGGAAATTTAGTTTTACCTGATCAATCTACCTCTACTGGTTAGTGTAGGAGTAGGCAGAAGAATAAGCTCTTCGTACGAGCAGCTAGATCATCTTTAGTTGTTTTCAGTTTTTTGTTTTGTTTTTCTCAATAAGCAGGCTACAGGCAAGCACATGCAGGCTGCAAGTTTTCAGAGAATCAATTGCACAGGCCAAATGACTCCATAGCCCAATGGATATAAGACACTATTGGCAGGGGTAGTTTGTTTTCAAATGATGAGCATGGTTGCAAGATTTGGATCAGGTTTGCAGAGGCCAGATGAATCCATAGCCCAATGGATGCAAGGCGTTGCTAGCAGGTTTACAATTTAACATTTGTGGACAGATTGCAGAGATTTGGTGGCAGTTTAAATGGCTCCATGCCCAATGGAACACTAGACTAGGTTTTGTATTTTGTCTATCCAGAAAAGGCATCAGATCTGTGGTTCTTGAAACCTCACAGGGAGGCTTTCATCCCTGAGTAGGAGCCAGATGTAATCTCCCCAAATAATTTTGTCGAGTTGATCAATTTTAGATGATGGGAGGTCATTTGAAAATTCATTTCTAAATTTTTTAAGGCTCATTTTTTATATCTTTATGCATGTAATAAAGTTTGAAAAACATTAGATTGGGTTTTCATTTAAAATTTTTCAAAAGACAGGTTTCGGTAGCTAAGCGCTTATTTAAAACGGTCCCTAAGCTACCGAAAGCCCTGCTTTCGGTAGCTTAAACAAAATTTTTGAGGCTCTCCTAGCTACCGAAAGTGAAAGGACATGCAGCGTGAGTCAAGGGCAGTTTTCGGTGGCTTGGGAAAATACGATGGTGTTCATTAGCCACTGAATGGTAAGTTTCTGGCAGCTTACATTTCAAAGGCAAAATTGTTCAAAGCTACCAAAAGCATTCCTAAAAATCAGAAACAGTCCAAGCTTGAAACCTTGACAGCGGAAACAATTAGCATAGATAACAGTCTGGATTCATCCTAGGATGGGGGAAAGTAGCAGAAGGAGGATTAAACAGGAACCAGAAAATGCAGTTTTGTTAAATTTTGCAGGTTGATATCAAGCAGAGTTTTCGGTAGCTTGGGCGAACATATTGATTGTTCATTAGCTACCAAAAAAACCAGTTTTCGGCAGCTTATCTCATAAGGAAAACTAAAGGAAGGTCAGTTTTTGCAGTTTCGGTGGCTCAGGCGAACATGACATATTTATTCATTAACCACCGAAATAGAGCTTTCGGTAGCTAACAGAGACCAAGCTCAGACCTACTAGCTACCGAAAGCCTAAAAATCACACGAAATTGCCATTTTTTGCACATATCTAAGTTTTATCATTCTAAAGGGCATGAGGATGGTTTCTAAGTGAAGGTTTTAATTAATAAGATATGTTTCAATGTGCTGCTCCAACTTTGAAGGTGCCAACAAGATGGAAATAATGAAGAAATGTGGCGTTTTTTACTGTACCGAGTCATCATTTTCAAATGACGATTCTGAGCGTTTGGAGAATCTTTTTGCAAAATGCTCAAAGGTTTTTGTTCCTAACATGTCATAGAACAATAAAATCTCCCCGTTTTCCTACAGGTGTTGTAGATTGAGAGAATCGAATCCGTCACTGAGCCCCAATTTTTGGATCCCAGAACCTGCCTGTTTGACACATGTTTTTGAAATGTATATATCGGGCAAACCAAAACGAGTTTCAAATATATGAGAGAGGTTTTTTCTCACAACAGATTAATGCACAATAACCTCTTTTATTTTATACACAAGTGTCACATCGCTGGAGAACTGAACCCATCTCCGAGTCTCTTTTTCAGTAGTTTCAGCAAAAGTGGCGTTTTTACTGTTCAGAGTCATCATTTTCAAATGATGATTCTGAGCGACTAGAGAATCATTCTGCAAAATGATCGAAGGTTTTTCTTCCTAACATGCCATAGAACAATAACCTCTCTCAGTTTTCCTACAGGTGTCACATATTGGGATAATCAAACGCATCTCTGAGCCCCATGTTTCAACAGTTTGGCCAATTAAAAATGATTTTCCTGGTTTGTTGAAAAATGGTTTTGGATTTTCCATCTGGAGTAAATTCGACCCAACTTCTTAGGATTTGGGGAGAGGTTGTAAAGGCTATAAAGCCCAGAACTCACGTAGAACAATGGTTGGATTTTGGTGAGACTTTTCATATTTGTATTCTCAGACTTCAGTGACTTCTCATTAATAGAAGCTTCTTTTACTATTTGCTTTCAGATTTTCTGTCTCATTTTCCTGTACTCGCAGTGGATGGTTTATTTCGTGCATGTTCATTTGTTTAAGCCAGATAGCTATAATCCCGTCTTTGTATTGAGAACTGAACATACATGTTATTTATTTGTTGTGATTAGCCATTTATATGCATATTTCTGTGTATGAGTCTGCTGACACGATAAGGATTCACTCTCATTAATCTTTTATCAACCCTCTGAACAACAGTAGTCAAAGCCTTGTCTACCCAAGTGTCTCTATGTGTGTTCTGAGTGTGTGAGTTTTGATGTCAGTCATCCAACTTGATCCAAACAAACCCCATCATTTAAGATAAGTTTAAGTTACCAGGCATATCTGAAATACAACCTAGGAGAGTTTCTTGGAGTGATAACATATTGTTTTATTTTCTTCTATTTTTTATATTTTCCTAACAAATCACTATTAGAAGAACACAACCAACACAAACTTGGTCAAGTTAGTTACCTAAAATTATTGGCTAGATTTGCAAGTATCAAAATAAGTTAACCATTTATTTACTAATATTTTCTAAATTTTATTTTAGTTGTAACAATTATTTAAAATTTGTGATGTTATGGATTAGAAGGTTGTTAGCGCCTAAAAATCGCACACATGCGACATTTCAGCGATTCATCCAGTAAAGTGTCATCAACATAAAGAATGCATCTCACCATAGGCATCCTCAAAATATCCAAAACACAACATGAGTCCACAAGTGCCAAGAAACAATCAAAACAAAGTGTAGCGCGGGTATTACACAGTTAACCTGCGCTATAGCGCAGGTTACCTGAACAATGCCTATGCTACACCCACGCGACTTTTCCTTCGATAGTCGTGCTACTATCAAAACGATGGGACCACTCATTCCCAGCGGTGCATTAAAGACTCAATCCTCCCCAAGGATCAGAACTCGACTCCTCACACACATAGGAGCATTAATCATCCCCCCTTGTGTACCTGGGAACCAGTTCATGAAGGAGGAGAGTTAACATGTGGATCTAGTTATTTGATGGCCACCTCTTGGCCTATAAAAGGAATCCATTGGCATGCATTTTGTAGAGAGAAATTAGAGCAAGGTTATGCTTCTAGATTTGTGTTGGAGCTTCATCATAGCCCACCATTTCCTACCATTGTAAGCATTTCCAAGCTTTCTTGCCACCTACCATCAAGGGGAAAGTGTTTCTCTCCATTGTTCTTCCACCTACTTAGCATTTAGTTTTGACAAGAAAGGCCTCCCTAAGGGATATTATTGGATTTCCTGGAAGCCTTCACCTCCTAGGTTTTGTACAGCTATTCCATTGGGCAATATAAGAGTGGTTTAGCATACCTTTGGTTATTTTTGGAGTTTGCATCTTTCTTCCCTCTCTTTTATTTTATTTTCATCAATATTTTCACATTTGAATGTGAACTACACTAACAATCTCTTGCAGGATCACTTGGAGGAATACCAACCATCCAAAAGGGGATCCAAGGACTGAGGCCTTGAAGCAATCTACAAGGCTTATCCCCTCACCAAGTGGAAGAGTGCACTTGTATAATTGTTTCCATAATAGTTCTAATGGAGACCATACTTATTTTTGTTCATTTCTTTTTAAACTAGCTTGTTTTATGCTAAGTATCTAATTCTGGTTGTTGTCCACTTGCAGTAGAGCATGTATTCCACCTCTTGCTTCCAGAATTTGGCCCCTTCATGGCCATAGCTGATTTTTTTCCATAGTCACGTGGTTCCTAGCATCTCTGTCACGTTGATAGCACAGATTCGACTAATACAGTCGTGCGCATAGCGCGGGTTACCAATTTCATACATGTGCTACACTGTTGATCGCACATGCGCGGAAGGTTAGTGTATTGCCCACGCTACAGCGCGACTGTTTTGTATTAACTCGCGTGTTACGCGCGACAAAGTTTGGTTTAGCTGCGCTACTGTTGTTTATTTGCTTTTTATCTGCATATCTTAGTTTGGCATCCCAATTGTTTCTTACTAGTGAACTTAAATTAAGGCTAATTCACCTAATTACTTATTTTTTTTAGTAATTAGTGCACCTAGACCAATATTAGGAAGTAAAGAGTGCATCTCTCTAGAAACTTAACTAGGTAACCAACTTTGAGGCTTTCAACAGGCCTCATTGTTGTCAATAGTATTCAAGACCATTTCTTGTTTATGCATCAAATCGACATGTTGTTTTTAGTAGTATTGCTAGTGTAGAAAACACTTTTTGCACACAAGCAAGGACCTAAAGACACGTGTCGCCCGAAGTATGCTCTTCACTTCACACTTCATGTGATCTTGCTGAATCAGAAAAAGGGTGAGAAGTATGAAATACCTCCATTTCACACTTGTATATTAGATAGATTAATTCAATTTTGCGAAGCGCCATGAGCATCTCTTAGAGTTAAAAGTACATATTACTTTATACACTCTTTTAGTTAATTTTCCAACATAGTCATTTGTTTTTGCTTTTATCACATGTGTCTGCTCCACTAGCACACAATAAGAGGCCTAAAGACTCTTCCAATCAAAAGTATACTCTTCACCTTGAACTTCATGTGATCTTGGTGAATCAAAAAGGTAGGAATTGTAAAATACCCCTCTTACACTCCATAAGTAAAACATAGAAACCACTTAAAATCAACATTGTAATTATCTTAACCAACTAAAATCCTCCATAGGAGGTCACACAACAATATTTTAGTTAGGTAGGATTGATTGGGATAGGCATCCATTAATTCCCACCAATCTAGTTTCATTAGGAATATTTTGAAACATAGCATTGTTGTCCTTGAGGGTACTTACAAAATCTTGCTATAAGCAAGTGTTAAAAGAGAACCCGGATCAGAAGTGCGTCATGACCAAAGAGGTGAATGTCGAGGTAGAGTTGCCCTGTTCTCCCCTACAAACCACTCAACTTGTTGTAGGGAGACGACACTATACCGTGCATGCCGAACCACTGATCCACACTTGACACAAGGTATCTTAGTGGCCCAACTTTGGATATCACCAAGGAGAAATTGTGAGTGCAATTGACTCCTGAATTTAGATATTTCCGTTGGGAGGTTTGCCAAGTATTCTTGATTGGATCATTGGCCCCATCACCGGTAGAACTAGATCTTTGTTACCTCCACTAGTCGATTGGTGCGTGGATACCATTATCACCATCGATTGTGATTTTGGGAGGCCCAATTAGATTTGAGAGGAAGGACGTTAGGTCGTCTAGGGAATTTACATTTATTTTGTTTTTAACTACAAGTTCACTAACTCGTAATAAAATGAACCTACATGTGGGAACTCATGCACTAAAACCAATATTGCACATATCACTCACTTTTCGCACCATTTTGCATATGTTGTGGTTGGCATATTTTTGCATTTGTTCAATTGTGTTTATTCCATTATTACTCTCATATTGAAACAAACCCTTCACTATTGAGGAAAAAAAAACATCCTAAGACAGTCTCGTAGACTCCAAGGCCTATCCCCTCTCTCGAGGGGTGTTTTCAAACCTTCCCCCTGTATTCCACTCAAAGGGAATTCAAGCCGGGGTTGTTCACAGGAAGCATTGATAGGTTCATCTAGTCAAGGAAAAACCTTGCTAGATACATTTTATCCCCTCAGAGAGTCTATCAATTACACCACTTCTTCCCCCATTGGAAGTAGTACCCCACTTAATTCTCCCCAAGGAGATCCATCAGATCCCTTTGACCCATCCTCTCTTATAGGATGTCAACCATTGTTCACAACACCACTTGGGTCTCCCCCTCATGGAAATCACATTGCAAACAGAATGGCAGGACCCATCATCCATACCTTACCATTTATGGCTAGTTTAAATCTACATGATTTGGCCAAACTGAAAAATGACCCCATTGCTCATGATGCGACATGGTCGGCTATAATAGACAAGATTCCTTCCAATATTCCCAAATTTGAAGGAAAACAAGGAGATGATCCCGCCAACCATGTTTTGTCTTTCCACTTATGGTGTTCATCTAACAGCAGAGTGGATGACCCTGTGAGGCTTCGCCTATTCGAGGGTACCCTTACCAGAACAACAACAAAATGGTATGTAAACCTAGAAAGTGGCACCCATTCCACATTTGTGACATTGAACACCTCATTTCTTACGTAATTTCAACTGCCAATCCGACATGATCTAGGCCTCAAAATTCTCACTAAGTTTCATCAAAATAATTCCACCCACATCGCGAACCATATCCATGAGTGGTGTAGATGTTGCACACTATGTAAGGTCGAAATACAACCTCCCTTTTTGTTGTATTGGTTTATAAAATCTCTCCAACTCCCCATAGCTAAAGATGTCGCCACCTCCATGCCACAAAGCGAGGAAGAGGCTATTCTGAAAGCACACCATTTCAACCTCATATCTGCACAGCCTGGATATCTTTACACAATCCTCCATGATGCCCCACAACATCGGTCATTGGATCCTACACCTTTGGGCTCATCACATTCGGCGGATGAGCTTATTGGGTCCATTTCCCATTTAGGAAAGATTCCTCCCACCGCATCGGTACCATTCAACATGGTTTTGTATTACCCATTTACGCCACCTACTTCGGTACCCCCTACATCGGTATCAACACCATAAGTTGGTCAATTACAGTATGGGCCATATAGTCCTACATACCCAAACGTTAGCCAAACAATGACAATTCCTACACCGCCATTAGCGCCAGTCGCTCCTACATCCACCTCTTACGGAGCGCAAATGACATTTGTCCCACCGCCGAGATATAATCTGTGTTACCCTTTCCGATGCCCAACTAGTCAACAACCTTCCCCCCACATGGGGGTTAACCTAGTTCAACCTACTTATGTTCAGCAAGCTCAACAATTTGAGCAATTAAACACCACAAACCCCCAGAATGCACAGAATCAGGAAAAGAAGGTAAGAACAGGAAGAAACAACATTCGAGGCAAGGTGGCAATCCCCCTCCGAAATATCTATACGTTGGATATAAACCTTCGGATGTGAGCCAAGGGTTATGATGGGCCTTCCACCCCCAAAGTGGAAGACGTTCCTATCCCCTCTGGGGGGATCTACAATTACCATGCCCAAATACCGAAGAAATCCCACGGATTCTAAAAGTACCACTCATGCATACCCCTAATAACCCCCATATGAAATCCGCCCACAATTGCAGCATTGTGGACGACTTGGCTCAATCCCCTGCGGCAATGTCCACTTTAGAAGTGTTACAGTCTTTCCTAAGACAACAAAAAGCATTACTCAATGCACTTGGTGCGGTAGACCCATCTGAATCGCACATAATGACCTTTGATCTTGACAAAGGTGACCCGATACTACCATCGTCAGTCGCATTCCAAGTTCCAATTACAGCAAAAAACATCATGATCCATTGCTGTATCATCGATGAAGTCACATCCACTTGTGTTATGTCTGTAAAAGTATGGAAACGATTAGGATCCCCCAAGCTGGTCCCCTCATCTATTGCTCTTCAATCGTATGATAGGAGACCATCCCAACCAAGAGGATTGTACCAAAATCTCCCCATAGAGATGGGAGGCAAGATGGTTATGATCGATATTGAAGTAATCGATGCTGAGCTCAACTACAACATCCTCTTGGGACGTAGTTACATGTACACCTTGAATGCAGTATCCTCCTCAGTCTTCCATATCATGACGTTTCCCTTAAATGGGAAGGTATTTACCATCGACCAGCATAACTATTATGACCCTAATACCACAAGCAATCTCGACAACCTCCTACCAACTATACTAGGCGATGATCAACCGTATGTTGACATTGCCCCCAGTATGTACAAGGACTCCAATTTGTTAGGAGCATATTAGGGACCACCACCAAAGATCCCTACATCTACTAATGGCCTAATGTGCACAATTTTCACCACTGAAAATGGAGCCGCATCCACCTCAACACAATCATCAACACCACTGCTGAGTCATGGCATTGAACAAACGTTGAGTCCATCGGTGCCACCAATTTTTCAAATCTCCTTCTTGTATCCTCCCACAGGTGTATAAGGGACACCGGTTATGGCTTAGTTAACTCTGCTTGGGCTAACTTTAGGAATCCCGGTGTGGCACCTTACACCACCCTTCCCAAATATGGATTCCAAACTAGTCACCCATTATGAGTTTGTCCCTGTTCGTCTAGTATGGCTACAAGGCTAGTAACACGACCAGTTACAAAAACCCAACATATGACAACCGCAACTACCCCACAATCAATCGTCGCTAATACCACTAATGAGGGAACCAAACAACTAAAGTTGAAAGGTACCCTATTACCAAACCCTACATCCAATTTAGTAGAAATGGCTAAGCCTAAAGTAGGGGGCATCAACCATTAGGAGGTAAAAGCCCCAGTTATGTTCAATACTACCACCCAAAGGGTCACATCATAGTTTTCTCTTTGTGGGCAGCAAGGCGACGCAACTAATCTATGTCCTACTCTACCATAGCTAAGGAATTTGCTCAACACTCCTATGAGGATCACCCACGCTCCACCAACGGTGAAAGGAGGCACACCTCCCTCGTCCACATCTAAGGCCAAAACATTTCATATGGATCACACATGCTCCATTTGTGCTCAACATGAGCGCTATATGCACCATTGCCCAGAACTCCCTCGATATCGAGAGGCGTTGGAAATAGTCTGTCTCACTCAAGTAACCATTGAGGAACGCCCTTCTTACACCAAGAAGTAGCATCCATTAATGTGAGCACCACATCAGTGGCACCATCAGTCACTCCTCCCATAGAAGTTGCGCCAACTGCAAACAACGTGGTAGAGCCTGTAATGTCGCAAGACCCATCTAGACTTACGATGACACCATCACAACGAATGCTCGTCATATGGGAACTCTACCCATCTGCTCCCTCCTAGTGCTATCGCATGTATAATGAGGAAAATAAAAACCCAAGAAGACCAAGAATGCTTATGTCCCCGTGTACCTAGACCTTGCCGATCTTGTGGAGAAACCACCCTACTCCTTTCAGTGCTCTATTTTGCGCGTTGAACTACAAACTCATCTTGAATTGATGAGAATGCAAGATCAAGTACAAACACCCTATGTAACCCCGCAAGTGTCACCAAGCGGGGAGGAATTTCCGACCTTCCCAGACACCATCGATGTTGAATCTCCTTTAGCGGGTGTCCCCATTTGTAGTGATCCCTCATCTTCCAACGAAGGCGCAGACCACCCACAAGAATTCCCCAAAAATTAACAAAACCAAAAAGGATATTTTAACCCCAGCACAAGCAAGACATATAACACCTCATGTTTATATTCTTATCTATGTCGCAAAGTTTTACTTTCATCTCGAAATAAAAAGTAAATCCACCTTTCTTTTCAAAATGCAGATGGCATCCTCAACAAACATCTGCATAGGTTATGCAGACGATTCCATTGGATGGTCCAAACATCTAGCATCCGCTGCTTGGGTTATATATTCCCCCTCCCATACACTTCACCACACCGACGGAGTATGATTGGGGGCACTAACTAACAACCAAGCAGAGTAGGATGTCGTAATAGGTCTTTTAAGCGATGTCCTACATCTAGGCATTCACCATCTACATGTTCACCTCGAATCCCAACTTGTCGTATCACAGTTGAATAATGTAATACAGGTCCGCAACTCGCTCCTCTTCAAAAAAAATTTGAGCGTGTGCCTTCTGATTCGACAGTTTGAAACCATAACTTTCACACATATACCGAGAAACGCCAATACATCCACCGACTCCGTTGCCGATGAGGTATTTAATTGGCACCTAGTACATCACCCAGATGCATAACCCCGCATACATAAATATATATACGTGTCTCACCTACGACTACACATACATGTATTTCACCATCACAAGTCCTAAAAGTCGATAACATGTGCCAAAAACAAATATGCGAGTATCAACTACTACATATGAATCACATCAACACATAGGCAACATAAAACAAAATACACATACATCACATAAATAAAGAGACACATACATCATATGTCGCCAAAATGGTATATATATATATATCATCATCATCATCATAAAAAAATATGTGTCATATACAAAATATGGCCCTCCTGGGGTGTTTACATAGTAGCCTTATGGGGGATCCATAAAAAATGCCTCCTATAGGCCCATCAAAAAATGTATATCTGCAAAACTGGGGCTCATAGCCCTGCATAACATCAAGACGCCCCACCAACTGGTGGATCTCAGGGACCCAAAATGGCCAATGCCTGCACATCCTCCCTTCGCATTGGCTCTGGTCCCCGTCATGGTCGTTATCGTGGAGGAGGGGTTACTCCTCCCTGCACCTCCCATGCTACATGGAAATCAACGACAACTCGTCACATGATATTTTTCCAGGATGACCCACACTCTGTTGGCATATGAAGTGTCAAGGCCACCTCATCATCATCAAGGTCATCCTAGTCTCGTTCATCAACTCCAACAGTTATCCCACCTAGCCTCCTCTCCAAATTAGCTACCAAAACCGCCATTCGACCCCGAACAACTGCCCCACCTGTTGCAGCTCCAACAAGACCACCCTTAGCAACACCAACTCCTCCATTAGCAAGTCCAACTCCGCCAGCTGGCTGATCCCACCTCTGTCTCTGCCTCCGAGGTGGCCTCACAGGGCATACATCTACATCATAGAGCAACAAACCATCATAAGTACTTGATAAACATATATATCATCAAAGTGCAGAAATAAACAATATGTACAAATATATATGTGACAAGTACAAAACTAGTAAACCATACCTGTAGCGTTGAATCTGCCTAAAGGAACAGGCAGATCCGAATCTCCCCGGAAGTCCATCCTTCTCCAAGGATATCTCTTGGGACGACCTATATGGACCTCCCATACATCCAACACCTATGGCATAAAATAGGCCCCCATGGGCCCGAAACCACCACGAGGCATAATAAACCCCCAAAAAGCCATTTGCGGCTCCTGTGGTCCCCTCGAGGACACTACTACTTATGGCCGCAAAGACTGATACCAATCGAAGAAGTAAGAGAACATTATGCTACCGAAGCACAAGATGCACTTCCCCACTCCTCATTATAAATCTAACATTTGCTGCATCATCGACTGTAGCATCAATGAACCCCATGCCACACGCTATCCCACCACCACTCTCTCCACCAGTTGGAGTTTCCCTCCTGTAATCTGGTTTGGGGATGCAACCCCCAACACATGAACAACAGTTGTTGCCAAAACCTCCATGGGTAGCGCCCTTAGATGGCTCAGTAAAATGCCACCAGAGTTCACTGAACTACCATCACAATACCGATCCACTAAGGTATGGATTGACTCCCCCACCAGCTATGGAGGGAGAGGATCCCTCACCCCTCGGGGAGACAAACCTGCCAATAAATAGATATCCTGAGTAGTGATACTCAGGTCCTCACCACCCACCTGGAACACTCCACGTTATAGATCCCACATGTCCAGTAGCCACCACAAGAGATAGTCAGATGACCGCATCAGAGGGCTCTCAAATAACTTCAAGAGCCCAGCATCCCAGAGCGCATCAGTCGACCCCTGGTTGGCCAACACAACTGCGCTCGGAGGTCATCAAGCTCCCTCTCTCTCCACTCCACATCCCGACCGTGGTCCATCACTACTAAGAAACCACCTACACATGGAAATAATCACTCATTAGGCTCATTAAACCAGTAGCGAGGGCTTCTCTAACAAGACCCATGCGTAGCACGGAATTTTATAAGACATCCGTGCATAGCGCGACCAATACGAGGTTTAGCCATGCAGAACTAGTGCGTGTGATTTATACACCTTGGATTCATGGGTAGTGCGACTTTTCTAAGAACAGTCGCACTACAACCAGCACACGGTCGAGACACATATGTCCCACGCTACACATGACACAGTTCATTTCTTTCGCACTACAGAGCGTGCTACATCACACGTGATTTCTAGAAATATCATGAAGCGAACAATAGTTCCTTCACACAAATAATTCACCAAAAGATTTGGTAAACCAGATAAGCCATAATAATAATATATTTGTATTGATGATATGATAAAAGATGATTACAATGGTTGATATCCTGCCTATTAAATAAGGCTTTGGGCATTGTGAATGAAAGGTCATGCCCTTTCATTCTTAAGAATAATTAATTATGTTTATTATTAATTATTTACTTTTATGTTCATAGCATTGCCACTCTCTTAGAAAGGCTTTGTCCTCAAAGCCTTATAATGTTGTCGTATCGTTCCTTGTGACGTCGTGGCTGACGAAACATGTCGATACGAGCTGCTAAGTGTAGAGCATAACTTCCGATATGTGGATGGGTCAATCCATCCCAAATTGATTTGTTGTTGACTGCTGGGATTTCCTACTGATCTGTTATCAGGAGCTTTGATCACATTAGTACCATTATCTTTCGACATTTCCCACTTTTTAGAATATCGGTTTTTATGGTTGGGGTGTCGGTAGGGAATTTTCACAATGTCATTTTCTTGTACGAGTGTCGTCTTTTGAGCATTGATCTGAGCTGGAAGTTTTATTTTCGTCTCTTGAGGTTTTAAGGTTTCATTCTGTATCTTTTCCAACTTGTTTTCTAACTGCTTGTTATCATTTTGAAACTTCTTAATCAATTCGACTTGCGATTTTTTGTTATCTTCAGACTTCTTAAGTTGTTCCTTAAGATCTTCATTATGACTTCTGATACAACTATTTTCTTCCTGCTTGTCTAGAAGTTTTCCTTCAATGTCTTCCGTAGATTGTTCTATCTTCCGACTATTTTTCAACTTCTTAATTTTTGTGACTAGTGTCTTGTTATGATTTCTTAGTCTGAAAATTTCTTCAGCATTGTTGGATAATGCTTTATTACTCTTTGCAATCTCTGACTTATGTGTCTTTTCAGAGTCGTCATTTTGTTGTTGAAGAACTTTTATCTGTTGTCGACATTGGCCGACCTTTTATTCTTGACTTTTTAATTTATGTCGTATCTGCGTTAGTTCTTCATCTTTGTCGCTAACAATTTTGTTCAAGCGTATTATTTCTACTTCGTAATTATTTATTTCCTTCTTTATATCTTGATTTCCTAACCACTGATTGAATTCATTTTCGGCTTTTAATTCATCAATTTGCGCATACAATTTTTCTATATGCCTTTCCTGGTCAGAGATTTTTATTTCATTGCACCTTTCTTGTAATTCAATTCTTATTTCTGAACTATTATTTATGTCGCACAATTCTTCATTGTCTTTTCGATAACGTTTTAACTTGGCTTCTAATTTCTCTATTTGTAGTTGCAGACCAACTTCCATGGTCTTGACTTGTTCGGTGATATATGGTCTTTCTTTGATTTCTTCAGCGATAGATAGTCTTCGACACTTTTTGACGCGGGCATCTTTATTTGACTTGACTTCTTAGATGATAGATAATCTCTTTCTTTAACTTGATTTCTTGACGATAAGGGTCTTCTTCTGACTTGACGAATGTTCCTTTGACTTTGATTTCTTGACAATAAGGGTCTTCTTCTCACTTGACGAATGTTCCTTTGGCAATGGTTTCGTCTTTTTTTATTCTATCCTTTAACGATGAGCAACAAAAAGATGTAATAACCTTGAAGTGGTCTTCTTTTTGAAAAGAATTATTTTTCCTTTTGGTTAGACTTTTGTTTCCTTTCCTTTTAATAAGGTAATAATTGCAATAATTATTATTATTAACAATAATATATATATATATATATATATATATTTTTGATGAGAGTTTTTGGGTTTTGAAAATAGGATAATAATATATATTATTTAAACAATAACAATATTATTAGTATAATATATAGTTGTAAATGGATAATGTTGTAGAAAAAATACTATAATAAAATTATTATTAAACAACAATAAAATTATTATAATATATTTTTGACAGGAAGGAAATTAGGTTTTGACAGGACGATAGAGATGGGGAGAGAAGGTAGTGTGAAATGGATAGCAGGCGGTATGGCGGAAGGGTGGACAGAGTAATGTTGGAGGGGTGGAGGTGAAAGAGGCGTGGTTGGAAGGGTGGCGATGGAGGCGAAGGAGCAGAATGGATTGTAGGAGTGGGTTGGCGAGGAGATGGACGTGAAGGGAGGGTGCAAGGATGGAGGAGGAGCAGGAGTGTGGAGCCGCTGAGATGGAGCTGCGTGAGAGGGGAAGGCTGCAAGAGGAATGGGGGCAGAGGTGAGGGCTGTGGAGGGGAGTGGAAGGGTTGCGTAGGAGGGGGAGTGAGATGGGGAGCTGTACGGAGGGGACATGGCGTAGAGGAGCTTGGACGTGGAAGGAGGGTGCAAGGATGGAGGAGGAGTAGGAGGAGAGGGAACGAGAGTAGGGTTCGTAGCTGGCGACCGTGGAAGGTCTGGAGGTGTCAAGCAGTGATGGAGTTGGAGTAATGAGGAGGGAGGGCGTGGTAGTGGTGAGGAAGGGCGATGGTAGGAGCGTGGGTAGCAGTACGGGAGCTGTATGAGGTGGGAAGAAGGTGGCATATGGGATTGAAGGAGAGATGGGGGAATGACAGTGCAAAGTGGGATGGGATTGGGGCGTAGAAGTAGAGCATGGGTGATAATAGTGTAGAGATGCGAGAGTTGTACAGAAGGCGAGGGAGGGACGTTGAGCAGGGCAAGAGGTTGAGGTGATGGGGGAAAACACAAATCTTGGGGAACTGTACAGGAGGTGGGCGAGAGGAAGGAGGCGAGCTGTGATGTGAGTGAGCGCGTGGAGTATGGTGGATATGGTGGAAAGTGCGCGTGGTCGGAATGGCTAAAAGCCAATGCTTTGGTCAAAGACCTACTTTTAGAGAAACTCTAATAACTATGGCCACAAGCCGAATCAGTGAGGCCCGAGAAGGGTTGGCTCTGATACCAAATGAAGCGAACAATAGCTCCTTCACACAAATAATTCACCAAAAGACTTGGTAAACTAGATAAGCCATAATAATAATATATTTGTATTGATGATATGATAAAAGATGATTACAATGGTTGATAACCCGCCTATTAAATAAGGCTTTGGGCATTGTGAGTGAAAGGTCACGCCCTTTCATTCTTAAGAATAATTAATTATGTTTATTATTAATTATTTACTTTTATGTTCATAGCATATCGCGGTGGGGAAGTACGAGATTTTTCCAAAATATCGCGTGACCGTGCAGGATTTTCTCAAAATCCCGTGTGACATCCCTAAAACCTTCAAAAACTCCACCTGGCCACCCAACGGACCCCCCTACCCAAATCTACCCGGACAAAATAAAAAAGTGAAAGGGTGAGGCATACCTGGAACCCGTCACTCGCCTAATGGTGCACCGGATATCCCAGAATTGCTCAAAAGGTACTCTAGGAGGTCGGTGGCGCAAAGTACAAATGATTTTGAAAAGTGGGCCCCACACCTATTTTATACTCATTTGACCCAAACTTCAAATTGATGCCATAGACAAACTGTAACTCTATTTTCAAAACCGTTCACACCACGATGACTAGTGCTTCGAGCTCTTCAACATAGAACCAAATAATCTGGATTCTCATCAGTGTGACTGAGACACAATTTTCTCTCTGTCATCAACAAAGTACCCCAGATGTACGCAATATTTTGGTTATATGATTTCGACATTGTCAATACCTTGGTTATGTCTTATTACAGTTGGGTATGTGCGTCGTGTGTGCGGGACCGTGAGCAGAATGGAGACTCTTGTTTACCCATGATATGAATAAGACTCTGAATCTCTAGAGGGTAACGCACCCCACCACAGGTATCATTATGAAAATGGCATATAGAATCTATTTACCCTCTGTTTATAATGCATATCCCAGTGTTCCCGATGCTAACCATGGGGCCCCCTTTCATGACCTTGATGTGCCATCAACATAATCCCCAGGAATAGAATGTTCCCCCATGGGTGTGCGTACCATTTTCATCCCTGTCATCAATTGACACCCATGATGTCGACCCCCTATAAGTTCGAGGAATCTAACCAAACTTGAAAAGACCCTCCCTTAGAGTATCATTTTTGCATTTGGGAATTTACTCCACCCAATAAACACTCATCAAATTCTTCGGCACATGTTGTGAAGAACCTACAATAATTAATTAATGAAAACACAGGAGATAGAAGAAATAACTGAACTCAGAATCACTTTTATATTGATCGCAGGCCACTTCGAGGGGGCAACCTCCTTTGAGCAAGCTCAATACAAATAACTTCACGGTACCTTCTTTGGTCTCAACACAAACTTATATACTAAGTCTAGGCGCAAATAGCATGGGTTAGTACCATGTGTCAATACAAACCATGGGCCAACACAAAATATGGATCAACAATTACTACGGTATGACTTACAAAGCATATGCATCCAACAACAATAATACAAACTATGGATCAACAAATACTACGGGACGACTTACAAAGCATATGCGTCCAACAACAATATACTAATAAAGTAAATAGAAGGGTTGACATGGGTTCCTAACATCCCATTTCTCTTAGAAAAAGCTTTGTGCTCAAAGATTAGATGTGGAAATTGATGCAGAATCTGAAGGAGTGGTTCCCCTGTAGCATCCTCGGGTTGCATTCCGGCCCACTGACGCCTTTTGAGTTTCAGGGAGGATTGTTTGGAAGGTTGTAAATGAAGAAGGACCATATCAGCTGCGTGAAAAGTGCACTTAGAACAGTGCTGATCGGCTTGTTGTTTCAATTGAATTCTTGCCATGTGAAGATTGTCCTGCAGAATGAGAAGAATTTGATCGCGGTTTCAAAGAACCGAGTCACTTGCCTGAACTGGGGAGCTACTGAGCATGTATGGAAGAAGAACTGGCAGTGCCTGTCCATAAACTACTTCATATGGTGTCCTTTTAGATGTGGTATTGTACCACTAGAGCGCTTCTAGGAAATCCATAGAAATAGCTATCCACATCTGTGTAGGGATGGGAAAGGGTTCGAGCAATACCGAAAGGAGTGACATTTCACCCTTGTTGACCTGGAAAGTATCACAGTCAGTCACCATATGTTGAATTGTGATTTTCAGTCCTTGCCAAAATAAGTTACATTGTTCCCGGTCATACATTTTGAGGAACCCAGAGTGCCCTGCTGATGAAGAAGCATGGAGTTCATAGAAGAGATAGCCCTGTTGAACAGATTGCAACCAATTTGGAACAAGCAGAGAAATAATTGTAAGAGAAACTGGGTCATCAAATGTCCGAGAAGGAGCATTTTCCACCATATTGTCCTTACCCTTCTTGTAAGTGATCGCATAGGCATAGCCCATGAGTTGGATAACCCATTTCAGGTGTGCCGGGGAGGAGACCCATTGTTCCAGGAAATTTTCCAGACTCTGGAGATTAGTCTTGATGCAGAAATAATTCCCTAATAGCTATGGCTGCCACTTCTGTACTGCATGCGGAATAGCCATCATTTCCTGCTGAGATGTAGATGCGGCTAAATTCATACCGGAAAGGTCTCTTGAAGGCGACAAGCCCACTGGTTCAGCAAGGACACCTGCATATCTATCCAAGGAATTAGGGGAAACCGTTGATGGGTGCATCTGAATGGAATCGAGTTGAGCGATGACACCATGTGAATTCTTCTTAAGGATCTTTTCCAGGCGATGTGAACTGATAATGCGGAGAGACCCTTGTTGTAAGCCCTTAAATTTGTGTTGTTTCCCATTGACTGAAAACTGCATCCAAAGTTCATCAAAATCCCATAAGATGGGGCCAAGTGTGCGTAACCATTGAACGCACAAAACCACATCACATCCTCATAGGGATAAGGCAAACATGTCAGAGCGTAGGTTATAATCTTCCAGAGAGATACACACATTGTGACACTTCCCCTTGCAAGGTAAGGTGCCCCCATTGGCAACCATGACTTTAAAGTTGGAGCAAGGATGGACAAAACAATCAACATGTTTGGCGATCTGAGGGTCAATGAAGTTATGAGTGCTACCAGAATCAATGAGAATTGTAAGAGGAAGCTTCTTGAAGTAACCCCTGACCCACATTGTTTGGGGGGTGGGGACTCCGGATAAAGCATGGAGAGATATCTCTGGTTGTTCATCCTAAGATGGGGGGTCAATAGGAGGCTCCTGAATGTCTACCTGAACATCCATTGTATCTGGAGTTTCTTGACCAATTGTAGAGGCAGGCGGAGAATCCATATCCAAGAGATATAGCTTTTGTTGAACAGATATATGTCCCCGAGTGAATTTTTCATCACAATTATAACAAAGCCCTTTTTCTTTGCATGCTTGCATCTCTGTTTCAGACAAATGATTGATAAGAGTTGGTCGAGGAGCTGGCGGGATGGAAGGTCGTTGAGAACCCATAGTTCGGAAGGGAACAAAAGTGGGTTTGGAGCGCTGTTGGGCTACAATCTTGTCTTCTGCCAACTTAGCTAACCCTAGGATTTCCATCATTGTGTTGGGACAGAACATTTTAACCTTTGACTGGATTTCATCCTTAAGACCACTGATAAAACAACTCCTATAGAATTCATCAGACAATCCTTCTATGTGATTGGCTAGTTTCTCAAATTCTATCTGATACTCTCTCATAGTGCCATTTTGACGAAGTTTAGTGAGTGCTCCGGTGAAGTCATCAAAAGCACTAGGACCAAATCATTGCAAAAGGAGTTGGAAAAAATCTGTCTATTTTGGCTCGTCATGAGCCTTGATGTACCAACGATACCATTGAAGGGCTTACTGTTCCAAATTAAAGGATGCAAGTGGAACTTTGTGTACATCAAAATTATTATGCAGACTGAAATATTGTTCTACATGATAGATCCATCCAGTTGGATCAATACCATTAAATCAAGGAAATTCAAGCTTTGGACCACGAAAATTGTTGGAAGAAGAGAACCCATTGGTTGCCGAAGATTCATGTTGTCGGTTATTGTTCATGGTTGAATGCTGAAGATGGAGGCCGAGAAATTTCTCATCTAGATCTTGGAGTTTGGTTTGGATGGTTGCAAGTGCTTCCTCCATGGTTGTTGCTTCTGCGTGGGTGACAACCATAACCAGGAGTTTTTTTTTTCTTTTTTTTTTGGGAATGGATAGAAAAACACAAACAAAAGCTTATTTAGTAAAGAGAAATTTGGATTTGGTAAAAACTCGGAGGGGTAATTGGGGTTTGACTAGGTTTTGGACACTTTCTAATGGACAAGGAAGCAAAAAATGGGGATTTCAGAAGCGGGGTGAAAGAATGAGAAAATTTGGCAGAGAGGGACAAAGAAGCAAAATTAGGAAAGGAACTCGGTGGAAAAATTTGAAGGCGATTGGGTGAAATCCGAAGAAGTTATGGCAAACCCTAAAAATAGATAAATGTGGGATTTCGGGCTTTGGGAAGTGGAAATGGGGATAGGGTCCTCAGGAATGAAATATGCAGAATGGTATTACTGGGGTGTCAGGGAAGTTTCAAGGGAAACAGAGTGAAAACAAGGAAGATATGGCCAAAAAACCATTTTTTTTCAGGAATGGATCTGCAATGACGTGGAAGGGATCTGAAACAGATAGATCTGCAACGACACGGAAGTGATCGGAAACAGAGGGATCTGAAACGGCGCCGACTGGATCGAAAATGACTCGATCTGAAATAGATCTGAAATGGCTGGATATGGAATGACTTTCAGAATGAATCTGAAACGGCGTGGCAGTGATCGGCAACAGTTCAGCTGAAAATAGATATGGACTCCAAGTATGTGCGGCTTCCTAACAGTTCAGGGGTTTCACTTGGCCACCAATGCTGTTTGACGGCTTGCGTATTGGGGCAGTACCCCTCACTCCACGGCTCAGGTAAAACTGATAACCGCTTTTCCACAAACGACAGCTCTTGGTTTACCTCACGGGTGGGAACTAGTCAATCAGGTAGGGGTTGTTGCCCTTTTCACTGGCAGGTCCTCTCAATGGGCCAACTACTTTGGTGTTCCTGTGGTACTCCTCACAATGAGTTTTAGGGCTTATTCCCAATTACTTCCGACAGTTAAGCGGATAGGGATTATTCCCAAATCCGAAGCTGCAACAGATGCGAAAAAAAAATGGCAGAAATTTCACCCAGCGAGCCCAAGAAAGTGCTCTGATACCAGATGTGAAGAACCTGCAATAATTAATTAATGAAAACACACGAGATAGCAGAAATAACAGAACTCAGAATCACTTTTATATTGATCATAGGCCACTTCGAGGGGGCAACCTCCTTTGAGTAAGCCTAATACAAATAACTTCACGGTACCTTCATTGGTCTGAACACAAACTTATATACTAAGTCTAGGTGCCAATACCATGTGTCAATACAAACCATGGGCCAATACAAAATATGGATCAACAATTACTACGGGATGACTTACAAAGCATATGTGTCCAACAACAATAATACAAACTATGGATCAACAAATACTACGAGACGACTTACAAAGCATATGCGTCCAACAACAATATACTAACAAAGTAAATAGAAGGGTTGACATGGGTTCCTAACACATGTTACGAGAACGATTCATAAATCCCCCTCATAAATCCATGAGCTCTTTACCATTCGCACTCCCTCTCATATCATCACCTCCACAAATACACCTATAGGGCCCCCACCCCCAGAATTAACCAATTATATCCAGTTATCCCGCAGGACTACATTGCATAACATTGCTTCATGGGGAACCCGTCTTTGCATTTGCAATTTAACCCTCACTTCATCATTGGAAAGTATCCCCCGATCCACTCAAAACCGTGGGGACTCCGCCCATCATCAAATTAGTCCCCTGACACACATAAAACTTTGGGGACCCCACCAACGTTCGTTATCTACAAACAGTTCCCGCATCACCTCACATTGCAAGAACACCATATTATTTTGGCATCAACCCATTGTCTCCTTTGATTGATGTATTTGAGTCTACATATGTTCAACAGTATTTGTTTTGTTCGTTACCATTACCCTTCATTTTTCATATCCATCAAATCGTTTTCATTTGCAGTCTAAATCCGTCCATTTCAATCTGTACCATTCCAAAAGAAAAGTTGTCGTCCCCACTCCCCATGTTTACATCGATCAAAGGAAATTATGAGCCCCACACTATCAAATAGTCTTGTGTCAGGTATGTCCTTCCATCAGTCAGTTAAATATGATCCCAGTACTCAAGGTTGGACCCACTTCCTACCATGTACTTAATCTCTCATTGACATCAAAGCACTATATTCCGAGAGTTGTAGTAGTTGCAGATTGTACCTTGGGATCCCTTTCAATCACTATAAGGGATCACCTCGAACTCAATAGGGAGAGTCATTAGTGCTCCCTAACTAGGTGGTTTCCCCTACGCTCGACGTCAACACATCATCACATAAGAGGGAGACGTACTTTTGAAGGTAACAATGTTCACATTTGGAAATCATGATAGTAGTCTATTTGGTATGGTAAATCCCTCAGGCAGAGTTACATACCAATTTGGTTCACCACCACAGTGGGTTTATGATGGTCACCAGCAGTCCAACTTATTAAATATACCATAGCTCTTTCAGGGGAATTTACTCTAACATGGATTGAAGCTACCTTCATCCATGTCCAAGCAGTATAACAGAGTTGACACCTTTGTCCTCTCTCATTGTAATCACTTTGACAGTATTTCACGAGCATGGGTATGCCCGCCTCGTTTGTATAAAAACTATTCTTTATTACAACTCCAACGGTCGTCACCAACACTCCTCTCCCATGGGAGAACCTTATTTTGTCCACATATTCTTTGTCCTATATAAAAAGAGAGAAACAACAAAAAACATTATCCATTATCGGCTCTACAATACCCTCTAAACCTCATACATCAAGGGGCATCTGTTAATGCATAAAAATCGCACACATGTGACATTTCGGTGATTCATCTAGTAAAGCATCATCAACATAAAGAATGCATCTCAACACAAACATACTCAATAGATCCAAAACACAACATGAGTCCACAAGTGCCAAGAAATAGGCAAAACAAACGGTAGCGTGGATATTACACAATTAACCCGCACTATAGCACAGGTTCCCTAAACAATGCCCACGCTACACCTGAGTGTATTTTCCTTTGATATCCGTGCTACTTTCAAAACAGAGGGACCACTCATGCCTAGCGGCGCATTAAAGACTCAATCCTCCCTAAGGATCAGAATTAGGCTCCTCACACACTTGGGAGCATTAATGAGCCCCCCTTGTGTACCGGGGAACCAGTTCATGAAGGAGGAGAGTTCACATTTGGATATAGTTATTCGATGGCCACCTCTTGGCCTATAAAAAGAAGACATTGGCATGCATTTTGTAGAGAGAAATTAGAGCAAGGTTATGCTTTTGGATTTGAGTTGGATATTCCTCATATCCCACCATTTCCTACCATTGTAAGCATTTCCAAGCTTGCTTTCCACCTACCATCAAGGGAAAGTGTTTCTCTCCATTGTTCTTCCACTTACTTAGCATTTAGTTTGGACAAGAAAGGCCTCCCTAAGGGATATTGTTGGCTTCTCTCAAAGCCTTCAACTCCTAGGTGTTGTAGAACTATTCCATTGGGAAATACAATAGTGGTTTAGCATACGTTTGGTTGTTGTTGGAGTTTGCATCTTCCCCCCATCTCTTTTATTTTATTTTCATCAATATTTCCGTGTTTGAATGTGAACTACACTAACAATCTCTTGCAATATCACTTGGAGGAATACCAACCATCCAAAAGGGGCTCCAAGGACTGAGGCCTTGAAGCAACCTACAAGGCTTAGCCCCTCACCAAGTGGAAGAGTGCACTTGTGCAATTTTTTCCATAACAAAGGTGATATGTACAAAGATACACCTAGTGAAGAATAAAAGGAGTTCAAATTCAAGTGGGTTTCAAGTCGTGGTTAAGTGGAGGGAAGGTCGAGATTGTAATCGAAAACTCCCATTATAAATGTTGAGGTAAATAATTTTTCTTGATTCCAAATATCCATTAATTGTAATCTCATCCATGGTTTATTATTTGCTATAAATTAATGTATTTATGTTTTTAATGCTAGAGAATGTAGGTGATAGTGATGCTTACGTTGGAGAGAAACCATGTAATAATATTATGATTGTACAATTATTAGATAGTGCAATTATCATATATATCATGGTAATGATTATATAGTTTGGATTTGGTATCCTTATAGCATTTTGTTGTTTCAAGGGCAAGGCCTATAAATGAGGTTATTTGGAGATAAGAGGAAAATATTCCTAAACCACAATCTTTACTTTTTTTTCTTGTGGTTCACAACCCCGAAAGATGGAGAGCTCGCTACATCCATGGTAATAATTCTTAGGGGGGCACCCAAAGGGGCTCACCCTGTCGGCTCGGCTCCAGGTTCGAGAGCCTAATCCCAAAGGACTAGAGATTTGAACCTCCAACTCAAATACTTTGGTCTTGGACTTGGAAGCTCCAACCAATCGAGATACCCCTCAGGGTTAACCATTGTCTCTACTAATCAACCAAGTAATGAACATTGTAAAATTATTTATATCTATTGAAAAAAATTTCAACATTAGTAATCCAATAATTATATATATTTTACCTATTTTTTAATAGTCAATATTATCTCCACTCAATGTATAGGTGCAACGATATGCGTATTATGTTCCAGTAGGTTGCATGAATCAACATAAGAGCATCATCCATCAAACCAAGATGAGAATGAACTCATCAACACACCACATATGAATTATTTTTAAAATAAGAAATAGTATTAAGGGATTAGATATAGTCAAAGATAGTATATGGAAAACAAAAATTCTGTTGAGACTAATGATATTATAATGGCTAGTTTTATTAATATAAAAAAATGTACAATGATTTTTGTTTTGATAAATTTTATGCAATTTCTAAGTGTTTTTTTCCAAAGAAAAAAACCTTTTATTCATAGAATAAACATGAACTGCTCAAGTTGAGCTTACAAAGTTATATTTTCCTTTGAGGCTACACCATTTTCATCCAGCGCATTGCCCTGATTTCAGACATGAACATGTTCTTTGTTCCTTTATATACATAAAAAAAATAGAATCCTTTACATCTTAAACCATTGTGAAATATTTCGTGACTTGACCATTCCTATATTCCTCCACTTCGATGACCCCTGGTTGTAATGCTAACGCCAATTTGGATAAAAAATCTGCTTCAGTATTTAATTCTCTGTATATTTGTGCAAAGGAAATAGATTCAAATGAGGCCATCAAAGATTTGATTTCAACTAGAAAATATTGTAGATGTGGATCTCTAATTTTGTTTTTCCCTCTCGCCCAATCTATCACCATTTTGGAGTCCCCATACAATTGTATCCTTAAAACTTTCTTTCTCTGTGCGATCTTGAGGACTTCCCATAATGATGTTAACTCTGCTTTGTTGTTTGTAGCCCGCCCTGGTGCAAATTTAATACACAATTTTGTGGTATCTGATATGTATAGGACGCCACCCACGCCACCGAGTGATGGTGCACCTTGGCTAGCTCCGTCAAAGAACTCCCATGTGATGCTCTTGTTAATGTTTGGGGCTACTATCACACGCTTCTTACTGGGATTAAAAGTAGTTTTATGCTCCTTCACTTTATGCAAATAACAAAGCAGATGTAATATTTGAAGGAACCCATATGTTCTGGAAGATTACTTTATTTCAGACTTCCTAGATACTATACACAAAGAGAGCACGGAATGCATCATAGCAACATACCCCATCAATCTGCCACCAATCCTGAGCGCGTTGTTCCAACATTGCATCACTTCTTGCAACTATCCTATCAATTGAAAGGGTCTTTGTGGATGAATCCCATATGTCGCCTGCATAAGGGAAAGAACTGAACAAGTGAGAGGACCGTTCTTCATGTGAATTGCATAAAATGCATACACTTGGTCCTTGAAATCCTCCTTTTTATAGATTTTCCTAAGTTAATGGTTTGTCACTTAAGTCCAACCACAAGGTTAATATGGTTTTCAATGGAATGTGAATTATCCATATTTTGTCCCACCACCATCTTTTTTCTCCTCCAAATAATTCACAGCTTGCTACTTCATATCCTATTTTTGCAAAGAATTCCCCATTCACCGCGTTCTCAGTCCATATTAACTTATATTTCTCCTCCTCTTCCAAGTGAACAAAGCTGCATACTAGCTTGCTCACATACCTATTCCACTCCCTTGCTTCTTCTCCAATTAATCCAAGGTCCTGGGATGTTTTCCATCCAACTCTTCCCCTCTGTTCTGGTTGTTGTGCGTGTGCATAAGCTAAAACATGAACCCTTTGAGCTCTCAACTTGGCATTTAAGCTTTCCGACATCCTAAAATATTCTCCTGCTCCTGCCCAAGGATCCTCACCAAGTCTTACCTTTTTTCCATCTCCAATTTTCCACGCTGACCAGTTTCCTATCAAAGGGAAGGCCAATACCAAGGCTTTCCATCCTATTGACCCGTTTTTGTGAGATTTGATGGGATTCCTGAACCATTCATCTATTGTGGATTCAAAGCAATACTTGGATCTCAGAATCCTTCCCCACAGCGAATTTGGATTCTGTGCCAATCTCCATAGCATTTTTGTTGCTAGTTCTCTACAAAAAAGATCTGGATTTTTTATCCCCCATCCTCCCAAAACGTTCGGAAGAGTTAAAGATGTCCATTTCACCAGAGGGATTATCTTTGATTGTATGCTAGTTGTCCATAGAAAGGAGAAGCACTTCTTCCTTATCTTTTTTTGTATTCCTTTGGGTATATATGTAATTGAGGCCCAATACACCGGAATACTTTGTAGGACTGCTTTGAGTAGAACTAATCTACCCTCTCTAGAGAGAAATATGTTTTTCCATAAAAAGATTCATGCTTCAACTTTCTTGTAAAGCCAAATCCAATCTTGAAAGGAATAACAGTTTGGATTTAAGAAGAATCCTAAATATTTCAAACTTTCTGTAACTAAGACTGTGTGAAAAGGGATTACCTCTTTTGCACTCTGCAATAAATCTTCGGAAAATTCATTATGCGCCAAAATTGATTTCTCTTTGTTTATTACCATTCCCGTTGCCTTCTTGTAAGTCTCTAGTAAAGAGGAATAGGCCCTAATATTTCCCACTGTACCAATCCCTAGAATGAGAACATCGTCTACAAAGAGAGTATGAGTAATCTCTTATGTGCTTGATACCTTTACCTCTTCAATCTTCCTTAAATCATTAGCTTGATGAATTAATCTGCTTAGAGCTTCTGCAAACAATAGAAACAAAAAGGGGGAGAGAGGACATCCTTGCCTTATACCTCTCGATGGACGAAAAAAGGAATATGGAGCCCCATTAATCATCACTACGAAAGAGGTTGATTGAATACAACCCATTATCCACACTACCACCTCCAAAGACATTCCAATTTGGATCAACAACAGTCATAAGAAAGTCCAGCTTACCCTGTCATATGCTTTTGATAGGTCCAGCTTCAAAGCAAAGGCCTTTTGCTTTTCCTTTTTTATAGAGTGTATTACCTCTTGTGCCAATGAAATTGCATTGTGAATTTGTCTATTAAACAAAAAACCAAATTGATCTTCTGAGACAATCTCACTCAGTATTGGTTTTAATCTTTGGGCGATGATCTTGGCTATCATTTTGTAAATCATGTTACAACATGAAATTGGTCTGTAATCATCAAACGAATCTAACTTATGTTTCTTTGGGATCAACGTTATGAAGGTTGAGTTTATAAATCCTAGAACATTCCCTGAATTCTAAGTCTCCCTCACAACTTTCAACAAATCCCCCTTTATATGTTCAAAAAATCGCCAAAAAAACTCCAAAGTGAACCCATCCGGTCTTGGACTCTTCCCTTTCTAAAATGAGTGGATAATTTGACTTACCTCCTCTTCTGTAACCTCTTTAGTTAAAGAAGCATTCATTTCCTATGAAATAAGCCTGGGAAAAAGCCTTAAAACCTCTAGGATTTATGTTATTGGACATCCTTCTGGTTCTGTGAAAAGAGCACGAAAATGATTCACCGTCGCTCTCACTTTCTCTTGCAAAGTCCTAACCATATTCCCTCGATTGTCCTTTAATTCAATAATGGTGTTTGTGCTCCTCCTATGAGAGGCATACCTGTTAAATAATTTTATGTTATTGTCTCCCTCTGCTAACCACAATGCTCTGCTCTTCAGTCTCCACAATTGTTCTTCCTTTTCCAACAATGTATTCCTCTTTCCTTATAATTGTTTTAAGGTCTCCACCTCTTCTGTAGTGAAAACTCCATCCTTGTTATAATTGTACAACTCCTCAATTTTATTTTCTACCCCTTTCAGCTCTTCCTGAGAGAACGAATTGTGTTTCTTCTCCCATTCCTTGAACATCTTTTTTATATGCACTAGATTGTCTACAAACTGTTGCATGAATGAGGAACTCTGGGGATTTCTTAGGGGTTGCCATGAATCCATAATTAGGGTTTTCTATTCTTCCTCATCTAGCCATAAGGGGTTAAATTTAAAAGGGGAAGGGCTCTTTTTGTCAGAAATTTTTACTGTTAGGGCTATTGGTATGTGATATGAAATTCCTCCTATTTCAACTATCGATTGTAGAACTAGCTGGATGTTGACTAAGTTTTCAGCAACCAAAAACTAATCTAATCTCTTAGATATCGCTTGATCTCCCCCTCTTTTGTTTCTCCAAGTAGACTCCAATTTCAGAGGTTTTAGGTCAATCAGACCATTCTTCTAAAAAAGATCGCTAAAAAAGGACTCATCGAATCGCTCCTTGCATTCTTCTCCCACACCTCGTTAAAAGAGAGTGTTAGATTCAAATCTCCCCCCAATATCACATTGGAATGCTGCAGAGCACTAGTGGTTTCAAAAGACTCCCAGAAGGTCCTTCTATCATAGAACAACCCATATACATTTAAAATTGTGAACATGAGTCCTGTTTCACCATCCTCTAAAACAATCTCTATAACCTATTCATAATGTGTGACTGAGGTCATATTCAACTCTGGACTCCAAGCTATGAGTATTCCTCCTGAGTATATTTCTGCATCAATAAAATCCATTTTCCAATCTTTTAACCAGACACTTAAAGTTTCTTCTTCTTTTTTCCCTTCCATCATTGTTTCTTGAAATAACAATGTATTGGAGAAAACTCACTATGGCTTGGGGTAGACCACTACAGACAGCTGACTACCAGAAATTAACTCAATTCTCAAAACTATGCTATTATAAATGACAATGCTAAGATAATGGAGAATGTAACCAACCTCGATCCAAACGTTTGATGTAGATCCCCGTTGGAGCTTTCAATCCGTGCACTTGAATCTACAAATTAGTATTGACAGCCAATATACAACAAGTACATATAATATATAAACGACATTAACATCATCAATAACAATGGTCCATGATATTATAAGTAAATGCAACCCAATGTAGAATAAACAACATTCACAACATTAATGGATGAGAATATGAGTATTTCTATTAATATACAAGAAGAAGTACAATGTGATACGACCTCTTGCCGACAACCAATCTGAACCAAGATCTGGATCAATCCACTTGTGTCTCCACCACTTCAATCCTCCATGAATGGCAAACTCAAACTATGGTAGGAGTTTGGAAGGTGAACATAAGGGGTTCACAACTACAAGGATCAATGAGTGTAGACTCAAGATAGGGCAAAAATCCACTAGAGTTCTCTTGTTGTTCTTTCTCCTCCCATCCATAAGCCATATGTGATCAATATATAGTCCTCTCAAAGGTAAGTGAAAGGACACATCAAGACGTTTCTTGGGTAGATGGAGGGTCAAAGGTCACCCAATAACCGCGTTTTGGGAGTAAAAAGTAATAAACTAGTGATTTTTACCATTTTACATGCTACCCGCGGGCTATGAGTGATGCAACTCATGGGTACGCCCCCTGTAATGATGCAACAAGCGTACAAGGGAAAAAATAGGGAAAAATAGTGTCTAAAGGATATAAAGTGGATCCGAGTCAGTGAAATGGATCCTACAGGCCAAAGAATGCTGATGCTCACAAGGTGGAAAATTACGTTGTAACAGATGCCCCCTAATGTGTGAGGTCAGAGACTGATGCTATGATGGCCGAAATACATTATAAAACTCAAAAGTGGAGTGATGGAGACACAAGTGGAAGGAGCATCTCACTCGTCATAATACAATAGTATCCCTAAATACATGTCGGTATAGTACAACAATTTGATACAATGGCCATGAATAGGAAGTACATAATGGATATATGTCATAAGTGATCATAGCCATGATCCCTCTACAGTAAGATATGGTCTCCTGCTTAAAAGGAAACAACTGGTGCAAACTGGAGGTACAAACTGTCGATATCTGAGAGGTGATATCTCATATGTAAAGTCAAAGTCATAGGTAGCATACTAAATGCCACTATCGCTTGGGGTCTTCTACACAAGTATTCGACGGTGCAAGTCCCATCAAGTGAATAAAGGAGTTGGGGTCGAACCTGAAGTGACATTGTCTGATTACCGGTCAATGATGTATACCGTTAATAGACGCGAGATGACCCACCAATAATGAAAATGGGCATCAAGGCACAGAGCACAATCATCGGAGTGTGAATAAATGAGTTGAAGTCGAACACTAGGATGAATCCATCAATAAGGGGACATTGATGTATTCCCAAAACTGTCGATGGCGAGAGAAACTGCCACTAATGACTGCAAGCCTCAATGTACTCAACCGAACTCTAAGCCTCAAGTCCCGGAATAAATGGGTTGAAGTCAACGGAACGAGACTCGCTGGAAGGAGGGCATTAATGGATTGGATCCCCCATCAACCAGCATGAGGTACCAGCTATGCTAAAAGATTTGGAAGATCTCAGGTGAAATGGACTGACTCAATAAGGATGCCCGACATGCAATAGTCAAGAGATCTGAGGAGTGGCCGACACTTGTTTCAGGACTTCCTTTGAACAAGAGCATGAGCAGATGGATAGACGTAGGCATCATAGACTCGATATAGACTGTGCGATGCAGGAGGCATCACAAAGGGCTCCATAATGACTGGAAGCTTAACCAATCGGTGGGGAAACTGAGAAACAAGTATAGATCCTAAGGTCCAACTATAGTCCCGATTCATAGTGTATGGAGTGGAATGAATTCTCTGTTCAAAGGCGACACAACAGCTGCCAACTAGAAGTAGTAACCATAATCCCGTCCGGCTTTTTGGAATATTTGATTTTTTTGGTCTTTTTCATATTTGAGAAAAGCTTGAAAAAGAATAAAATTGCTTATAGTACAACAAGTGAGGGAATGAGTGTCAAATAGCGAGCAGACTAGTCCGAAGCAGTGGAACACACCTATGATCAATGCAAGGAAACATGTGCAGGATGTGGACACTCGGGGGAATGTTCCCTCAAGGTCAAAAGGGTCATCAAATTGTGAAGGACAAATGGAAGCTCTATAAGGCTCGATAGGGAAAAGTGATCAGGAACCAAGCTAATAACTGAGTAAGCGGGAGCCGGCACAAGGCTCAATTGGTAAGCAGGATGATGCAATGCAATCACAATATGAGATAAATGAGGGGAGTCCTTAAGGGATATGGCCAGCATAAGACAAAGTAGAGTATGAGTCTTTATCGCAATGTCATGGCGTAACTACAAAGGACTCCCAATCCTAAGGACAAACAATGCCATGGGCGCCAAAATGCATAAAGGGGATCTAACTAGGGTGCCCATGTTAGAAAAAAGCCCTACCACCACATAACAACATTTCTATAGCAGTGTGAAGGTTCAGTGTCGGTTACGAAGCGGGGTTGCACCTAGGGTTTGTGAAAATGGTCAAAAGGTCAAATGCATACTGCATGTGGAAATGGCATCTAACCTATATGTCGGGTGTGAAACGTACCTGTCGTAGGTGTGAAATGGTCCAAAACAACTTTCGCCGAAGAAATATGATTAAAAATTCTACTCCATGACATTATATTAGTCCATAACAGCATCAAACGGTAAAAACTATAAACAAGTGGGCCTGAAAATCATAAAGAGTAATAAAAATTTACAATTTACAATTCATTTTTACTATTCACCCATTTGGAGCTTTGTGGTTAGTTTTCACCTTGAAGTTCAATTGTCGATTCTGGGAGCTACAAGCGTCCGTTCATCGCACCGTTTGGAGCAGGTTGGCAGTCTCATCCATACCTTTAATTTCATTGCATTCATTTTAGTTTTCAATGGTGGGATTTTTAGTTTGGCCAAGCCCTAAATGGCTTTGGCGCTACCCGCGGGCTATTACTATGCGAGTCGCGGGTAGGGCATGATACTCATAGTCAACGCACAGGTTGACTGTGGGCACCCGCCCTTGTATACAAAATAGCCTGCGGGTATGGCCATGAAGATGATTTTGCAAATAAAATTGACTAAAATCCTTGTTTTTTCTCACTCCAGGATGGTTCTAGAGTGGAGGGAGAGGGAGCATGACCAAGTACATGAGGCCTTGTGCAATGATGTGCAAGCAAAGCAAGCATTGCAAGCATGTGGGTTGTGCAAATTCTGAAGTATAGGGGGTTTGAGGGCCCAAAACCTACTACTCTGCCGCTTGATAGATTATTGGGATGTTGATGCACATAACTTCAATCTCAATGGGAAAATCCTCACATTGGAAGTGGAAGACATCTACTTCATTACCGGTTTGTCCCGTCGAGGTGAGGAGGCCAGTCTTGGGTCTCGTACTGTGGGTGGTGGGATCACCGTCCTTGACTACATAGAGCGGTATTGTCCCGCAAACACACGAACTATGGGAAGTCAAGTGCCCATCAATGCCATAGTAAATCTAAGCATGAAGATCATTGTGGCTACTTTAGTGTGAATAACGGGTTCAAAAGCTCTGCACCAGGCATCTAGGCCAGTGATGTTCTATGCATCACAATGCATACAACCTATAGTATTTGATTGGTGTACCACACTACTAGGGTCTATGAAAACCCAACTGATAGAATCCAAAGAAGGGAAGGCCAAAAAATTCGGGTATGGCAGTATCTTGTGCATCTTCTTCTTTGAGAGGGTTCCGGGGCTTAGTCCGAGGGTGGATGTCCCTCCTCATAGTCTCTCCGATCCAGCCCTGACCCGATTGGCTGAGATCTTGACAAGACACGGTGGTGGCCGTCTGCCATCAC
This sequence comes from Larix kaempferi, assembly GCA_027924585.1. Taxonomy (NCBI): domain Eukaryota; kingdom Viridiplantae; phylum Streptophyta; class Pinopsida; order Pinales; family Pinaceae; genus Larix; species Larix kaempferi. The sequence goes on along the minus strand of BSBM01000217.1, from coordinate 19,738,419 downwards.
CATATACTCAGGAGTTCTTCCACTGGTGGGATTGACAGGTCATTGCCATAGAGGACTATCCCTATGCAGGGATAGACTTCCGCCGGGATCGGGACATGCCACTCCCACTAGACGCAGCGTTCGGAGACATTGGTGAGTACTCTTTTTAAATTTTTGTTATTAAATTTTTATGGATTTTTTATTATAGATGTGAATGCAAAAATCTTTTTGGTGGTAGTATCAAATGCGAATGGTTGACTGTTTTCTCACAGACAAGGGCCCAGTGAGACCCAACGGCTTCCCAAGACATGGTCGCCGGGGCAGGGGTGATGAGGCAGGTGATGCTGCAGCAGGGCGCACTCTACATACCTTGTGGCGCAACCTATCACAGATGGTTTCCAGGGTTCCACAGATAGAGGTGGCGCGACTACTTGAGGCCATGCAGCGCCAAGTAGTAGGGGTTCCGGGTGACTGGGTGCGCTTGCTGCAGTGGGTAGCCAATGCAGTTCATTATTTCTATGAGACACATCTTGTCAGGGCGGCAGCTAGGCCTCCTCGTGGGGAGTAGATATCCTAGGATCTCATTTTTGTATCGATATGTATATTTTTGAGGGCTACGGGCTCCAGTTTTGTATGACACTACCATTTTGGACATATTTATATATAAACTATGGTTCTCCTGTTCTACGATATGTGTGTATGTACAAATGTATGAATGTCTCTTTTGTTTGTGTGCTTCATTATGAATGTGATGAATGCAAATCTAATACATAGTTAGCGTATGCATCAGATATATGATTAAGACTTCTCGGAACATGAATGTATGTAATTGAAACAAAATGTCTCTCCAAGAGTCTTACCCTTAGGAATTTTCGTAGTAGTGTAGGGTCTCGTACGCGGTACTGCCCATTCAACTGAGACACAACTAGTTGTGAATCCAGGCGGACTTCTAAAGACTGGATGCCATGTGAAATAGCATCCCGAAGTAGCTCAATGACAGCACTATACTCAGCCACATTGTTAGATGTAGAACCGAGACAAGCACCTCCTGAGGACACAACTAGGTGGTCAGGTGAGAAAATAACCCAGGCAGCAAAAGCAAGTTGCTGCGTATGCCGGCTAGCACCATCCGTGAAACCTAAGAACATAGGAGATCCCGCTGACATCTGTCAATCAAACGAAAGCCAATCAGCAGACCCGAAAACCAAAAAACAAGCTAAACTATGTACAAAAACAACTATACAATAGTATACAAAAGTATCAGCCTGAATCAGAGGTTCAAGCATAATACCGCTTGAGATAGAGCCCATTTGTAGGCTCCTTCAAGACGGTCCCCTCATAGTCTTCTAATTCATAGGCTCCTTTTTCCATGACATGCCTCACAATGTAAGGGCCATGCCACATGGGGTTGAACTTGCCTGCCCTTGGGGGTTCTTTAGCTTGGTCATATAAGAGGACTAAGTCACCTTCAGCATACTGCCAGGGATGGACAGACCTATCATAATGAACCTTGACACGATGTTTGTTGGCATCTATGGCCACAATGGCATCTTGACGTTGCTCGTCAAGTTGCTCAAGGTGGATTAAACGTTGCTCAATACCTGTCGTATCAAGGAGGAGCTCTATGGCTAGTTTAAGCGAAGGGATTTCACATTCAATCGATAAAAGTGACTCCACATCGTGAACTAGATGGAATGGTGAGAATCCAGTGGCAGTCTTGACTGCGGTTCGATATGCCCACAAAGCGGGATATAACATGATGTGCCAATTGTTCTTGCTTTGTTGGATGGTACGCTGGAGAATGGTCTTCAAAGACTTATTAACTGCTTCAACTTGACCATTCGCTTGGGGATAGTACAAAGACGAGTGTTCTTGACGAAACCCAAGCTTGAGAGACAAATCCTCCATCATCTTATTTTGAAAGTGACTGCCATGGTCAGTGACAATCTCTTTCGGAATACCGAAATGAGTGATAATTTGATTGAACATGAAATGGGCTGCAGTAGCACCGTCGGCTTTTACGGTGGCATGGCCTCAGCCCATTTGTAAAAATAGTCCACGGCCACTATGATATGGTGATGCCCCCCAGCCGAAGCTGGTTTGCAATCCATGAAGTCCACCCCCCACTTAGTGAAGGGACCGACGGTGAAGACCGAATGAAGGAGCGCTGGATGTGAGTGTATATTTCGAGAGAACACCTGGCAAGGGTGGCATCTCTTCATAGCGTTAACACAATACTTAGAGATTGAAGGCCAAAAGTAACCAACTCACATAATACACTTGGTTGTAGCAAGCCCGGATAAGTGACTGCCACACGCCCCTGCATGGCAATCATTAAGCACCCGCTCTGCTTCTTTGTGAGTTAAGCAACGACGGAGAATAAAATCCTTTCCTCGGTGATACAAAGTGTCACCAATGATGGTATAGTATTTAGTGTGATGTTTCACACGCCGTTGCTCGTCTTGTGAATAATGCGGAGGAAACTTCAAAGTTTGGAGATATACAATGACATCCCCATACCAAGGGTCTTCGAACGAGATAAGAAATAAGTGCTCATCCAAAAAGGAATATTCATGAATGACATCCTCATCAAGTCTCGAGAGGTCCGACATAAGCTCAAAAAACACCAACAATTTCACCGAAGCAAAATCGAGATCGAACTCCTGAAAGATCACAATCCATTTATTATACTCCCCCCCTATAAGGCGTCATGATAGCATGAACTGAAATGGATCGATGTGAGCTACAACTGTGGTTGTTCTAAGAAAAATGTAATGTCATAACCGCTGGACTGCATGGACAGTCGCAAGCGCCAACTTTTCCACATGAGTATATGTTAGCTCAGCGTCTACTAGATTTCGACTGAGGTAATAGATAACATGCTCGATGAGCACGTCATCAACCTGAACCAAGACCATGCCAATCGTCTCTTGAGACGTGGCCACATAAAGGATAAAATCTCGTGCGAAGTCTGGTGGACTAAGCACAGGGGCCGATACCAAAGCTTTCTTAAGGGCATCGAAATACTGCTGGGCTTGCTCATCCCAGATAAAAGGTGTGTCTTTCTTCAATAAGCGTGTGAAAGCTTTGGTAAGATTAGCATAATTGACTACAAATCGATGCAGAAAAGTAGCTCTCCCTTAGAGGCTCTGAATTTGTAACAAGTTGCGCGGAGGAGGCAATTGAAGTATTGCCTCAACTTTTAGAGGATCGACTCTAATACCCTCTTTTGAAACTATGAATCCTAGAAGGCGACCAGTCCTTACAGTGAAGATGCATTTGTTGGGATTCAATCAAATTTTTTAGTGTATACATGATTTGAGAATCATACGGAGGTGCTTGGGGTGGTCCGCTCTCTTACGAGAATGGCCAGCAAGATCATCCAAGAAAACCTCCATAATCTTCTTAAGATCGTGAAAGGCGTAGGTCACGGCTCGCTGAAACGTAGCTCCGACGTTTTTAAGGCTGAAGGGCATTTTCCGATATGCAAACGTTCCCTATGGACAAATGAATGCCATCTTATGTTGGTCCACGGGTTTGATTTGAATCTGGTTATACCCTGAGAAGCCATCCATGAATGAAAAAATCTCACTTCCTGCACAAGCATCCAAGATCGGATCAATGAATGGCGTGGGGAATTTGTCTTTCGGAGATGCATGGTTCAAATCTCTAAAATTGGTGCATACGCGGATCATTCCCTGCTTCTTATCCACAGGAACGAGGTTTGACACCCATTCGGTAAGGGGAATGGGGTAGATGAAACCAGCTTTGAGCAGTTTCTCCACCTCTGCCTTGATAGCAGCTTCCTTCCTAGGGTTCACAGCACGTAAGCATTGTCGAACCGGTTTAGCATTAGGATACGTTCTAATCTCATGTTCAACAATGCGGGGGTCTATTCCTGGCATCTCCTCATATGACTAGGCAAAAGCTTCCCGGAGTTCTGTAAACAAATTAGTGTAAATAGCAATCTCCTTAGGAGTGCAATCGTCACCGATGTAGACATTCTCCACCTTTCCGGGAGTATGAGAGATGTCGATCGACATGGTTGGGGAAATATTGGCCATATTCCCCTCCGCAAAAACATCATGCGACTCCAAAAGAGCCACAGGGTGACCAACCATCTCTGCTAGAGTCATCCTAAACTCTTCTTGCTCAGCGAGCTCGAGGTTCGGAAGGAAATAAGAGCGATGATGCATATCCTCCCAAGGCCTCTCACTACCACACATGGCCTCCATAATAGCTTCATCAGATGGCAAAGTATCATCAAGGCAGTCGTGTGAACAAGATGAGTTGGTTGCCCAGACTGGCAGCATAACAGGATCTTCTTCGACTGTATGAGAAGAAGAGAGATCCAGTTCTACAGCGGCTTGTTGAATATGCTCGTAAGCAAGCTCAACTACAGACAATGGCACAAACATCCCGACGTGCGTAATGTCTCCAGACATAGAACTCGTGGACGATAAAGTCCATGGATCAGTACAATAGGAAGTCCGGAATGGCATAGTATGCGAAGGAGGAGACGCATCGTCGGAAATGGTTCTGATGAAGTTCACAGGTGCAGTAAAACTATAAGTTCCCATCAATGAAGGGTACATACCAACACCTATGTTCCCAGTTTCCGGCTGAGAATCAGTAACTTGTGTGACTATGGATCCTGTGGATGATGTGGAAGGAGTGTTAACAAAATCCAGCTGATCGATGGTCACAATATTTCCTTCATGGAGAAAGCAGATAACTCTGAATACAGTGGACGTGACAACCTTCATAGCGTACATCCAATTTTGACCTAGTAACAGGTTGTAGTTGATGGGCGCATCAACCACCTCGACTTCAATAGGCACAGATTTACCTCCCAAGTAGACAACAAGGGAAGGGATAATTGCATGCGGTTTAAATGAAAGACCGTCGAATGTAGTGAGCGTGGTTCTAGATGCGAGTAGAGGAGGAGAGCCAAGAGCTTTCCAATAAGTTAACGACATTACTGACATGGAAGCACCTTCGTCAACCATAGTACATTTGAAAAAACTCTAAAGGCACACCACCTGGATTTGAAAAGCCACGTGGTAAGGTAAGCGAGGTTGAACATCAGTAATATCAAACTTGATAACACTGGGATTTCCCCCATCTTGAACTCCTAACACACTCAAAAGGGCATGCTTCTGAGAAGGACATGCCTGCAAAACTTCAAGAGCCGACATGGCACACGGAGTTTGGCCCAAATCTTCTACAATGGAGTAGTTCTAGGTGGCTCGAGCATTAGGATTATGCGTAGAGCGCTTGAGAACACCTTTCGGTATCCATGGCATATTAGAGCGCTTCTCGATATGCAAGGAATTGTCAGGAGGAGGGGGAGGCTCACTCCCCATATTAGGTTGTGGTGCACCATAATCGCGTTGAAGAGTAGCAACACTAACCTCCGATTGAACCATATTCACACATCCATAACCACTAGTATTGGAAGAAGATGCTGCCGTCTCAGTAGGTCCATAACCAGTGGTGGAAGCATGCAAAGCCATGTTTTGATGATGAGGAAGGGGATCCTTTAACACAGCTGGGCTCTGTGCCAAATGCTTCGATGCTTCTTCGATTCGAGGACATAACTGAGTAAGATGATCTTCCCCACAGAGCTTGCAAGGAAACTTCAGCTTATGCCTAGGTTTACGATCCTCACCAGCATTTACGCCTTCTCGAGGAGGGTTGGCATTATCTTTACGAGGGGTATTGCGATTGCTATTATTGTTATTCCCATTGTTTCCACCCCTACGGTTGTTTCTCCCATTTTTCTTACCCCCAGGTTGCTGTTTACCTGACGGTTTCGTTGATTGCACATTGTGTACATCAGACGACGGAGTGGAAGTGGACAAGGTGTGAACATGTCCGGGAGTAGACTGGTTTAGCGACAAATTTTTCATTTGATTAGCTACCAAGTCTATAGGGCGAGTGCTTGCGGATCCCACGATGCCATAAGCATGTGGTCCAGGAACTGACGTGGGCTCATGTCGTGTTCTCGATGCATCAGGAATAATGTCATATAAAATGCTAGACTGAGAGTATAGTAGGTCTAACTGCTGGACTTTCAAGATGGCTTGTTCCTCAGTCACAATGCCAGACATCGAAGAATCCTTAGCAATGTATGGGAGTAAGGACTTGAGGAACCATTCCAACATAAATTCTGGAGGAATGTTGGCTTTCACTAATCTCTTCCGCCGACGCCACTCTTGAACATGGTCAGAAATATGTGTGGCCTTATTCTGACGGAAGGTAGACAACATTTCAGTACCAGTATCATAACGAACCGACAACTGGAAATGGTCCAAGAAAACCAAAGCAATCTCGTTGAATCCCCTATAGGTGTTCCTAGGAAACTCCACATACCACTTCGCAGCTACCCCCATGAGGGTGCATTGAAATAGTCGTAATCTAATGGAATCGTGATTCAACGAGTTGGAGGAGCACCAAAGGTGAAACATTGTGACATGATCGCCCGGATCCTCACCACCTTTCCCCTCAAACTTAGGAATGTCCGAAGGGAGCTTGGTAGGGACCGGGGGCCAATTAGGGTCATGACACATTGGATCATTCATGAGCTTTGAAAGATCCGAAAGATTCAAACGTGCAAGGAACGGGAGCTGCATCTGGAAAGCTTGATTATAAGCTCCCATAAAAGGTTGGTTGAACGGAACCGAATTATAAGGTGGACCAAAAGCTTGACCATGGGAATTAAACTGCTGATAATGAGGACCTGACGGACCATAAGCTTGACCATGGCCATAAGGTTGATAACCTCCTCCGACCTGACCCGTATGAGAGTAAGCAAGCATATAAGTGTTTTGGGCACCGTATTGAGGTGGGTTGAGCTAGTGGCCAGCACCGACTGTGTTGTAGTAAGGGTTTCCACCATAAGTATGGGGCATATACGTACTATTCGTAGTGGGAACCGAGTTGTAATGACCATAATGGTGAGGTATGTTCCCACCCCCAGCATTAGGATTAGCATGAGTAGTCGTGTGGTGACCCAAAGCATGAGAAGTATTCCCAACCCCAACGTTGGTGGTACTAGTAGCAGGAATGGTGGCATTATGACCATGTAGATAAGATATATTCCCACCTCCGACATTAGTATTACTAGTAGCGGTGGTGGATGCAAAAGTGTGCGGTACATGTCCACCCCCATGGTTAGGAGGAGCATTAACATTTGCGAAAGTGATCCTGGGTTGACGGGTAGCGATATGTGTGTTAGGTGGTGGATGGCGAGTCGCTTTTTGAACAGTGTTCCTATTAGGTTGGGTAACCCTAGGAGGCAGTCGTCTTCCAACATTAGCATTATTAGGAGGAACGTGATCGGTCTCCATATTATGTGCATGAGTGGACAACGTGGTGCTCCCGGCGAGGGTATTTCCCCCAGTGGGTGCAGTGTTGCTAACGCTATGAATGGCGCCAGCGTGGTTACCAAAAGTAGTGGAAGGATCAACTGTGGTGTAATCCGGCATACCATATGAGAATGCGGTAGGGTTGACCGTAGGGCCTATATCATCATGGACCTCTGGCATCCCGTATAAATAATTATGTGGAAACAAAGGATCGAACGAGTCGTCCTTGGGTGGGTCTGGACCAAACAAACTAGGTTGGGTCTCAGGTGGATCACCTCCCCACGCCTCACGAGGCGTAGGGGTGTCAGAAGTGTGTTCAACTCTACCTGATGGACTTGTAGGGATTTCTCCCGTGTCATATTGTGCAGCAGTCATGACGTCTTGTATGTATGTCTCGTAAGAATCCGAAGACTCGGAGGGATCCCGCCGGCATCCTCTAGCAACGGGCATGAAAGTTCGGCAAGCTTCAAACCAGCTAGCCAATGGGATCGGCGGAGAGCAGGGCTCCACGCCACGATATCTCCTGAGAGAATATAAAATCAAAACGTCCCCTAAAGGCCAATTATCGATAAAAAATAGTAAATCAAAAGACACACCTAGAGAAACTACAGCTAAAAGCAGACAAACAGAGTGGCTAAATGAGCTCCCAACACTAGATCCGGTATTTCTTGCTTAGGAGAGGCTTGAGACTCCCAAACTATAGCTGGAGGTAACAGAATCAGTTATAGAGACACTCAGGCTTCACTGCGTGCACAGGGTCAAGTCCACTGTACAAACACAACTGTGTTGTCCAATCCCTATCTGTCTTAGGACACAAACAACATAACCACAACAAGTACCCTATGCGATACCTAGGTAAGGAAACTATGGTCACCGCAATATAACCAATGCTTAGGGGGACAGTCGCAGGTGGGATCCGTCATATGGGTAGGGTAGTTGAGCTCAAAAATCAATGAGGGTCAAATCCCCCAAGAGTCCCCAGATACGAACAAATCTTGGAATATCTACCATGTTCAGCTGGTATCAGAGGGATATCCCTTCAAACAACCTCCCATGACCTCGTGCTTAACTCTGGTTTGAGTAGAGCCTCTTGAGAACACTGATATATACCATGGATTCCTCCACTCCCTGGTCAGACACCTAATGTTTCATCTAGTAGTCTTGGATTGTGAACTCACAATGATCTATTCTAAGACTCTAAACCTATGCTAGTTGGTGTACCCTATAAATAAAATCGGTCTAATCAATTTTAAGATTAAGCGTTAATTTTAATGGCTGTGGTTACTTAAAGGATATGGTCGTGAAACTAGTAATGTATATGACTCAACGGTCTGCAAAATCGTCCAATCCTAGACTCATATATCCAATAAAACAATGTCACTAACATGCAAAATCAACCCAACGATTTCAAAATAAAAATGCAATCCTTTTATGTTTTCGATGCACAAGCAGAACCTAAATGAAAGTAGCAAGCACTCAATGCAAGATGTAGTACATGAAAGTAATTTTTTTTTTTGGTTTGTATTTTCTCTTATAAGAAAAAGGAAAATGCAAAACTATATGTACATTTTTGTATTTTTCAATATAAAGAAATGAAAAATGCAAGCAAAATCCTACTATTTAGTCACAAAAGTGCCGAGAAGATCACTAAGACAACCCAGCAAATCCCAAACAGTAAGACCCAGCCACAGGAATGAGTTCAAAAGGAAAAAACCAACAAGGCTAAATCCAAAGATGGGTAAAAAACCAATAAGGCTCAACCAAGAGAAAAGAAGAGTTCTAGTCACAACCAAGGCATGGAACAGTCAAGAAACAAGCCAACAAAGACTCAGGATCATCCAAAGCCAACCTAGCAACAACCAAAAGTCATAAATCAACAAAATTCAGAGTTGTATGCTACTGTCGAAGGAAAACCGGCGAGTACCCGTGAGCAATAGAGTAAATAGAGGCGGGTGTACGCGGGCAAAGCTAAGCTTGCCCGCGGGTGAGGAAAGGAAAATGGGCAAATAAAGAGTCCAATGGCTCAGAAAAAGCAAGTTTTCTATAGTGTATCTTAACGTCCAATCAGTGACACAAAGCTTCGAAAAACCACGACTCTAATTAAGGACTAATGCTAAAAAATCCCCAAACATGGATATTTTCCCCAACGGAGTCGCCATTTCTGTATTGGAGAAAACTCACTATGGCTTGGGGTAGACCACTACAGACAGTTGACTACCAGAAATTAACTCAATTCTCAGAACTATGCTATTATAAATGACAATGCTAAGATAATGGAGAATGTAACCAACCTCGATCCAAACGTTTGATGTAGATCCCCGTTGGAGCTTTCAATCCGTGCACTTGAATCTACAAATTAGTCTTGACAGCCAATATACAACAAGTACATATAATATATAAACGGCATTAACATCATCAATAGAAATGGTCCATGATATTATAAGTAAATGCAACCCAATGTAGAATAAACACCATTCACAACATTAATGGACGAGAATATGAGTATTTCTATTAATAAACAAGAAGAAGTACAATGTGATACGACCTCTTGCCGACAACCAATCTGAACCAAGATCTGGATCAATCCACTTGTGCCTCCACCACTTCAATCCTCCATGAATGGCAAACTCAAACTATGGTAGGAGTTTGGAAGGTGAACATAAGGGGTTCACAACTACAAGGATCAATGAGTGTAGACTTAAGATAGGGCAAAAATCCACTAGAGTTCTCTTGCTCTTCTTTCTCCTCCCGTCCATAAGCCATATGTGCTCAATATATAGTCCTCTCAAAGGTAAGTGAAAGGACACATTGAGACGTTTCTTGGGTAGATGGAGGGTCAAAGGTCACCCAATAACCGCTTTTTGGGAGTAAAAAGTAATAAACTAGTGGTTTTTACCATTTTACATGCTACCCGCGGGCTATAGTGATGCAACTCGCGGGTACGCCCGCTGTAATGATGCAACAAGCGTACAGGGGAAAAAATAGGGAAAAATAGTGTCTGAAGAATATAAAGTGGATCTGAGTAAGTGAAATGGATCCTACAGGCCAAAGAATGCTGATGCTCACAAGGTGGAAAATTACGTTGTAAAAAACAATACTGATGGTTTTATATTGTTAACCAATCTTTTGAGGGCGTTTATCTTGGATGCCCCCCTATCCCCCTTGCATTGAAAGAGAGGACTAGCATTAGAAGCCCTTACTTGGGGATTTTTCCTCTCTAAGAGCCCAACTGATAGTTTCTGGTTTTCCTTGTTTAATGTTCATCACTGCTTGTTTTTGAGCCTTGGATAGGAATGAATTCTTTCCGTCCTACATCTTTAGTTTCAAATTGAGCGCTAAACCCCCAGTGGAGATCGTATCCTCCTCTTACTTCTGTACACTTTTAGATCTCAGCTCATATTCTCTGAATAATTTGGTATTTTGAGGTCGGAACTCCTGTCCTTTGGCCAGAGTTAGTAGTACAAGTTGTTGGCTTACTATTTTCCTTCACTGAGTAATTCCCATCTACTACTTCTTGAATTTTAACTTTATTTACAGAAAAAGAAGAATTATTAACGGGAAGAACACGATTAATACCTTTATTGTCTGCATGTAACTTGTCGTCAGATTGTGTCCCATTTGTATCAGCATCGCGTAATTGGCCATTATCTTGTTCCACCGTGTCATTTGGAGTATCATGCGCTGATTGGATCGCATCCTTGTCCGTACATTTCTTTTTTACATCCCTTGTCTATTCCTTACTTCTGCCACCTTCCGCACGTTTGCCACCTTCTGTGGTTTTGAAAGGGGATGGAGTACGATCCTTTTTTATCCATACCTTCTTTAAACGAGTGGATTCCTTTTGTAATGTGTAGTCCTTTTGTAAATGCCCCACCCTTCGACAGTTGAAACACCTGAATGGTAATTTCCAATAATCCAATTTATGGGTCCATGAACTCCCGTGCATCTCAATTTTAATTTCTTCAAACAAACCTTCTCTCATATCCATTTCCACTAGAATTCTTACACACATTCCATCAATTTTGGTCTTCTAGTCTTCCTCTAAGGCGATAAAATTAACCAATTTATTTCCAATTGCCTCCAGTATTGGTTCCTACCAAAAGACCATTGGTAATCCTGGTAAGATTACCCAGACCTGCTGTAGATAATGCAGTTCCCTCCTCGCATTGAAGTCCACTCGCCATTTTTGGAGAATTAAAACCAACGGTCCCCATTTCCAGTTGCGAGCTAATAGCTTTGGTCCATCCTCCTCCTTCTGCAGCTTGACTAAGAACCAGCCCCGAGGCAGTACATGGAAATCTGGTGCATACCCCAAATATGCGTTCCAATTTGAATCCATCCACCACTGTAGTGATTTTCTTCCGGTCACCTTCCCACAAAACCTTCCCACCAGCACCTGAGATAGATATCTTGGACTTTGTTCAATCTGTATCTCCTTCCTTGATGTTAATTCTGCATATCCCTTCTTTGGTCTTATTCCTTTTGTCTTCTTCGACCCCCTTCCTTGCTGAGTATTTTCACTGCTGATGTCACTTGCATTATTATTTGGGGTGATGTCCTTTGTGATTGTTTTAGGTGGTGACGTCTCCCATGTTGGAGCTATCCCTTCATGTGTTTCCAACCTACTCCCCGAATCAATAAATTCATGTTCCATACAAAAAATAAGACCGTACTGAGGGTCCTCCACATAATCAACTTCATCGAGATATATTATGTCCTCTTCTGATTTTCCACCAGGGTTTCCTTGGTTCTTTGAAATGACGGCTTCTTGCAATTTCTAAGTGTTATTATAGTATGTTAATTCAATTATTTTATAGTATATATACTAGTCATGGGGAATTCATTTTGATATGAGGGTAGAGAAAAATGAGCTTCCACTTTCATGTGATTGGCCTTGATCGGTGGAGAATAAATTATTCTCAAAACCAAGAGAAACCAGCAAGTATGTATTTTGACATATTCTATTTTTAATATTGTTGATAGGATGTTAAATATGGTTGAATAAATAGGTTATCATTTATCTAATTATACATTTTTTCTACCTTATGTTAACACTCAAAATGTCCCAGGCTTGAAATTTGCTCAGAGTTCCAAATTCTAAATAAAAGGCGGGATAAAAATTCACAAAAGGGCCAAACATACATGCTATAAGCCCCTAAGTGCTCAAGCACATGTTAAACACATGTTAAAGGTGCTACAAAAGCACCCGACAAAGACCAAGGGGATTAGCACGGGGACTAAGGGTCGAAGAACCAAAGCTAAAGAATATATATTAGGCACTAATACAAAGAGGGTCAAGGGATTAGGATCCAAGACCAAGCGCTCGGGGGGTAAAGGTGCTAGAGCACTAATGAGCTAATATGACCAAGGATCATCCGATCTACGATGTTGAAGAATAGAAAATAAAAAAGATGAAAGGAAGATAAATTTTCCTCGACGAGACGTTGGCCCAAAACTGCTAGGACATGTGGAAAGTTTTGATTGATAACGGATCCCCGAGATGAGTTTGGAAAACCCTCTTAATCTTGAGCTATTATCTCCTAGATATACCAAAGGAAGATTTCTCCTATGACTACACAAGCTAACGACGAACTCCCACGGTGAAAGAGGAATAAGAAGTGTCACCCACATGCGAAAATGAGACAATGCCACATGTCAGGTGGACCCAGATGATGTCATCCAAAATTCATCCAATAAATCTATGCCATCGGTCCCAATTAAAATTTTCAAATTGTTAAAGTGAAAGAAATCCAAAAAATAGGTTCATTATGCTAATTAGTACAGGGAGTTATCCACCAGTGACTCATTTACCCACTAGGTAACTTTGTTTTACCTCTTTTGTTTTATTTACACATACCAATAAACAATAACTTTATCCTATGGAATCTTCATCCAAATCCAATCCCCCAAAGTCCAAGAGCTCAATGAAGAGCACTTATACGACCATGGGGAAGATGTATTTGACATTATCATGACCTCCTCTGATCTCCACAAAATTATTGTTGAAGCCAAAGCCAATGCTACCATAGGTCAAGGCCCTTGCCATTTGTTGGAGACCAATTTAGATTGCACTGTATGTCCTCAAGAAGTACACTTCATTGAATTCAAAAGCTATTGATTTATCCGTTATTCATCGGATATGAGAGTTATATTATCCCTAGACCAATCCAAACCCCTGTTCATCATATCTGGAGATTCCCTAGCCAAGATGTTGTGTTTTATAGACTTATCAGCATTGCAAACTTTGGATGATGAAGCCATTTATTTTTCATACCAAGCCTTGAAACCTACTCAAAGGAATCACTTCCTAGTCCAACACCTGAAGGAAGGCATACCAGTACCAACCAACCCCCCTCCATATGTAACCGTTAATTTCTCAGAACACTAAAAAAGGGACATAACTCCGATTTGCATAATACTAGGATATGATGATGATAAATCCCTAGATGAAGCCATATTAAGATTTCTGACTCTCCTAACTCCAATAGCATGGGTTATGCCCCCCACATTTGACCTTTGTAAGCATATGGATGAGGTAATTCACAATCAGCTAGCCAAAATCCCTACTCTTGATCAATTTAGGTATCCATCATACCTATTTTTCATGTTTTTATATCAAAACTTTGCACATTTTAAAGATCTGGAATTGAAGGTTAGAGACCAAGCAGGGAATCAATTGCATGTCTACACATGGATAAAATTACTCCTTAGGAATATAGGAAATCAGAACTTTCAGGAGTTTATAGGCAAGTTTATGGAAATAACATACTTTCTCTTTCATGATATATCTCCACAAATGGTTTTCCCTATGTATCAAGAACTTCTGCAACTTAGTCTAGATGCTAGAGTCGGAGACTGGTTTTTATATGAACAATACACTATTTTGAGAGTGTATGTATTTGAAGAAGAGCCTTATAAGCTACTTGCATTTCTGACCTCCAGGATATTTTCCATGGAATAAATCAGATAGGGATTCCCCTATGATCATGTGCACTTTGTCAAGTACAAGCACCCTATTACATTTAGGCTACCCAAAGAGGTGGGACCATTCTTGGTAAAAAGTAGAGGTGCCCTATCTTATGTGGAAAATATGTTGAAGCAATTGAATATATAGAAGGCAGAGAGATGGACCTATGATCCACACCAGGTCATCTCCAAGAAAAGGATTAAAAATAAGAACTCTGCATTTAGTTGCATGCCTTGCCTTAACTAGGGTATGATAGAAAATTTAATGACTTGGGAGCAAGTCCAAGCAACCCAGAGCAGTATTCTAGATCAGAACATTGGAGTGTTACTTATAGGGGCTAAAAGGTTAGCCGAAGAAACATAGGAATATATGAATATGGATAAAGATGAGATAAATCCATTGAGCAAGAAGGCCAGAATTGAAGCAGAAGTTGAAGGGGCACAAACCATTATTGAGCATGAAAAAACTGAGGAGTTGCCAAGTGAGTTAGAGGAATTACTAGATAAAAGACCAACCAGTAAAAAATTGCAATCTGTTACAATGATACACTACCCTTCATTGGTGTTTCATACACCTCAAATGCAACAAGGATCCCCTTCTGCAGGCCCAGCACAAGTGCAGCCGACACTACATACTAAATATGTAGATATAAGAAAGTAGAGTATGGATACAATGAAATATATCAAAGGAAAGGTATATCCAAGAGAGAAGAGATTGTTAACAGTGGTTGATCATAAGGAAAATACCCTTAGAATGACCCTCTTAGAACCAAAATTCCCTTTACCAAAGTCATTTGATGATTGGAAAGCAGAAGAGTATAAAGTAGAATTTGGACAATTTATCCCCTTGGACAAGGTTGACTTCCATAGACAGTTCAATGATTTGTTGTGCAAAGATGTGTTGTAGTCCTCAAAAACCGAGAAGAAGTTGAGAATAACACTACAAAAGATGGATATAAAGATGCTGAGAGCATAAAAGGTAGTTTTCAAATCCAAACAAATCACCACCAAGAATCTAGAGAGTAAAATTGTGGCATTGGGGGTTAATCCAGCCGAGACTTATCATGCACAGTCTCTCTTACATCAGAAAGACAATGAAATTGCACACCTAAAGAAAAGGATGAATGTACCTGACATAAAGCATGTCTAGACCCCATAGATGATAAAATTGCAAGATGAAAGAGACAAAATCAATGAGAACATGAAATAGTACAAATCCTAAATAAAAGAATACATGAAGAAGGTGGATGACTTGGAGTTGCAAATCTCAGCAATGAAATTGAATCAGACTTCCATGTCCACTCAAACAAACCTCCAAATAACATCTTCACTAGCTCAAGAGATCCCTCAAGCCATGGAAGAAGCAAAGCAAGCTTCAAAGGACCAAGATAAGCAGGCCTCAATAGAACAAACAACTGAAGAGATGGAAAAGGATGCCCTAATAGAGAAGTTAGAGAAGAAGGATAGTAAGATAAAGGAGTTTGAATATGAGATAAATGCGAAGAATAAGCTTATTAATGATTTGAAGAATGAGAGAGACGAATTAAAGAAAAAAGTCTACAAGCTAGGAATAGAGTTGCAAGGAGAGGGTCTCCTAAAAGGATGCAAGAAAGTTTTGTGGGGAAAAATAATAGAAGAGATCATCTAACATCGAGACCATTTTGAGGTAGTATAGGATGAATTGGAGCTAGCCATCACCGCTATTGTGTAGCGCTTAATCTATGGAAGCTTATACTAATAGATATACAAAAGTGTATAAATATGTAAATATGATATTGAATAAAAGATGAATGATGTATTACAATAAGAAGGGCCTAGCTTATATAAGCTTCGTAGTGACTCTTACATAAAGTCACATCCTTACAAAGCACCCTTTCAATAATATAATAATATTAATATTATTTATAGTTATATTATTATTTTACATCTAAATTGTATTCATAATATTGCCCTACTCTTAAAGAAAGCTTTGTCTTCAAAGCTTATATTTACAGTTTTTTAGCGTACCCCTCACCCAATCCCACCATCGGGAGGGAACACTATCCAAATCTGGGCTCTCAAATTTCTCCCCAAAACCATAATATGATTTTCAACAAATAAAATGTGTGCAGACACTTAAATAGACATGCACAACGGAATTAAAATCTATCCACACACATCTAGAATGCAAATACACAAGCATAACATTACAGGCATGAAATAAAAACACTTCATAATCAAATGCATAAGAATACTTATCTTTATCCAACGCAAATCCAAGAAACTGGTTGTGTAAGAGAGCTTTTCCACCCAACTATAAGTACTCAATCCAACATATACTCTTTATGTTGGGAGGCCACCCTTAAGCTGGGCTATGAGGCCACCAAGGCAAAGGAAACACCTACAGGATTCTCTCTCTAATCCCACAACCCATTCTGCTCTCTATGCTTAGGAAAATGCTCATATAGAGCTCTATATGGGTCTCACTCAACCCTCACAGCCTTGGCTTCCACAATACCTGTCCCACACAACACCCTTCTAGCTCAAGCATCCCCTTCACTGATCCATAGTTCTCTTGGGCGATCCATCTTGCTAGGTGCTTCCAGTGTGTGCATAAAAGAAGTCCAACCTGATATTGGCTGCTATAGAACCACCTGTAGCCTCAATTCGTGGCCTCTCAAGCACCTATGAGCAGCAAAACTTGATGGGTAAGGGTTCCTAGCTGGCCCAACCTCTCTGCTCAACTACAACCAGCAATTTTCACTTCCAAATCTGCAGCATGGTCTCCAAATTCGAATTTCTGGGTTCAAAACAGCATGGTAAGTTCATGGACAACAAGGGAGAGTTCTGCATCTTCTAAATCTGCATGAAAGAATGAGAGAAATGAGGGTTGACTCCAAATCATATGGGAAAATGGTGAAAAGACAACTGACATAACTTCTGATAGTATAAGAAAGGATTCCTGGGAGCTGCAGACTGAATTCTCTAAGGACAGAACTGTCACAAAAGTGCAGTCAGTTCCATGCTTCAATAAATACACAAGGTGAATTTTCCCACCAACCACACACATGCATTAATGATTGGAAAATGGTCAAAAAAATCAGATAATTGGCTTATTCTCATCACATGATAGAATTTGGGTGAGTTATAAGGTTTACACTTGGAAGCAAGGATTTAGTCACCCATGGACCCCCTTTCCTCTCCCCCTCTAGTGGAATCATATCCCCTTTGGTGATCTTTACACAACCATTGTTGGACCATTTTATTATTTATGCACATAATATTTACATATATTCTTCTATCGCTCCTTTGTTCCCTCCATCAAAGCCTTCCAGAAATTCATTTAGTCATTCCACAAGTCTATTATCAGCTTCTGAATAAAATTCCATTTTCATGATTTCATCTGCTTTCCTTTGTACATCACTAAACTCACATTTTTCTACAGAAACAAGCAGAAATTCAGTTGCAGTTTCATCTATGGCTTCTTTGTCCTTAGCATCAAAATCCACTAAAGCTTCACTTTCTCTTTATTCTATATTTTTTTTAACAAGTTCCACATGAAATTCACTTTGAGTATCATTTTGTCTATCTTCACAAAATGCAATTTCAATTTCTTCATAATTAATTTTCATGTCACTTCTTCCCTCTTTAGGCAAAGATTGAAAGCATCGTTGACGTTGTAACCTCTCCAAGTCATTATTTGCAATATCTATTTTATCTTGGTCAGAAATGACCTTCTCTAGATCATAACTTTTATCTTCTTTATTACTGTTCGTCTTATTCACTCTTAATCTCCCATCCTTGTCACAAATAGCAACCCAGTCTTCCAATCTAGATTTACACTTCGTTTCTGCAAGATTATTCTCTATTCCTTCACTTTCATACTCTACAGTGTTTAGCCCATTTGCACCAGTCTATTCATGATTGATTGACATTGGATTTTTCATCAATCTTCCTACCTCGGAAATATCTTTTATATAGAAGCTTTTGTCTCTGTCCTTGTTGAAATCATTTCCTAATACATCAAACCCAATTATTTCCACATCCTCTGCGGTCAATTTATTGTGTTGTTGTTCCTCACCTTTAAGTGGAATAGATACAATTATTTGAAATGTTTGAATTTTTTCTTTAAGGTTACTCTTTTCAGACAAATATCGAACCTGAGTTTCAGAAGAATCATTCTCTGTAGAGATTTCGACCTTGTTTTGTTCCAAATCCAATGTTTGTGCACTAGTTCCTGGAATAATTTCATTCTCAATATCCTGCTCTGAGAAAAGAGCCCTTCTATGTGAGGAAGGAGGGTGTCTCAGTACAATTCTAGAATCCTTTGATTTTGAAGAGTTGGGAGAATTTCCTTTCAATTTATAAGTAGTCTTTAATAATGGAGTCTCACTAGTTTGATTAGGCAGTAGAGTAGAGTAGAGAGATGCTTGATCATTTGCCATCAATTCCCTTTCTTTGGAACCACATTCTTCCATATTCATATTAGTTTCTTCAACAAAAAAATTTTCTTCTTTTAATTTGTCTTGAGTTGCTACCTTGTCGGAGGTTCCTGGTTAGCGGTTATAATCGAATCTAACTTTTTATTGATTTCTTCAAGCATTTCTAGCACCTCACACATGTAGCGTGATACCAATATTTTCAGCTCCGATACCAATGTAGCGCTTAAGTTGTAGAAGCTTATAATAATAGATATACAAAAGTGTATAAATATATAAATATGATATTGAATAAAATATGAATGATGTATTAGAAGGGCCTAGCTTATATAGGCTTCATAGTGACTCTTACATAAAGTCACATCCTTACAAAGCACATTTTTAATAATATAATTAAATTAATATTATTTATAGTTATATTATTTTATTATTTTATTATTTTACATATAAATTGCATTCATAACATATTGTTTAGATAAAAAGGGTAGAGATAGAGCTTGAGGATAGACCATAGATTGCAAGAGATGTAATCAGTTTTGTACACAGTCATAATAAAAGAGAGTTGGACGAATTACATATTACCAATAGAACATATCTAATAAAGTTGGACAACCAAGTAATAGGCAAGCAAACTCTATTGAATAGAGCTCAAAATAATATAAAGGATTTGACATAAAAAATTTCATTCTTTAAAGGCTTATTTAAAGATGTTGTGGCAAAAGGATGACCACACTTATGGAATGGCAATGGAGGTATATATAAGAAACAAGAGTACCAAGAATTCTTAAATCAAAATAAAAATGAAAAGAGAGTGTTTGATGAGTTGTATGATTAACTAGAAGGGGATGTTGTAGTTGAGCAAATAACTGGAGAGTTTGAAATATGGATTAAATTGAGAAATTTGTTAGGAAGATTGACACCCATATCTTATAAAAAGCTCACAAATGTTGAGTTATCTTTTGAATCCCTGAGGACACATAAATATCCTATGAAAAATAAATGGCATCAAGTTTCTAAGTATCATAAGGTTGCTTTAACCCGAGTAAGTCAGTCTAGTCCAATAGGACAACCATCTGGACAGCTAGTAGGGCAGCTAGGTGTGCAGATTGGGTAAACATCAGGCTAGCCAGGTGTGCAAATAATTGAGCAGACATTAGGGCAGCCATTTGTATAGACAAGAGTGCAAGTAGTTGGACATCCACCTCAATAGAAGACTACTAAAAGGGGATCGACTGAGAAAAGATGAAAAAAATAGTGCAATCAATCAATTAGAACAATTGTCTTAATAGAGTGAAATTGACAGAAAAGGAAAACAAAAAACAATTAGAGTAAACAAAAATATGTTGACAAATATTTTCTCCTATATAAAGGCAATTCAAAGAAGAGAAAAAGGGCTGGTAGATTTTTTAGAGGGTCTCTTAGAGAGTCGTGAGTCAAAATTTTAGGACTGATTTTTTTATTCAGTAAAATATCTATAGAGATTAAGATATTGATGTATACCAACAATGTATTCTTCTCTGTAATTTTGTCTTCCTACTGTGAATTCCAAATTTGTTCTATATCCATGTAAACTTTCTTGATATAATGAAATCCATGAGCAACAAGATTTGCACCAAATTCATAGCATTGATGTGAATGTATGATGATGATTTTGGCTGAGGTAAAGATTTCATGTTATGACATTTGTTTCCTTCACTTATGTTCATGGTTGAAATAGTGATTGATGTTATCTGTTGTTGTCTAAGCATATGAATGTATTGACTTCTATTGTTAAAACATTTAACAAGTATGATTTGCATTTTTGTGTAAGTATTGAATCCTTCATTTCTTAGTACTTTTCTTCCATCCTAAATATGTAAGCTTTGTCCCAAAGGAACCTTTCATACTTCTTTTGTGTCTCACCTACTAAATTCACCTTCACCTACATCTAAAATGTGGAATGTGCACCACGAAATTCCTTTGGAATAAAATACTCATACTTAAGTTAGTCCAATATTTCCATATTTGCAAATATTTTCTATAGAAAACCACGAATATCATAATGCAAAATATTAAGCTCTAAATCTCAAATAATTGAGCCTCATCGTGCCTTAACATCTTCTAAATTCAGTATTAGAACATCTCAGTGTATACCATGAAAAATGGCGCCATTGCTGAGGACAGAGAATTCAAATTTGATTTTTCCTTGGGAAGGAAATGATCAAGATCTTATTCGAACTGGTGAATAAAGGTCAAACATCAAGCTAAAAGTTAACCTGGTGACCACATTGAAGTGAAGTTAGCACCTGCCAAAATTAATACTAGAGGAAATCCCATGTCAAGCAATTTCTAGAGCCTATAAGATCTAAGGAAGTTAGGCACCTAGAGGAACTATCTTGATGTTACACCATATTTTGACACCTTGTGAGAATTTATACGCCTTGGCCTCCTGTTGTTGCAGCAACACCCCTCCCCAAAATTTTGTACATGTTGGGGCCCCTCCTGTATTTTTCGTAGAAAGTCTGCTTGAGAAGACATCCCAGCCGTCCGCTCTGTTTTCAACATAAAATTTTGCTTCCCTGCTGAGCTGCTTGCCGTCAATCCTTCCATGTTCTCCCCATTAAGCCAAAAGATAACTTAGTTTTGCCCAAACGTTTTGAAGTAATCCGGACTTTGTCCCGAAACAGCGGGAGTCAAACGTCCAACCTTTCCGAGAGGAGGACCTAGATTTTCTTTGTCAAAATCCACGGGAGCCATTGGGCAAAACCACCCGAAACGGCGGAAGCTTTCGATCAAGTCTTCCGCGACCACGGAAAGGTTCGCGTTGTTCTCCCGAAACGGCAAGGAATTCAACAAAACCATCCGAAACGGCGGAACAATTCAGCTCTGTCTTCCGAAACGGCGGAAGCCATTCGGATAAACTCGCCGAAATAACACAAAGCAGTTCATCATTTTCTTCCGAAGTAAAAGCACTTGGAAAATTTTCAATCGTTGCTTCTGCGGAACGGTTCAAGCTCCGAAACGACTTAGTTCCCGAAACGGCGGAGCCTTTCACTCGAACCTCCCGAAATGGCGGGGCTCATTCACCTTAGTCTCCCGAAAAGGACTTAGATTTTATTTCGATGAGAAGACTGCGGGAACAAAGGACTTAGAGAATTTTTAGTTTCAACCTTCCGCAACGACGGGAGTTTAAGTGAGCCCACCCGAAACGGCGGGAGTTTTCAGGGAACCCTTCCGCAACGGCGGGAGCCCTCGTAAAATCCTTCCGCAACGGCGGGGGAATTCAAGGAACCCTTCCGAAACAGCGGAAGCCACCGCGATATCTTTCCAAAAGAAAATAAGCGGAAACGTTTTATGAAACCCTTCCGCAACGGCGGGGGAATTCATGAAAACGTCCCGAAACGGCGGAAGCCATCCCCATAAGTCCCGCGGAGAAATTCACGATTGCCCTCCGAAAACCATGAAAGGACTTAGGATTTCCTCAAGAAAGCTGTCACGGAGGCCTTCAGCCTTTGCTCCCGAAACGCGGAAGCCTTCGGGCTACCCTTCCGAAACAGCGGAAGCCAATCACTTAACCCGCTCGGCAAAAGGACTCCGAAACGACCCCGGGTAAATATGCGGAAAAGTATAAGTTTTGCTTCCGGAACGGCAGAAGCCATTCCCAAAAGCTTTCCGAAACTAGCGGGAGCCGTAGCCAAAAACTTTCCGAAAATCAACGAGACTTTGAAGTTTTGGTTCGCGGAAGCTTTCGCAAAAGTCTTCCGA
This sequence comes from Larix kaempferi, assembly GCA_027924585.1. NCBI lineage: Eukaryota > Viridiplantae > Streptophyta > Pinopsida > Pinales > Pinaceae > Larix > Larix kaempferi. The sequence continues at coordinate 19,715,942 of BSBM01000217.1, read as the reverse complement.
AAATACCGGGAGCATTCGCTATACCGTTCCGAAAGGGCGGAAGCTTTGGCGTTACCCGTCCGCTACGCGGCAGACTCTCGCGGAAGGCTTCGAGTTTCCTTTCCGCTTTAAGCCCCGAAACGTCGGAAGCTTTCATCGAATCCTTCCGCAACGGCGGATGCAATTCGCGAACTGGCCCCGCAAGTGACGGTCGCACGGAAACCGAGGTGCTTTGACGTGACCGCTACGCGCGGTGAATTTAAACCCCGTTTTAACCACGCCACCTACCCAATTAAATGCTCACATGTGCCATTCTTTATAAAATACCGTGGGGGGCTCGACCAATACACCATTGTTTTGAACCGGCCAGCGACGTGTGATACCGTGCAAATCGCTCCAGCTCACCTCGCGCATCCGTGCTCGCAGCCACCTTGCTCAAGCAATCCCCACGGTGCCAGGTAGGATCTTCACCTTGTTTTTCACTACTGAGCTGTCCTTTTGGGGAAATTATTGGGTTTTAGTGGGATTGTGACGGGCAAAACACCTGTCAAGGGCTATGTTTTGCCCGTCAGGTACAGTGAACGGAGTTTTCGTTTCACAAAATCGTCATGGGCCTTCGTAAAACGTATATTTTATGTTGATGGGTGCGGACGGTTAACCATGCCTTGTGTTGAATTTAAACCCCGGGCCGCGCCCCTCGTCGTGGGTTAAGTTATCGAAACCCTATGGGCTTTCCATGTCCCTGACCGTGAACCCTGGGCCCTTTTCCATAAACCCCAGTCCCTACACGCGAAGCCGAAACCCGTAAGCGGTTAAGCCACGAGAGCCAAAACTTGAAGCCGCCCTAGCTCTCCCCGTCAGTTTGTCCCCGGCACCGTTACCTTCGCTCAGACTAAAGCCTCCCATAGTGACTCGGCAAGTGGCCGCGCGTGACGATAGCATCCATAGCCCTCACCGAGTCAACCCGCCTCTTCCCCGCCTTCGACCTCTCCAACCGCAGCCATAGCGAAGGACTTCTCCTTCCGCGAGGCGGAACCGGAGGCCGATTGCTTCCGCGAATCACCTATCGGTCCAATAAAACCAATAGCATCCGCAACATAGCTTATCCCACACTCATCTTTTAAGAGCTTCAAATGTTTCAATGTGTGTCTTATAATTGAAATAATGTTTTACTTCCTAAATATATGCTTCATTGATTTATCTCATTAAAACAATTGTTGCTCTCTGCTGAAACCATACAACCTGTGGCTCAAACTCATGATGAATTGTATATGGATGTTATCAGGGATAATTCAAGATGCCAAAACCCAGTAAGAAGAAGGCGAAGATGACAGAAAAGAAACCTGTCCCTCCTAAGATTGAAACCTCGCTTCAGGACACTAGGTGCACCACAGGTGTCCCTCCGGAAATCAGATGGGGAGACATCCACAGAATGATCCGGGACCAAGAAATCCCAGATATGCTGCTAGAGGAAGCACCAATCTATCGAAATATCAGAGCCTCAGGCATAACTAAGGCCGCTACCCGCCCTGAGCTGTTCCCCTGCGCTGAAGTAATCGGATGGATACTCCAACATGCCGATGCTGAAGGAAGAGTGATAAATGATAGCGGGAACATGGCTATCGCCTCATTTCAACCCGCATATCTGACGGCAGCCTACAGATTCCCCCGTGTCCAGCAAGCTCTGACTGATGAATGGTTAAGCCAGATGAACAATGTCGAGATGGCCAAGAAGCTACTAGTGCAAGGGAAACATTTGAGGAAGAAAGGGAGTGAGGAGTATGACGTACAAAATCTAAGAGCTCCTTATAGATTAATCGCCCTGATGCTGTGTAGAATCTTCGGCATGCCCGATGGCACAGTATACAAGATTCAGTGGGTCCCTATCATTCACTATGTGGCATTTCAGGGGACAGTTTTTGACTGGGCCACTATCTTGTCAGATAGTCTGGCCTCAATGATAAGTGCTGCTAAGCCCGGGCTGGCCTCGAAGAAGGCTGAATTCTTCATGTCTTCGTACCTGATAGACTGTATCTTGGCCAAGATAGAGTTCCCCGGATTGGGGTGTACATGGGATAGGACCACAGCCCCGGTCTACATCGCATTCAAGATGTTGTGGGCTCAGAATTACAAGCCCAGCTACAAACTCATCTGTGAGGGTTTCATCATGCCCCTATACGAGAAAATATTCAAGGAAGAACCAAGTTGCCTGTCACAAAACGCTTTGGAAGTCCTCGAGGATTATGGGGACTTCTACTTTTCAGAACAAGGCACCTATTTGAGAATGTTTGGAGGGACTAAGCCCCCATACATATTGCCACAGTATGCCACAGACTATGTGGTACTCAAGGAAGCAGTGAGACAACTCTTCTTGGATGGGATTGGAGCATTCCTCCACAAGCTACACAAGGCTTCCTTTCCCCCCTTACCTTTCTGCATAGGTACTTACAAGTTTTCAGGGGTGGCCTCTGCCGACGAATTTGTTCAAGAGTTGAAGGCCTTCCATTTCGGTGAAGTCACCTTCCACAGGAACGACAGAAAGGGTAAAGTGGCCGAGCATTGCAAGGGGAACTATGCTAACTTCGAATACTCCCACTACCCCGATGCCGAGGAGGAAGCATTCAGAGGCATCAGCAACATGACTGAACTACGGATCTGTCACCAAAGTACTGGAGCGAGCTCTAGCTCAACCAAAGCCCAGAAGACTATCCAGCAAAAGGAGAGAGAAGCCAAGGATGCCCGAGCTCAGGAAGAGCTCAGGTTAAGAGAAGAGGCAAGGTTACAAAAGGAAGCCGAGGAAGCAAGGAAGCAACAGGACGCTGAAAATGAGAGACTGCGGAAGGAGGCTGAAGAAGCCCAAAAGCAGAAAGAAGCAGAAATTGAGCAAGCTGAAGCAAGGAAGAAGGCGGAGGAAGAATTGAAGGCAAGAGAAGATGCCCAGGTAGGTGGGTCCGGTGCGCAGGACATGGAGATAGACACCTCTCAGGCAGGTGGCTCTAGTACCCAAAGGGAAGGGACAGACCCCGCTCAGGAAGTCCGGACCCCACCTATGGAAGAAGACATAGACATCATAAACCGACCAATTGTACCGTACACCCCATCTGGGAAGCGTACGGTGTCCAAATGGAATGAGTTTGTCTATGACAAGAAAAGAAAAACAATGGTCCTCCAATCAGAAGAAAGGATTAAAAGTCCTTTCCATGACGACATAGTTACCCACCGAGAGGTCGCTGTCATGCAGAACACAGATGCGGATCCCATTGCCATGGCCTCCGCAGTTATAGCGACAGCACAAGCATCATTTGCCAATGTAGGGGTGATAGTCAAAGAAAATATATTGACAAAGAAAAGAGCACGTACCCTGCAGCGAAACGTGGCTAATGAGCAAGCTCAAAGAGACCTGGCAGTGAACAAGTATAATTGCTTGTACGCTGAGCACAAGGAGTTGGCAAACAAGTACAGCTACCTGGAGGAGGAAAAGGACCAGCTAGCACTCCAAATAATGATTGCAGAAGCAGAGAAGAGTGGAGCAGAAGAAAAGGCTTCCCAGCTAGAAACGGACAAGCAGGCATTAGCTGAGCGTTTAGAGCAAGCGGAAAGCAGAACCTTGGACATGTCCCCCTTCCACGAGCTGTCATGCAATATACTACAGCAAGTGCATGGCTCTCAAGAGCTAATCACTGATGAGGTGTGCAAACTCAAGGCCATGACGGTTAGGCTAAAGGAGGTGAATGTGGAAGCCCACAGGCTCAAGGCTAAGAATACCCGTGTCAAAGCAAATGTCATAAGTCAGATGGCATGGAGGGAAGGGAAAGGAGGTTTCCCCCCGCATCTTCCTTTCAAGACCGTGGAAGATTTTAATGAAGATATAGCCTTGTTGGAGTTTGGCCGGAACTGTGCCAATAAGCTGATGGCCAGTGTGCAGAAGACCACAGATAGAATCAACAACCTGTACCAAAAGCTCAAAGGAGTCCATGACAACTGCACACTGACCTTCCCTCAGACCCTCGAAGACTTCCCGGAAAAGGAACAGCGGTTGTCTCAATTGAAAGAAGAGCTAGGCGTCCAGATGGAGTATGTGAAAAGGATTGATGTCTTGGCCATGGATGATCTCCAACATTACATCGGTTCATCCACACTTCACAATCATCTGTTGAAGGAAACATATCAAGTTGCTGAAGCGGAAGTACAAAGCATTAAAATAGAGCTCGGGAAGAATGTAACTTCTCAGAAAATCCTGTTTCCTGCTGCAGCAAACATAATCATAAGGGATACAGGTGTGTGGCACAGCTACATAGAAGAGGAGGTCAGGAAAGCTGCAGCAGCAGCGGAAGCATCAGTTGATCCGGCAGCCCCTCTCCCAGCAGCCTCTTCCCCAGCAATGGCAGAAAGTCTGGCCAGCCCCATTCCCCCTTTCCAATTAGGAGCAGCATCAGCAGGGGATTCGAGGGCCTCTTCCCAGGCAGTATCAGTGACCATCAACTTGGGCGACCCTTTGCCAGAAGAAGCTCACGCACAGGAAGGAAGAAGCTGAATTCAGCGAGCCACTCTCTTCAGCCAGACACGTGCCCAGCAGGGAACGTTTTGAGTTTAGCAAATTTTTTGTTATATGTAAGGCGTAAACCGTGGGACAGCTGTCCATATTTTTTTTGTAAAAATATTTTTGTAAATGAAGTGGCCATTTTCGGTGATCGATTATATTAGAAATATCTGTAAATGACAGGTGGGGGAACGCTAGGTGTCAGCCCAGAGGGTAAATTTGTAACTATAAATAGGAGCTAGAAGAGATTAGAAAGGACTTTTGGCAGGGAATGAAAATTTTGGGCAAATGATATGAGCTATCTTGTATCGGCTCTGTAAATTGAAATTTTCTAATAGAAGCCACGGGAGATGGACGTTTTGCTTGGAATGTTGGGTTGCTTCATGTTGGACTATTCTAATGACTGCAATTCAGCAATGTGAGATCATTCTTGACTTCTGAATTATTTCTTTGTACTAATGATTTTGCTCTCATCTATGCATGCGTCCTCTCTATTTCATGGACAATGAATGCGTTCCATATTAAATCAGGAGTTACCTGCTGATACTTTTATCATTGCTGTGGATTTTTCTTCTGGATCGAATAGCTAACTGTTCTTTCTTCAGGATAATCGTATGGCTCATTGTTCATGCTTTTAATTGCTCCTTGCAGGGATTTTTTAGTTTAATTCCAGTATCGTTGCATCTAGATCCGTTTCTTTTATTCTTATTACTTAGATCAAACAATTTTGATTCCTTCTGTTCATAAGCAATAGATTCGTTCTGTAAGTTTCATTGTAGATCTGTTTCCTTATCCTGTAGCTTTTCTCTGTTTATTTTCTGAGCAATAGATGCGTTCCATTTTAAATGAGAAGCTATCTTCTCAAGATCCTCATCTTGCTGTAGCTTTGACCGTGAGAAATAATAGTTATCTGTTCGTTGCTTATGATATCTGTTACAGCTGATTGCTCTCCCCTTAAGCGTGTTCCCCTGCAGGGATAGGTAGATGTGTTCCTGTTTCTAGATTTAGATCTGTTCCAATTGCATTTAGATTAAGTATAATTTAGGCATGTGCATCTCATATAAAACACATAAAACCCAAAAGAACGGTGGATCGGGCCATAACCGGTAGAATCGGATTTAAAGTCCAAAACCACGGTTGCCGGAACCGCTAACCGGACGGATTCCCTACACCAAACGGGAGACAGTCTAATTGGGACCGTCTCTCGGGGAGAATCCCTTTCTGATTGATGCTACGATATCCGAGGCATCAACAGTTTTTGGCGCTAGAAGGAGGGCCTGAAGTGCATGGCTGATAGAGGAAAATCTTCCACGGTCATAGATAACACTGAAAACCCGCTTGAAGAAAAGTTTTCAAACAGCCCAGATCTTGGATTAACAGACCAAGAACGCCTCATTTCTGACCCTGAGCCTCAGGAAGCTTTATACGCTGTTCCTTTTGCAGAAATAGAGGACTTGAGAAGACATACTAGATCTTACGTTAGACAGCTAGGTGGGTTAAACGCTGTCAACTTCCTCCCTAAGAAAACTACACCCAGAAAGGAGCCGCAATACACCCGTGATTCGATCCTCGTTCAGAGTTTTGAAGAACTGGTAAATCTAACGTTGGAAGAAATCTCCGGCACTCTTAACAAGTCAGACCAAGAAAATCTCGAAGAAATTACCACTCCCAAAAGTACTCCACCGAATTCACCTTACAATTCTCCACCAGGGTCTCCACGTCCAAACCCAAACATGGCTGTACCTGCCTGGAGAGCAAGGGGAGCGCTGAACCTAGCTGGACCATTCCATAATCTCCCTAAAAACCCAGAAAAGGTCTTGCCTAAGTACGATCCAGGGAAGGCCATTTCGGCGGAGGATCACCTCAAGAGTTTTTACTTAGCTCTGAACCTTTTAAATGTACAACATGAAGACGTAGTCTGCAGGTTGTTTCCGTATACATTCGAGCCTAAGGTATCATCTTGGTACTTTAGCCTTCAACCCAGCTCAATCTCTAGTTGGGATGATTTCGAAAAGTGTTTCCTCAAGAAATACGGGAACCAAAAAACTGTAGCCACGCTTATGAAAGAGCTCTTATCCATGAGAATGGAGAAGAAGGAAAAGGTTCAAGACTTTAATCAAAGATTCACAACGCTGTTAAATAACTTTAGTGAAACTAACAAACCCACAGAAGAGTCTTTGATTGAATACTACACAACAGCTCTTGAAGGTCCAATCGCAATGTTTGTAAAACGATCCAAGAAAACGACCCTAATAGAGAATTTTGAGGAAGCTCGAAAGGTAGAGGAAGAGGCTGATAGCATAGCTAAACATGCCTTAGATGTGGAAACAAAACCAGCAGCTAGCAAGAAACCTTTGCTCCTCACGAGAGGCAAAGAAGAGCCATCTACGGATATGGAAAACGTAGTTAAGATGATGCAGAAGTTATCTAACAAAATCGTAGATCTTGAGAAAGACAAGGCTGCTAATACATCTAGGAAACCTTTCAAGCCATTCTATAAGAGAAGGGAAGACGGGGAACAGTCTCACCCACCAATGAACACTGCCCCTGTTCTAAATTTGAATGAGATTGGGATGGATAATTTCTGCACCTTTCACCAAGAACCACACTCGGAGAAGAGCTGCCCTCAATGGATCAATTCCATGAGCTTGGTCATGAACCAAATGTTAGATTCTCAGATCCCAGACCAGGATGATCCTCCAGAAGAGTCAGGCCCTGAGTTAGAGGAACCAACCCCGGACACTACTATGGTATTGTGGGATTGGATACCTATGACTGAATTAGTAGAAGAAGATCACGCAGACAGCTCTCCCTCTACCATAAATGTTGCCACTCGCAGCAAGGGCCCAATTGCGGATCCTGTACCAGTCACCATTCCCCATAAGCCTAAAATTTCGAAAGATCTGCCTAGGAGGCATATACCAATCATCCCACCACAGCCCAAAGTAAACCAAACAGCTGCCAAAAGGCCAAGCGCTGACAACACAGTTCAGCCGCCTAAGGAAACCTTGAACAAAACTGATCAGTCCATTCGAATTGGGAATGAATCCGATATAGGGTATGATATTATCGAAGATATCAAGAAAGTTAAAGAAAACGTATCAATATTTGACATGTGTAGCTTACCCCATCAACGAGACAAACTACTTCATGTTTTACAACCAAAACCCAGCGCTACATTAACAGATTCTCAAGACAATCCTGAAATTAACGAGGCCAGCATCGGTGGGAAATCCAAGTCCCAAACATTGCCATTTCTGCTGACATTCGAAATTTTTAATCACAATGTTCATAACTGTCTGGTAGACTCCGGAGCTTCTTCAAACGTCATGCCACTTTCAATTTGTAAGAAAATTAATGGGCAGCCCGTACCATCTCCAGCTCAAATCATACAATTAGACAGGACTGCTGTCAAGGTTATAGGGGAGATGAAAGATGTTCTAATTAGACTGCCAGCCGACCCTAGAGTTTGCCAATTCATTGACATAATGGTGGTCGATATTCCTGAAGCTTATGGGCTGATTCTGAGTAGGGATTGGTCTACCAAGTTGAGCGGCTACTTTGCTACCGATTGGTCTCATCTATGGCTGCCTTATCAGAACAGGCAGAATCAGATTAAAATTCTTAGGGAACCTCATATGAAACAAAACGTAACCCAGCTAGAAGAAAAGAATGAGGCTGTAGCTTTCTCTTCCTCGGTCCTGGGAAATTACTTCTTGGAAATGGATCCGGGTAACTATCAATCTGAAACCTTTTGCCATGAATCAGACAAACAGTCCGATCTCCTTCATTTTTCTCGGACTGATGAGGTTGATTGTAACATAGTCAATTTAGTTGCTAACGTAGACCACAAAGAAACTAACTTAGTTGAATCTAAAGATACCTTTTGGACATTATACTTTGATGGTTCTAAAACTCTGGAAGGATCCGGAGCCGGTTGTGTTCTAATGGATCCAAAGAAGAACAAGTATTTTTTGTCTTGTAGATTAGAATTCGATTGTACTAATAATACCGCTGAATATGAAGCTTTGGTGCATGGTTTAAAGAAGGCCATTGGCTTAAATGTTAAGTACCTGAAGGTTTTTGGTGACTCCGAGATAGTAGTCAGACAGGTAAGAAACACCATTCATTGCCTCTCACCGCACTTGAAAGGTTACCAGGCTGAGGTATGGGATTTAATCATGTATTTTGACGCTTTCAATATAAAATCAATTCCTAGGTTGCAAAATTCTGCTGCCGATTTGTTAGCAACATCTGCTTCTAGATTGGTGCCGACAAATAATAAATGCTCGATTGAATTGATTTTCAGGCCTTCCATTCCCGATAACATCACAAACTTCAGAATCTTCGATGATGACGAGCAGATTATCAGCTTCCTGACAAATGAAGACAGTTTTCAAGGAGCTGCAATAGATGAGGAAGAACATGATGATGATTTGATGAAGAAGGAAGAGGAGAAGGGAAATTTCATGCCAAAAGGGGTAAGGTCCCTCGAAATGCTTTTCGATCTTCAAAATAAATTCAAAAGACCAGCTAATACCAAAACTAACAGCTCATCAATGCAACATGAGTTGGTTAATTTGGGTACCGAGGCAGAACCAAAATTTGTCAACCTTGGCAAATGCTGTTCACCAGGAGAAAGAGAAAGGTTCATTAAGTTGTTTAAACAGTACAAGGATGTTTTTGCATGGACCTATGAAGATCTGAAAACATATGACGTCCGCATCATTCAGCATGTTATACCAATGAAAGCGGGTGTCAAGCCATTTCAGCAGCAGTTGAGGAGGATGCATCCCACTCTTGAACCGCTGATCCAAAAGGAATTAAAGAAGCTCCTGGACGCTAAGATAATCTTCAAAGTTCGGCATTCCGAATGGGTTGCAAACTTGGTTCCCGTGAGGAAGAAATCAGGAGAGATTAGGCTATGTGTAGACTTCAGAAATTTAAACAAAGCCTCAGATAAAGACAACTACCCCGTGCCTTCAATGGAGCAAATCCTCCAAATGGTGTCAGGATCCGAATTGTTTTCTCTCCTCGATGGTTTCTCGGGCTATAATCAAGTGTTAGTAGCCGAAGAAGATCGTCTCAAGACCACTTTCAGGACTAAGTGGGGAACTTTCGCCTATAGAAGGATGCCATTTGGTCTGATAAATGCAGGAGCTACATTCCAAAGGGCGATGGATATTGCCTTCCGAGGATTGGGTGGGCAATGCGTTGTTGTCTACTTAGATGATGTGACAGTCTTTTCAAAGAAAAGGGAAGATCATGTTGTTCATCTGAGACATATCTTTGATCGCTGCCGGAAGTATGGTATTTCCTTAAATCCCAAGAAGAGCGTGTTTGCTGTACCCGAAGGTAAGCTATTGGGTCATATCATCTCCAAAGATGGAGTGTCAATCGACCAGGAAAGAGTCCAAGCTATTAATAAGATTCCGATGCCTCACAACAAAAAATCTATGCAGTCTTTCATGGGCACCATCAATTTTGTCCGCAGATTTGTTCCGGATTTTGCACAAATTGTTAAGCCATTGCAACAGATGGTTAAACAAAGCATACAATTTAAGTGGACAGATTTGGAGAAGGACGCATTTAGAGATATCAAGGCAGCTGTAGCTAAAGCTCCTTCCTTAAGAAGTCCAGATTTCGATAAAGATTTCATCCTGTATACCTTCGCTTCGGACGATTCTCTCGCAGCTGTACTCACGCAAAAAGTGGAGTTGGGGGACGAATACCCAATTTCGTTTATGAGCACTGGTCTGCAAGGGGCTGAGCTGAATTACCCCGTAGTGGACAAGCATGCCTACGCGGTCTTCAAAGCAGTCAAGCAATTTAGGCCATACATTTTGAAGAACAGAACTAAAGTCATAGTTCCCCATCCAGTTGTTAGATCCCTTTTCGTTCAAAAGGAATTGGGAGAGAGGAGAGGAAACTGGGTCACAGCTCTGCAGGAGTATGATTTGGAATTTAAACCGGCTACAATCATCAAAGGACAAGGTCTATGCAAGTTACTGGCGGGAAACTCGACTGATGAAGAGCACCATTGGAGAAATGAAGCCGAGCTCAATTCGGTTGAGGTATGCCATATCTTCACAGCTCCCCAGTCATGGTATAGAGATCTAGTGCACTATTTACAGCAGGGATATCTACCCGAGCACTGGAATTCTAAACAAAGAAGGGCACTCCGCTTGAAATCGGCACCCTATCAAATCATTGATGGGATTCTTTTTAGAAAGAATTATGACGGAGTCCTTCTTAGATGTTTGGAAAAGGAGGATGCAAACAAAGTTGTCAAAGAATTGCATGATGGCCCCGCAGGTGGCCATTATTCAGGAGAGACGACAGCACACAAGATACTGAGAGCTGGTTATTACTGGCCCACTCTGTTTCGAGATGCCCACACGTACGCACGAAACTGTGATGTATGTCAAAGAAGCACTGGGAAGTTACCTAAGGCCGCAGGCCCATTGCAGCCTGTCATCATCTCTGAACCTTTTGAGCAATGGGGCATAGATGTTATCGGAGAAATAAATCCAAATTCTTCCTTGCAACACCGATACATTCTGACAGCTACCGACTAATTCACCAGATGGACGGAGGCCATCCCGCTGCGCAAGATCAATGAAGATGCAGTTATCAGCTTCTTGAAAGAGAACATCATAACCAGGTTTGGGGTTCCAATTTCCCTTGTTTTTGATAATGCTACTTATTTTTCATCTTGCAAGATAAATGAATTTGTTTATGAATGGGGAATTAAGTTGCATTATTCAGCCAATTACTACCCTCAGGGAAACGGATTAGCTGAATCCTCAAACAAGAATCTGATTCGAATCCTTAAGAAAACGGTGATAGAAAACCAGAGAAGTTGGCATGTGGCTCTCCCAAATGCCTTATGGGCAGATAGGGTAACCCCGAAGAATGCTTTAGGTGTCTCCCCTTTCACTCTTGTCTATGGCAAGGAAGCCATACTTCCCCCAAACATCTTGCTGCCATCCTTGCAATTGTCCCAAGCCTCTCGGGGTTCTGGTAGCCAAGCCTTACAATCCAGGATAGACACCCTGCTTCGACTGGAAGAAGCCCGAAACAAAGCTAAAGACCGATTTCATCAACACCAGGACATAGTTAAGAGATGGTTCGATAAGAGGAAATCCGGCAAGAGGGACTTTGAAGTTGGGGATTTAGTCCTGAAATGGGACCATAATCACGAAGGCAAAGGAATGCATACGAAATTTCAACATCTATGGGTAGGCCCGTACCAAATTTCTGCAAAATTGGGCCCATCCACTTATAAATTGACAAATCTCGAGGGAGAGGAAGTAGCCCTTCCACTCAATGGCCTCGCCCTGAAACAGTACTTCGCGTGAGTCTCCGTGAGACTTCCTGTACATAAATAAAGTTGTCTGTTCGCTTTCGCTTTTAGCTGTTTTATTTTTCGGCCATGTTGTTTCCTGTTTTGTTATTTGAACTTTTCAATAGGTTTTGTTCTCTGAAGCACCCGTTTGAGTTTCCCGTTGAAGATAGCTCTCTCAAAGAAAACCTGCAACCCATGAGTCTGGAACCTTGCTCAGTAAACCCGGCCTGCTGTGCTCTCGCTGAAATAATCAAAAAGCGGGAGGCCTTCCCTGCTAGTCACACTAATCCTGTTCAATAGCAGAGACCCATGGCCATCTTCACTACTATCGTTGGGCTCCACCCACTCTCACACTTCAAAGGCATCTCAAGAAAGGTTACCTAAGTTGGACCCATGGAAAGTGGCACTTCTCGAAGACACGGGGTATTGAAATGACTCCATGCTGCTGATTTAAAAGCCAAAAATGGCCTACATTCAAGAGTCTGTTTTCCAGGGATTCTCGCCTCAATTAAAGCATGGCTGAGACAAAACAAAAGGGACATGTAAAATCAAGAAGGCTGTCCAAAAGGCCCAGCTCAAAATAGGCTCCTCTCCGTCCGTGAAGTTTGATCAAATCAATAAAACCTCTAACTCACACAAAAGGACATTATGGATTGAGGAGCCCAAATCAAAGATCGGTCCAAAAGAAAATATCCCTGGAAGGCTCAAACAGCTAAGCTGTCCAAAATACAAGCATCCCAAAGGATGCCAGCAGCATGGGAATGAGGAACAAGAACAATAGTGTCCATGAGGAAGTGTTGCAAATCCTGTGGAGTCTGGCAGTAGTGACCATTTGAGGGATGACCCTCCTAAAATGAATCTCATATGCTGGCCCTCTGAGAGTAGTGAAGATGCCTCGGTCGAAGCTCCCCTTTCCCAATGACTAGCAGGAAAAGTGCTCCTTTCCCCGCATGAGTCTAAAATGCTCAGCTGAGTAGTGCACCCGAGACGGATGTTTTAATGAAGTTCCGGACCATGTAGGGTATTTTTTCAGAGATCTTTGTTCGCCAGCGACTCGCCATTGTTGTTGCAGCAACACCCCTCCCCAAAATTTTGTACATGTTGGGGCCCCTCCTGTATTTTTCGTAGAAAGTCTGCTTGAGAAGACATCCCAGCCGTCCGCTCTGTTTTCAACATAAAATTTTGCTTCCCTGCTGAGCTGCTTGCCGTCAATCCTTCCATGTTCTCCCCATTAAGCCAAAAGATAACTTAGTTTTGCCCAAACGTTTTGAAGTAATCCGGACTTTGTCCCGAAACAGCGGGAGTCAAACGTCCAACCTTTCCGAGAGGAGGACCTAGATTTTCTTTGTCAAAATCCGCGGGAGCCATTGGGCAAAACCACCCGAAACGGCGGAAGCTTTCGATCAAGTCTTCCGCGACCACGGAAAGGTTCGCGTTGTTCTCCCGAAACGGCAAGGAATTCAACAAAACCATCCGAAACGGCGGAACAATTCAGCTCTGTCTTCCGAAACGGCGGAAGCCATTCGGATAAACTCGCCGAAATAACACAAAGCAGTTCATCATTTTCTTCCGAAGTAAAAGCACTTGGAAAATTTTCAATCGTTGCTTCTGCGGAACGGTTCAAGCTCCGAAACGACTTAGTTCCCGAAACGGCGGAGCCTTTCACTCGAACCTCCCGAAATGGCGGGGCTCATTCACCTTAGTCTCCCGAAAAGGACTTAGATTTTCTTTCGATGAGAAGACTGCGGGAACAAAGGACTTAGAGAATTTTTAGTTTCAACCTTCCGCAACGACGGGAGTTTAAGTGAGCCCACCCGAAACGGCGGGAGTTTTCAGGGAACCCTTCCGCAACGGCGGGAGCCCTCGTAAAATCCTTCCGCAACGGCGGGGGAATTCAAGGAACCCTTCCGAAACAGCGGAAGCCACCGCGATATCTTTCCAAAAGAAAATAAGCGGAAACGTTTTATGAAACCCTTCCGCAACGGCGGGGGAATTCATGAAAACGTCCCGAAACGGCGGAAGCCATCCCCATAAGGCCCGCGGAGAAATTCACGATTGCCCTCCGAAAACCATGAAAGGACTTAGGATTTCCTCAAGAAAGCTGTCACGGAGGCCTTCAGCCTTTGCTCCCGAAACGCGGAAGCCTTCGGGCTACCCTTCCGAAACAGCGAAAGCCAATCACTTAACCCGCTCGGCAAAAGGACTCCGAAACGACCCCGGGTAAATATGCGGAAAAGTATAAGTTTTGCTTCCGGAACGGCAGAAGCCATTCCCAAAAGCTTTCCGAAACTAGCGGGAGCCGTAGCCAAAAACTTTCCGAAAATCAACGAGACTTTGAAGTTTTGGTTCGCGGAAGCTTTCGCAAAAGTCTTCCGAAAATACCGGGAGCATTCGCTATACCGTTCCGAAAGGGCGGAAGCTTTGGCGTTACCCGTCCGCTACGCGGCAGACTCTCGCGGAAGGCTTCGAGTTTCCTTTCCGCTTTAAGCCCCGAAACGTCGGAAGCTTTCATCGAATCCTTCCGCAACGGCGGATGCAATTCGCGAACTGGCCCCGCAAGTGACGGTCGCACGGAAACCGAGGTGCTTTGACGTGACCGCTACGCGCGGCGAATTTAAACCCCGTTTTAACCACGCCACCTACCCAATTAAATGCTCACACGTGCCATTCTTTATAAAATACCGTGGGGGGCTCGACCAATACACCATTGTTTTGAACCGGCCAGCGACGTGTGATACCGTGCAAATCGCTCCAGCTCACCTCGCGCATCCGTGCTCGCAGCCACCTTGCTCAAGCAATCCCCACGGTGCCAGGTAGGATCTTCACCTTGTTTTTCACTACTGAGCTGTCCTTTTGGGGAAATTATTGGGTTTTAGTGGGATTGTGACGGGCAAAACACCCGTCAAGGGCTATGTTTTGCCCGTCAGGTACAGTGAACGGAGTTTTCGTTTCACAAAATCGTCATGGGCCTTCGTAAAACGTATATTTTATGTTGATGGGTGCGGACGGTTAACCATGCCTTGTGTTGAATTTAAACCCCGGGCCGCGCCCCTCGTCGTGGGTTAAGTTATCGAAACCCTATGGGCTTTCCATGTCCCTGACCGTGAACCCTGGGCCCTTTTCCATAAACCCCAGTCCCTACACGCGAAGCCGAAACCCGTAAGCGGTTAAGCCACGAGAGCCAAAACTTGAAGCCGCCCTAGCTCTCCCCGTCAGTTTGTCCCCGGCACCGTTACCTTCGCTCAGACTAAAGCCTCCCATAGTGACTCGGCAAGTGGCCGCGCGTGACGATAGCATCCATAGCCCTCACCGAGTCAACCCGCCTCTTCCCCGCCTTCGACCTCTCCAACCGCAGCCATAGCGAAGGACTTCTCCTTCCGCGAGGCGGAACCGGAGGCCGATTGCTTCCGCGAATCACCTATCGGTCCAATAAAACCAATAGCGTCCGCAACATAGCTTATCCCACACTCATCTTTTAAGAGCTTCAAATGTTTCAATGTGTGTCTTATAATTGAAATAATGTTTTACTTCCTAAATATATGCTTCATTGATTTATCTCATTAAAACAATTGTTGCTCTCTGCTGAAACCATACAACCTGTGGCTCAAACTCATGATGAATTGTATATGGATGTTATCAGGGATAATTCAAGATGCCAAAACCCAGTAAGAAGAAGGCGAAGATGACAGAAAAGAAACCTGTCCCTCCTAAGATTGAAACCTCGCTCCAGGACACTAGGTGCACCACAGGTGTCCCTCCGGAAATCAGATGGGGAGACATCCACAGAATGATCCGGGACCAAGAAATCCCAGATATGCTGCTAGAGGAAGCACCAATCTATCGAAATATCAGAGCCTCTGGCATAACTAAGGCCGCTACCCGCCCTGAGCTGTTCCCCTGCGCTGAAGTAATCGGATGGATACTCCAACATGCCGATGCTGAAGGAAGAGTGATAAATGATAGCGGGAACATGGCTATCGCCTCATTTCAACCCGCATATCTGACGGCAGCCTACAGATTCCCCCGTGTCCAGCAAGCTCTGACTGATGAATGGTTAAGCCAGATGAACAATGTCGAGATGGCCAAGAAGCTACTAGTGCAAGGGAAACATTTGAGGAAGAAAGGGAGTGAGGAGTATGACGTACAAAATCTAAGAGCTCCTTATAGATTAATCACCCTGATGCTGTGTAGAATCTTCGGCATGCCCGATGGCACAGTATACAAGATTCAGTGGGTCCCTATCATTCACTATGTGGCATTTCAGGGGACAGTTTTTGACTGGGCCACTATCTTGTCAGATAGTCTGGCCTCAATGATAAGTGCTGCTAAGCCTGGGCTGGCCTCGAAGAAGGCTGAATTCTTCATGTCTTCGTACCTGATAGACTGTATCTTGGCCAAGATAGAGTTCCCCGGATTGGGGTGTACATGGGATAGGACCACAGCCCCGGTCTACATCGCATTCAAGATGTTGTGGGCTCAGAATTACAAGCCCAGCTACAAACTCATCTGTGAGGGTTTCATCATGCCCCTATACGAGAAAATATTCAAGGAAGAACCAAGTTGCCTGTCACAAAACGCTTTGGAAGTCCTCGAGGATTATGGGGACTTCTACTTTTCAGAACAAGGCACCTATTTGAGAATGTTTGGAGGGACTAAGCCCCCATACATATTGCCGCAGTATGCCACAGACTATGTGGTACTCAAGGAAGCAGTGAGACAACTCTTCTTGGATGGGATTGGAGCATTCCTCCACAAGCTACACAAGGCTTCCTTTCCCCCCTTACCTTTCTGCATAGGTACTTACAAGTTTTCAGGGGTGGCCTCTGCCGACGAATTTGTTCAAGAGTTGAAGGCCTTCCATTTCGGTGAAGTCACCTTCCACAGGAACGACAGAAAGGGTAAAGTGGCCGAGCATTGCAAGGGGAACTATGCTAACTTCGAATACTCCCACTACCCCGATGCCGAGGAGGAAGCATTCAGAGGCATCAGCAACATGACTGAACTACGGATCTGTCACCAAAGTACTGGAGCGAGCTCTAGCTCAACCAAAGCCCAGAAGACTATCCAGCAAAAGGAGAGAGAAGCCAAGGATGCCCGAGCTCAGGAAGAGCTCAGGTTAAGAGAAGAGGCAAGGTTACAAAAGGAAGCCGAGGAAGCAAGGAAGCAACAGGACGCTGAAAATGAGAGACTGCGGAAGGAGGCTGAAGAAGCCCAAAAGCAGAAAGAAGCAGAAATTGAGCAAGCTGAAGCAAGGAAGAAGGCGGAGGAAGAATTGAAGGCAAGAGAAGATGCCCAGGTAGGTGGGTCCGGTGCGCAGGACATGGAGATAGACACCTCTCAGGCAGGTGGCTCTAGTACCCAAAGGGAAGGGACAGACCCCGCTCAGGAAGTCCGGACCCCACCTATGGAAGAAGACATAGACATCATAAACAGACCAATTGTACCGTACACCCCATCTGGGAAGCGTACGGTGTCCAAATGGAATGAGTTTGTCTATGACAAGAAAAGAAAAACAATGGTCCTCCAATCAGAAGAAAGGATTAAAAGTCCTTTCCATGACAACATAGTTACCCACCGAGAGGTCGCTGTCATGCAGAACACAGATGCGGATCCCATTGCCATGGCCTCCGCAGTTATAGCGACAGCACAAGCATCATTTGCCAATGTAGGGGTGATAGTCAAAGAAAATATATTGACAAAGAAAAGAGCACGTACCCTGCAGCGAAACGTGGCTAATGAGCAAGCTCAAAGAGACCTGGCAGTGAACAAGTATAATTGCTTGTACGCTGAGCACAAGGAGTTGGCAAACAAGTACAGCTACCTGGAGGAGGAAAAGGACCAGCTAGCACTCCAAATAATGATTGCAGAAGCAGAGAAGAGTGGAGCAGAAGAAAAGGCTTCCCAGCTAGAAACGGACAAGCAGGCATTAGCTGAGCGTTTAGAGCAAGCGGAAAGCAGAACCTTGGACATGTCCCCCTTCCACGAGCTGTCATGCAATATACTACAGCAAGTGCATGGCTCTCAAGAGCTAATCACTGATGAGGTGTGCAAACTCAAGGCCATGACGGTTAGGCTAAAGGAGGTGAATGCGGAAGCCCACAGGCTCAAGGCTAAGAATACCCGTGTCAAAGCAAATGTCATAAGTCAGATGGCATGGAGGGAAGGGAAAGGAGGTTTCCCCCCGCATCTTCCTTTCAAGACCGTGGAAGATTTTAATGAAGATATAGCCTTGTTGGAGTTTGGCCGGAACTGTGCCAATAAGCTGATGGCCAGTGTGCAGAAGACCACAGATAGAATCAACAACCTGTACCAAAAGCTCAAAGGAGTCCATGACAACTGTACACTGACCTTCCCTCAGACCCTCGAAGACTTCCCGGAAAAGGAACAGCGGTTGTCTCAATTGAAAGAAGAGCTAGGCGTCCAGATGGAGTATGTGAAAAGGATTGATGTCTTGGCCATGGATGATCTCCAACATTACATCGGTTCATCCACACTTCACAATCATCTGTTGAAGGAAACATATCAAGTTGCTGAAGCGGAAGTACAAAGCATTAAAATAGAGCTCGGGAAGAATGTAACTTCTCATAAAATCCTGTTTCCTGCTGCAGCAAACATAATCATAAGGGATACAGGTGTGTGGCACAACTACATAGAAGAGGAGGTCAGGAAAGCTGCAGCAGCAGCGGAAGCATCAGTTGATCCGGCAGCCCCTCTCCCAGCAGCCTCTTCCCCAGCAATGGCAGAAAGTCTGGCCAGCCCCATTCCCCCTTTCCAATTAGGAGCAGCATCAGCAGGGGATTCGAGGGCCTCTTCCCAGGCAGTATCAGTGACCATCAACTTGGGCGACCCTTTGCCAGAAGAAGCTCACGCACAGGAAGGAAGAAGCTGAATTCAGCGAGCCACTCTCTTCAGCCAGACACGTGCCCAGCAGGGAACGTTTTGAGTTTAGCAAATTTTCTGTTATATGTAAGGCGTAAACCGTGGGACAGCTGTCCATATTTTTTTTGTAAAAATATTTTTGTAAATGAAGTGGCCATTTTCGGTGATCGATTATATTAGAAATCTCTGTAAATGACAGGTGGGGGAACGCTAGGTGTCAGCCCAGAGGGTAAATTTGTAACTATAAATAGGAGCTAGAAGAGATTAGAAAGGACTTTTGGCAGGGAATGAAAATTTTGGGCAAATGATATGAGCTATCTTGTATCGGCTCTGTAAATTGAAATTTTCTAATAGAAGCCACGGGAGATGGACGTTTTGCTTGGAATGTTGGGTTGCTTCATGTTGGACTATTCTAATGACTGCAATTCAGCAATGTGAGATCATTCTTGACTTCTGAATTATTTCTTTGTACTAATGATTTTGCTCTCATCTATGCATGCGTCCTCTCTATTTCATGGACAATGAATGCGTTCCATATTAAATCAGGAGTTACCTGCTGATACTTTTATCATTGCTGTGGATTTTTCTTCTGGATCGAATAGCTAACTGTTCTTTCTTCAGGATAATCGTATGGCTCATTGTTCATGCTTTTAATTGCTCCTTGCAGGGATTTTTTAGTTTAATTCCAGTATCGTTGCATCTAGATCCGTTTCTTTTATTCTTATTACTTAGATCAAACAATTTTGATTCCTTCTGTTCATAAGCAATAGATTCGTTCTGTAAGTTTCATTGTAGATCTGTTTCCTTATCCTGTAGCTTTTCTCTGTTTATTTTCTGAGCAATAGATGCGTTCCATTTTAAATGAGAAGCTATCTTCTCAAGATCCTCATCTTGCTGTAGCTTTGACCGTGAGAAATAATAGTTATCTGTTCGTTGCTTATGATATCTGTTACAGCTGATTGCTCTCCCCTTAAGCGTGTTCCCCTGCAGGGATAGGTAGATGTGTTCCTGTTTCTAGATTTAGATCTGTTCCAATTGCATTTAGATTAAGTATAATTTAGGCATGTGCATCTCATATAAAACACATAAAACCCAAAATAACGGTGGATCGGGCCATAACCGGTAGAATCGGATTTAAAGTCCAAAACCACGGTTGCCGGAACCGCTAACTGGACGGATTCCCTACACCAAACGGGAGACAGTCTAATTGGGACCGTCTCTCGGGGAGAATCCCTTTCTGATTGATGCTACGATATCCGAGGCATCAACACCTCCCTCATCCATCTGTAGACCCAAAACCATACTTGCGGTTCTCCTTGAACCCATTTTTCCCTATTTTTCCTCCTGTACGCGAGCTACTTTAGTAAAACTCGTGTATATGCTGGGTGCATCACTACAACTTGCGTACATTGAATTTTGGTAAATACAAGTAAAATATCTATTTTTCACTCCAAAAAGCGGCCATTGTGACCTTTGGCCCTCCATGTATCTTGAAACAACTCGATTCGACCTTTCACTTGCCTTTGGAGGGTTATATATTGAGCTATTGTGGTACATGGAAGGAGAAGAAAGAGAAGAGCATTGAAACTCTATAGAAAATTTTCCTTGATTGAGTCTACATCCATTGATCCTAGTTGTTGTGAACCATTTATGTTCACCTCCCAAACTCTTTCATATCTTGTGAAGGATTCATTCTTTTGCTTGTGATTTTGCCATTGTATGGGGGATTGAAGTGGTGGAGGCACAAGTGGAGGGAACTAGTTCTTCGTTCAGATGGGTTTCCGACATGAGGTTGTATCTTGTACTTCTTGTTTATATTAATAGAAATACTCATTTTCTCATCCATTTATATTCTGAACGATACTTTATTATCATTGGGTACATTTGCTTGTATATATCGTGGATTATACTATTGTATATGCTAAGATATTTTATATATCATATGCACTTGTTTGCGTTTATTGTTGAGACTAAGCTACAGGTTCAAGTGTTGTGATTCGGAAGCTCAAAAGGAATTCTTCATCGAACGTCCGGATTGAGGTAGGTCCTTTATGTTTTTTATCCGCATTTGCACTTATAGAGCATACGTTGGGAAGTGAGTTGATTTCTTGAGTCCATCTGTCTGTTGTGGTCTACCCCAAGCCATACGAAGTGCCTTAGCATCTTCCAAATTCAGTATTAGAACATCTCAGTGTATAACATGAAAAATGGCGCCATTGTCGAGGACAGAGAATTCAAATTTGATTTTTACTTGGGAAGGAAATGATCAAGATATTATTCGAACTGGTGAATAAAGGTCAAACATTAGGCTGAAAGTTCACCTGGTGACTACATTGAAGTGAAGTTGGCATCTGTCAAAAGTAATACTAGAGAAAATCCCACGTCAAGCAATTTCCAGAGCCTATAAGATCTAAGGAAGTTAGGCACCTAGAGTAACTATCTTGAAAATTAAGATCCTCAAACAAAAGTTATTCCTCGGAGAGATCCTATAACCTTTCCTTTTCAATTTGAAAATCAAGAATCATATGAAGCTTTAAATGTTCAGCGAGATCCACATTCTACTCCTAGTACTTTGGTTGTTCCTATAATAAATGCTCATAATTCTCCTTTATCTGCCTCTGCAAGTAGTTCTCATCATTTACAACCTGAATCCAAACCTTAAAGAACTCTTATAACCTTGCAAGCTATGAATATTATTGTTACACCTAAAATCCTACCATCATGAGATTTAGTGTATACATCCCTAAAGTTTCATTGACTAAGTTATTGGCATATAAGAGATATAACCCATTTTCACTAGGTTTTGAGAGGTCGTCGTAGGCTGCACTCATGCAACCCGCGACGTCGCATCTTGCTCTCTTGCACGGTGCGACGATGTCAGTTAATGGACAAAAATAGGTCCTTCGAGCCCATTCTCGAAGCTAGCTGACATGGATCCCTATCCCTGACTTTGTGGGAGAGATGGCACTCGGTTCCTAACCTCTTGGAAGAATCCCCTATCTCTATCCTACCATATCTCAACCTACCCTATCCATACCCTATCCACTTAGTCCTATATAAATAAAGCTCCTTCCCATTCCAAAGGGAGGAAGTCTATAGTGTCTACATGCTGGTGAAATCATATTGGAGAGATCTCTACTCATCCATTGAGAGACTCACACTTCCCGGGGAGGATATGGCATTGGATTGGATGGAGAAGGATTGCTACGTTAAGCCTCGGTTGTAATCATTCTTTTCTATGTACTTTCCCTATAGTTACAGTAATATAAATACTTTCCACCAATATTGTTGTGATTGATGATATTATGTAGTTTACCTGCCTAACTGTTTACTTAGGTCTGTTATTGTTTGGATACTTTTACTTGTTTGTCTTGTTTTGTGCATCTTGACAGGTCTTGAAGCTTAGACCTGACGACTGCGAGGCGTGGAACAACATCTTGGAGAAAGGGCTACAAACTTAGGGTAAGATGTCCGATAGCTTGACCCTTAACTAGATCTAGGAAAGTGGTTTATAGTTTGTACTATTTGTTCTAGACTCACATTGAGCTAGGGAGATCCGTCTCGCGTCCGCTTGAGTGAATTACATGTCAAACAAATCTGGCGACCATACTGGGGAAGAAAATTGTTTTGGAGTTGTCAATTTGAATGTCATTTTTAGTTGATTTCTTGTTACAAGCCATTTTATTTGTCATTTGCCTCTTAAATTGGTTTCACCATCAAATCTTCACTTTGAAGAGTTTGATTACCTTCCTTTGAGTTTGTTCTTCTCATTTTCAAACCTTTTCATGCTCATTGTTTGGAGAATTGGTTCATTTTTTAACTCAGATCTTGCCTGTCGCACCTGGTTAGTGGAGTCAGAGTGACACTGTGTCATTTTTTATCTATGTTCTTTGCCTGTTAGTCAGTCGTCGCAACCCTTCCATTGGTCTTCTGCGACACCATCGCACGTACCGCATTGGTGAACTGCGACGTCGCACTGTGTACAAGCACAGAGTGCGCTGATCTACCATTTTTGCCATACAGGCACCCCTTCTCCATTTTTTATTTGATGTTTGGTTTGTGTGCAAACTCCCTCTGTACTGTAAGATCCAGTCAGAGACCCCATTTTGATTTGTGTGTTGAGTTGTTTGGTTTTATTTGGAGTTGTTTTGGGTTCCATCTTGGACAAGTATGATATTTGGTAGTGGTGGACACTTTGGTCTCCCCCGCATGCATCCACTCACCCTTGCATTCCCTCCTCTCCTTACCTGATCCGGTCATTGCATTGGATCGGTTTCCAGACCTCGTTTGTATACATCTTTTGGTTTTGCTTGCATCCGGTTGATTTTGGGTCTTTTGGGTTTTGGATCCATGTTTGGCCCCTTGAGTCAAAACTAGTGTTTTGCTTACATTTTTAAGTGAAATGGGTTCTATATTTGAAAAAACATTCCCCCTCATGGTCGGGGGGGGGGGGGGGGGGCATGTATCGTGCACCCTTTAGTCATTTTGACCCATATTAAGGTTTTGAGATCATTTTTGGTTTGGCGTGATTGACTTGTTTTGAAAAGACTTGAAGAGTGTGGGATATCCATGTCTTTTTGAGCCTCTTTTTTGGGTTATGCATCTTGTTTCCTTTACGTACTAAGCTATCTAATGATTATTGGAAAAGATTGATTCTTTGTCTCCACTTTAGTTCAAAGAAAAGCTTGATTTTTCCCTCTTTTGCTATATTCATGAAATTGGAAAACATAAGTATTCTTCTTGCTTTAATTTGGTCATTTGGAATTTTTGGTCTTACACTCATAGGAAGAAGAAAAGGCTTGTTTCAATTTCGTGTACATTTGAGTTAGACATGATTATTAACTGATTTTCTTTGTCTTGCATTTGATTGGAAACGTTTGTGGAATCCTTCTTTCCGTAGCTTAGATGTGTCTTTTTCGAAGTGTAAAAAGATAGGAAATGGATTAGAATTATTGCATTTGGTAGATTTTGAGCCTTTCTTGAGTGCCTTTGAGTTGTTTGGGTGCTTGCCATTTTTCTTTGGAAATTTCCGAACGATTAGAGTGTTGTAGATATTCTCTCACTTTCTGTATATAGATATGAAAAGCGTTTAGTTATCAAGTTCCATTTTTTATACATGCGTTTGAAAATTGAAAGTGCTTCATCAATTTTGTCCTATACTATTGTTAAGATTAGTTGCATCTTTCATTTTCTTTGCGCTTTTTCGCTGATTATTGCAGAAAGTTAGAGTTATTGCACTCTAGGAAGGAATTCTTCTTTTCGCTACTACTTAAGTACTTTTGGTTTGAAAGAAAGAAAAATCTCTCCTTACCTTAAGTAGTTTTCATTGAAAAGGAAAGGGAAATGTGCATTATCATGTAGTTGAGGATTGCATTATGTTTACATTTATGTACTCACCTCATGCATCCACCTAACCGCATAAGATAAAATTAACGCTAGCTGAGGTTAAAAATTTTAGCAACTTGTGTGTTAAGTTAGAGATGTGTTCCGGTGTTGTTAAGCGTGGCAGCTGTCATTATTTGCCAGGACTGTATTCCGGGGGTATTGTAGTCTTCCACATACTTATCGGTATATCGAGCTTTTTCACGTACCCACCAAGTACCACACGTACTTGGCGTATATCGAAAGGTGTTTCACGTACTCGGTAGTATATCGGAAGGTATCGTGCCGTACGGTTGTGCATTAGACAACACCACTACGGATTTGAGCTCCCACATACCTTGAGTATATCGGGAGACACCATTAGGAATCTTGAAACCATCTGATTTATCCATTTGGTCGTCTTAACATTGCAATACCCCGAGAACAACACTCAGGGAGATTACTATGCACGTACTGTCCAGGTAGTCGGCTATTCAGGAAAGGGTACAGTCCCAATCCTCCTTGTCGTGTTTTACTGTTGGACCCTGTGGTATATAGC
This sequence comes from Larix kaempferi, assembly GCA_027924585.1. Taxonomy (NCBI): domain Eukaryota; kingdom Viridiplantae; phylum Streptophyta; class Pinopsida; order Pinales; family Pinaceae; genus Larix; species Larix kaempferi. The sequence goes on along the minus strand of BSBM01000217.1, from coordinate 19,691,276 downwards.
GATTTGTGATGTTTTGACAATCCTATGAGGTTCTATACTTTGAATCCACTCCTATTCACACAGTTTGCTTGTTGCTTTTAGACTTGAGTAGTGTTTGATTTGTGTGGTACTTTAGAGACTCTTAGGAAGTTTATATATGGAAGACTCTTCCGGGACTACCAACCAAGAGGTCCCTTTCCAGGGTATGCCATTTGTTATTCCCCCTTGTGGAACTATTGGTCCTCCCTTAATGGCTACGTTGAGTCTTCCTGGATTGACGATAGGATTACCAGTATGGTTATTCTCCAATCCGGTTACACCAAGTGCACCAAATGTGTCAAACCTAGGTCCTTCACCACATGAGCAGCAATCTCATGGTGACCCTTCTCCTTCTACGTTGAAAGTTGAATCGACGTCCGTCTCTCCCTCTTTTCCTACTGAAATTTCTAGTGTTAGTAATTAGGTGGATAAGAAGAAGAAGAAAAGGAAGGTTAAGAAGAAGAAGGATAAGAAAGAGACCAAGCGTCCACCATCTGCCTATGATGGCACTCATTCTATGTGAACACCTCGTAAGCCCAAGTTCCCTTGCAAGCTTTGTAAGGGTGATCACCTTCTCAAAGATTGTCCCAGTCTTTCCCATGTGTCAGAAGTGTGGTCTAAAAACCCCAAACCACTTGTATCGTCAATCTCTAACCATCATGTTGAGGACACTCCCTCAACCAGTGACCCATTTTTGAAGGGTCGGAAGGGTAAATTCCTGTATCCTTGTTTGATATGAAAGGGTATGCACCGTACTTTCCTTTGTCCAAGCATGGATGAAGCTTCATGGTGGTTGGAAGATATTACCAGTCCTCGTCAGATGCTTCCAACAAGTGATAGTAAGTTGTCCCTCGACCCCCCTGTTATAGGTCAAACTTGCACCTCTCCGTCCGTGATCACCTTGAGCTGCTGATCACACAAAAGGACAACTTGGATGGAGGAGCATGTTGACCTTGGATGATACTTTGACTCACTCCATTTCCTTACATTACTGGAAAACCCCAAAAATATCATGTTGAGATATGAGCACTACTATTCTCAAAGAGACTAGCGCCCATACACTACTCTAGTGTATAATAGTCGCGCCCATATCCAAATATACGCTACTCCTTCTCAGCATAGTAGCGCTCACCATTTTAAATCGAATGAGCGCTAGTTGATAAGCACTAAAGTAGCGCCCTATACGCTACTCCACTGAACAAGAGTTGCATACATCTTAAAAGTTGATTAAAAAGTAAATTAATTTCTCGAGGAGGATTAGTTGCTGGTAGTTTCCTAACTCCCCCAACTTCCTCCATAACTACATATCGACCTAAACTACTTCTTTAATCCTATAAATACAAAGAAGGTTAAAGGAGAAGGGTTAGCTTTTAGTTAGCTAGAGAACCTAGATGGTCAGATGAATTAATGGAGAAACTTTAAGACATTGGAGGAGTTGATGCTGAAGATATTCAAGCCAGAGAAGAGCCAGAGCCCAGAATCTAGTTGCAGGAGCCTGTTTCATGATCAGGTATACTTGTACATCATTCTACTTTTGACTAATAAAGGTTGAAGTGTCTTTCTTGTTCCAATTAAAGTGTGTTATGAAATGGCATCTTAATGTGGATCTATTTTGGTCAATTTTGAATGTTAAACATTGTTTTTGTTTCTTTCAAACTTTATATATTGCCCAAAATGCTTTGAGAAAGGTATTGTTATTGCAGGTTTACTGGAAGGGAAGTGGATTTGGAAGTTGAGCACAAGATCAAGTTAAGGCTAGGATCAAACTTCGATTGAAAGGTGTGTTCCCAAGATCCACAACTTATTTTCTTTTTTGTAAATGTCTCTGTAATAGCATCAATACACTTACCTATCACCCCAACCAAGTTGATAGCATTAGTTTCCTTGCTATAGGGTAGATTTGCCCACCAACAGACTGGCGACCATACTGGGGAAAGTTGAGTTTTGGCTCTAGGAAACCTTGTTCTTGTTTATCTTCTTAGATTGTTTTGACTTCTTTGATGTGTCAAGAAACCCTGTAGGTATCCCCTGACTATTTCTTGCTGCTTTCATCAGTCTTTTGGTTTATTTCAAGGTCAGTTTTTAAGCTTTTGAGATATGAGCGCTACCCTAGTGTATATACAGTAGCGCCCATACGCTACTGTGCCATACATACAGTAGCGCCCATTTCTGTAAGGGCGCGAGTTTCCCTACTGCACAGTAGGGTACACTTTCTGAAGCATTCTTTTTTGGTTTGCTTGAGTTTTAGCCATTCTTGTGGTTTGCCGACTTTGCTTTTGGATCTCTTTGACTGTTGTATGAGGTTTTTAACTTTTGTTTGAGTCATAGAACCTGTTCTTGAAGACTTTTTCCATCTTTTGAATCGCTTGTTGACCTTTGGAACATTTGGATTGTTTAAGACCTTTTTGGAAGACTAGGTTGTGTTTTGTTGAGCACTTCCACTTTTTTAGACCCTGATTGCATGTTGCCAGTTTACAAACCTGCATACTCCTGTATCCGCTGTTTGTGGCGACGTTTGTCTGCTTTTTACTCATCCTACGCTTTGTTTTAGGGTTTGGTCCGTTTTAAAGCTTATAGGGTGTCTTCCGTTTTGGTTCATTTCCATTCTCCTTAGACTTATTGTCTTTTGCTGGTTGCAAGTTCGTTTGAACAGTTGTAGGCTAATTCATTTCCCAGTTTCTTTGTGTTAGTAGGGCAACTTGCTTGTCTATTTTTGCTTGGCATAGTGGTCTCACTAGGGTTAGATACTTTAGGTCAGTCCTTTTGTGTCTTTCTCCTTTGTTTTCTCCCACTTTGTTTCCAAGTTTGGAGGCTTTTTCTTTGCAAAAAACCTATAGATCAAGTCTTTTTCGAGCTAGGGTTTCGATAGCTATAAGCCTAAGAACTTTTTAGCCATACTTACACACATTGCACATAAGTTTTGTTTTGCTTACCATTTTTATATAGTTCTTTTTCGTTTATAGAAAAAGCAAAAAAAATTGGTATTTTAAGTTTCAATAAAACTTGTCTTTGTTGTTACAAGATAACTTAGGATATTTTGTACAATTTCAAAAAAAAAAGAAAACAAATTTTTTTAAACTAGGTTTGCTTAGATTTTCAGTTTTGGAAAGAAGTAAATGAAAAAATGAAAAGAGCTTTGTTGTAGAAAGTTTTGAGTTTATTGCACTTTTGTTTTCTTGTTATAACCACGCCACACAAAAGCACTACCCTTTTTGAGTAATAACAGCCCTAAAATTTGTTAATAAAATGAAATAGAAACATTTTTCTTTTTAGGGTACACTACACCAACTAGTTTTGGTTAGGATCTTGAGTTTAAATCACCTTAAACCACTCAAGATCACAAATTGCACAAAAATCGTAGTAAGACTATCACAGGTAAACCCACCTCACTCAAAACTTGCCTGGGATCTATGCAGTAGGTCATTGCGAGATCAGTTTGTGGGAATACTCCTACTTTCTGTTCGAGCATACGCCAGGATTGGATTGCGTATTGGGAACTCTTTCGAGTTTCGGGCTTAGCTACCCTGCCCACGCTTTCTGATTCGACCGGTGACTGTTCCCCCAGGAGTTTTCGGTGTTGTGGTACCCTTAGTATCAGAATCTAGGTTCATACACAGGTGACAGCAGAGGGTATATCTGTTGTACCTAAGACAGATGTGGGAGGAAATCCCTTGCAGGTCTTTGGGAGGGCGGTTGGGTGATTCCAGCGCTTGCACCCTTAGTCATTGTATTGTGGACCCTAGGTAACTGTCTTTCTTCCTTCGTTGATCTGTTCTGGGCCCTCATCATCCCAGACTCTTCTCCGGAAGGCACCTTTGTTTGCCTGGTTTGTATACTTAGGACTTTTTTAGTTGGCGTGCTGTTTGCCCCCTAGTTGTAGTGGCCACTAGGTTCTAGTCTGTTATTTTATATTTATAATCACGGAGAATCAACAACTTCATAGATCGAGAAGGCTTCAAAACCTTCCACCAGTTAGAGCAGAACCTTTACAGCCAGCTAGACGACAGTGGGTAAACCCCGGTATTTCTTCAGAAATTACTTCTGAAATAGAATTACCTAAAGAAATTCTTGTAACAGAAAACCTTGAAATAGAGGTTCCTGAGGAACCACTACCAGGTACCACAGATTAGCAACACTTTAGTACAGTTGAGGTGGAAGATCTTACTTCCACGGAGTATAGCACTCCTTTCAATCCTCCTTTAACCAATACTAGAATTCCGCTTCTATCACCTGTTGGTTTCCAGCAGCCCCTTTTCAGTGCAGATCATTCCTTTCCCGGACATCTGATGTCTAAATTAGGAGGTGAACAGGGGGTTCCCCAAACTCCCACTTTAGGTATGAACACCAACACAGTAAATCCTTCTTTTACTGCTACACCAAGTCAGGCACAAACCACATCTGTGTCTACTCCATTGTTTAGTTTCAACACTGGTACATTAGGTATGCCTAGTTCGACAACGATGGCATCTATTCCTACACCTACTGTTCGACCCAGCAGTACAGTCAACTGTGCAACACCTCCTGCCTCTCAACCGTTATATCAGATTCCTAGTACTTGGATTTCCACACCTGTTGTAGGACCAAGTGCTTCTGCAAACATGCCAGTCATGGGCACCATGACTGCACCGTCCACATCAGCTTCTACTGGTTTCAATACCTTTGTAGGCCCTAACATGAACCAATGTAGTATGCCTGCAAGTAATGTCCCTTTTTCCTTATTTTCAGGGGGAGGGGGTAATATCTTTAACCAGCAATATGGCGGGGCTAATACCCAGCCACAGTGGACGAACCCGCAAAGCACTAATCCACTCTCATATGGGTGGGGAAATTTTAATAACTCTTTCACACAACAACAACAGTTGGCAGGGGGAAACCCCTACCAACAGGTAGCTAGGGGTAACCCCTACCAACAAGTGACTGGGGGAAACCCCTATCAATAGTTGGTAGGTGGAAACTCCTATCGGCATATGGCCGGAAGTAACCCTTATCAACAGATGGTTGGGGGAAACCCCTACCAGCAGACGGCTGGGGGAAACCCCTACCAACAGTTCATGGGTCAAACGATGGGGGGTTCCCCTTATCAAGTACCATCTTACCGGCCTCGTCTACCATTTATGGCAACTTTAAATTTGCCAGATCTTTCCAAACTAACGAACGATCCTGTGTGTCATAATGCGGCATGGCCATCAGTTCCCACCAAATTACCTTCGGACATTCCAAAGTTCGAAGGAAAAGCAGGTGAAGACCCTGGTGACCATGTCACTACCTTCCACTTATGGTGTTCCTCAAATTCGTTAAATGAAGACTCCATCAGATTGAGATTGTTTCAAAGGACCTTAACCGGTGCTGCTGCCAAATGGTATATTGAGTTACCTGCAGCAACTTTCTCTAGTTTTGGGGATCTCGCCACAGTCTTTTTGAACCACTTCCAGCTTCCTGTTCGGTATGATACGGGAACATAACTTTTGTCTACTTTTAGACAAAATAAAGCCACTCACTTATCTGACCACATTCAGGAGTGGCGAAGACGGAAGAGGCTCATTAAGGCCAACATACCTTCGGAGTTCCTTCTTGAGTGGTACTTGAAATCACTCCTTCCTTATATTTCTAAGGAAGTAGCTACATCTGGAGTATCTAATGAAGAGGAAGCCATCCTATGGACTCAACAGTTAGACCTTGTGTATGCACAATCTGGGTTACTGTATGAGATTATACCCGATGCACCACGATCGAACACCAATCCGAGTAGACCAAAACCTGGACCACATGCTGACGGCATAGTGGGCTCAGTTGACTCTGCAGCCTTCGAAGCACTGACCAAATAGGTCCATGCCTTAGCTGTCAAACAATCGACTGCAGATATTTCTTCCGTCACAACCTCTCCTTCTACTTCTGAGCCTGTCAACCAGGTCCAGAACAATCAAAAGGGCCCTCGGCAGCCCAACAATAAAAAGAAGGGCAAGAAAGGAGAGGGGAACCAACAAAAGCCCAAAAAAGACAATGCCGAAGAGGGTAACAAAGAAGAAAAGAAGGTTAAGTTCCCTTGTAAACTTTGCAAACAGAACCACCTTACTCACCAATGCCCTCTTCTTGAAGAAGCCCAGAAGCTCTTAAGAGAAAAGAAGCCTGCCGTCCTGAAAGATCCCTTTCCTAAAGGACAAGGCTCAACTTCTGGCACCTCCAAAACTGGGGGCACTTCGCACACTACGGTTGATCAAACATTTATAAACATGGTTAATTCGGATGCACTTTTGCAAACCAGAGCCAGGAACTATACCCCGGAAGCACAGAAGAAAGATAAGGAGATTCCAGAATCTTCCACTCCACTTCACATACCTGTGGACCCAATGCCCAAGATTCTGAAAGGTGTCTTGAAGAGGGAATCGCACAATCCCAACACACGGGCTGCTTCTAACTACAATGTGGTTGAAGATTTATCCCAGACCCCTTGTGCCATGTCTACTTTAGAAGTCTTGCAGAGTTGTCCTTTACAACGAAATGCACTTCTGGAAGCTATTGGGAGTATGGAATCCTCCAACATGTCTGTGTGATTTGATATGACTGATGTCAAATACCGGTTTCCCTATCACATTGCCCTTCAAATCGAAGTCATTCATGGTCCAATGACCATTAGACGAGCTGTAGTAGATGAGGGCGCGTCGACTTGCATAATGTCAATTTCCTGTTGGAAAGCTCTAGGTTCTCCTGAGTTAGCCCCATCTAACACACTGCTTACTGCATTTGATGGCAGAACTTTTCATCCGCATGGATTTTTTCCATCATTTGATGTCACTTTGGCCGGTAAGACAGTTGCTGTTGAATTAGAAGTTCTGGACGCTCCGCTTGATTACAATATGTTATTGGGCAGGATTTGGACTTATGCCATGCAAGCTATTGCATCAGCAGTTTTTCGAGTGGTTATGTTCCCATTTGAAGGTAAGATCGTTACAGTCGATCAACTTTCTTTCACTCAGAGAAACAACCAGACTTCTTCAGAAACCACAGTTCCTTTGATTGATCAAACCACCCCGGTTGGCGAAATTTTAGGAGCAGGACCTTACGGATCACTAATTGGCACTTTTGACCTACCGACTCCTACCTTATTCATTGGTACTAAGGGAGGTTCATCGTTTGAAACTCCCATGGTTAGTTTAACAACTGATTCTGAGTTTCTCCCAACTAATACAAACCCCTACGTGCCCACCCCTGTTGTAGAAATTACCCACTTGGATTCTTATCAAACTACAATAGAACATATGTCGACTCAATTGGTGTCTGTTGAGTCAAACATAGATTGTGCCACTACTCAGACACCAGACCCGATCCATTCTCTCGCCAGTTCAGAAACTACTTTACCCTCTGATGAAGAAATGTTAGAAGCCCTGACCGACTCGGACCATCCTCGTGAACCTATAGATCCCGTGTCCTTCTTGTTTCCTTTTCTTAATTTGTTAGAAAGAGGTGAATTTTGTTCACCACCCGATGAAAATACTGATCTCACTCCTTCACAAGTTGGTATTGTTGAAGCAAATAGATTACATACTTCGCTGGTGAACATTTTCACTGGGGTCAATGGAAACATTTTCTTTGAAATGGGATGTTATCTCGATGAGATCATTTCGTATACCAATCTTTTCCGTGATTTCCATAACACCTTTTCCCGGCCTCATGAGCAGGATCCAGGCATTGACCCTACCTGAAGAAGTATTATGCTTAGGCTGAAATACTTTTTCTTGTAACATAGCTGTATATTTTTGTAAAGCTAGTTTTGTTATGCTCGTTAGGTGATCTTATGTGTGTTTCGTTTCATGTACCAGATGTCAACCGAACACTTCTTAGGATTTGCTGATGGCACCAGTCGCCACACCTGTCAGTTGGCTACAGCAGCTTGGGTCATTTATTCACCCGCTGGCCAACTTGTCTCTTCGGGGGGGTTGTTTGGGTCCTACCACGAATAATGTGGCTGAATACAGTGCAGTTATATAACTTCTCCGAGATGCTCTCAATCATGGCATTTCATATTTGGAGGTAAGGCTTGATTCACAATTAATTGTATTTCAGTTAACAGGTGTCTATCAGATTAGAGATCCAGGATTGCTACATCAGTTTCTACGAGTTAGACTATTGGAAAGACAATTTCATTCTATCAGATATGAACACATTCCAAGAAGTTTAAACACTTTAGCTGATTCATTAGCAAACTATGTGTTAGACTGGCATTTGCATCACACATTGTCATAAACAACATTGCACACATAAAATTAAAACACATACACATGTAAATAACCAATACTGTATATAGCTGGTACCGTATCAAAAAATATGAGTTTTGAGTCATGAGGTTATCAAGTCAAGTCATACAAATACAAAGCTGGGCATAGTAGCCTCAAAAAATATATACATAGAATGTTTTCTTCTCCTATGGAGAAGGAGGGACCTCATCATCATCTACCGCATTGCGATAGAATATGACTATCCTAGCAACCCTCTGCAGCACCCTAAGCCATGCTGGGGGCACCCCAACAACATCTTCCTGCATATCAATAGGTATCTGATCCATACGGCATGCAGGAATCTCATGAGTCAACCGACTTATTTTTCTCTCCAGGGTCTCCAACATAGTATCTGTTGCGGTAATATCAACTGGCCTCACATAGATGGTAGGATGTCCCTCAGGACAAACAGGCCCAACATCTGCATATGACACTTGATTAGAACTTCAAAACTCATTCATAAAAATCAAATACTTAAAAAAGTTTGAAAAAAATAAATAAATTCTCAAAATTTAAACATACCAATATCTCCCCAGGCTCCACATGGAGGAAGCACCAGCTCTGGATCATGACGGAAATCCAATCCAGCATATGGAAACTGCTCAAAAGCGGGTACTTGCCTCTCCCACCACCCCCAGAAATCATCAGTATGATAACAGTAGTGACTTTCCCCACCACCTTGGCGGAGGAATATGTCACCCCAACGGCCTAGTCTGGGCTCACGGGGGTTAACCTGAGGCAGAGGCATCCCCAAATTGATAGCAGGCATCCTCTCAAAGAAGAAAGTACACAAAATACTACCGTACCCAAAATTCTTCATTGTGTCGGATTTGCAACCTGTCAATAGAGATTTCATGTTTGCCAACAAACTAGTACACCAATCATAGACATGACCATGTAAGCATTATACACCAATATGCATAGAGTTATTGGAAGCTAAGTGTTGTGAAGCACTACCTGCAACTCGGTTGATCATGCTCACTATCACTTTCAAAGGGAGACCGTCAATAGTTGAAATCAAGACTTGGCTTCCCGATTTCTCAGCTTCGACAACACAATAAGTATTCACGTACTCTTGCACAGATCGTGCACCCAAATGAGAAGACCCTTTCAGATTGATTACATCCCCTCTCCTTGAGAGACCAGTAATGAAATATATGTCATCTACTGTAAGCTCCAATGTTTTCCCACGGATGACAAAAGTATTGGTATCCACATCCCAATACTGAATCAGTCTTCGAAACAGTTTGTTTAAATCCCTCATGTTTACGGTTCGATAAAACTTCAACAAACCACATCTTCGGAGAGCGTGGAGGGTGGCCGGATCTTGCATGGCCAACCTATCCATGTCCTCATGCTCCCTCTCCCTCCATTGAAGGACCATCCTGCACAAAAAACCAAAATTTTTTGAGTCTCGGCGCTTGTATATAAGTTTTCAAGTATGTACGCTACTGTGTATACTACATAGTTGTGTGTAGGCGCTACTCTGCTTGAGCACAGTAGCGCCCATCGAGTTTATACGCTACTGCTGTGTTTACACAGTAGCGCCCGCGCAGCAACACTTGTGAGCATCACGTTGCAAGCCATTTTTTGCTCAAAAATTGAAAAATAAACCATGAAAATGCAAGTCAGGTGGATTTTAACTTACTTGGTGGAGGAAGATTGACGGTTGGATGCTCAGTTCGATCGCAATGGAGATTTGAAATTTGCAAAAGGTTGCCCCAATCTTTGCCCTACAACACAAATTGGAAATTGATTTTTAAACAATGAAATTATATATAAATTGGATTTTGATTTTTACCCATATTTGTTAATTTTCTATAGTTTCAAAACTTTCAAAAAATCCATAATTAATTAATTGAAACACACAATGCGGTATAATACTAATCCATGTTCAATTTTCATTTAATTTTTGTCGGATTCATCTCCTAAGTTCAAAAATTCTTGATGATAGACCTTGTCAACTAGTTAAATATTTCAAATTCATATATCATTCGAGATTTTTGCCGCATCGACTAATCTTTTGTTGAAGACCTAGTTTTGGCAGAGTATGAAGATATGATCCTAGAAGCTGACCTTTAAGTCATTTTAAGCTCTTGTTTGGACTATCTAAACCTAAACAAGATTGCCGAGCAAGCTTGTCCTCTTCGAGCTCGTTAAAGTAATCGAAGGCTCATCCACTCAGGTATAGAATTACCCCTTTTCTGGGCCTAGGTGGATTAACTACGGAAAAGGTATACTCTAGGTATACTCTTGTATGCGCTAGAAGAGTTCTCCTTTCATTGTTTTATACTTTTTCGGGGGAGGAGACTAACTGTACGAAAAAGGACCTTTTGGAGCCTCTCTTTAGGGTTTTCAGGCTCTCTAAACATGAAAATACCAAGTGAGCATTCACCTACTCGGGCTCGATGTGAAATCCACGAGAGGGTAAGTAGAGGACTATTTAAGTTTTTCAACTCTATAAACAAGAAAACACCGCCGAGCATAGACCAATCCGAGCTCGATATAAAATCCACGGATAGGTGAAAAGAGGATTGTTTAAGTTTTTCAGACTCTATGAACAGGAAAACACCGACGAACATTAATCTGCTTGGGCTCGATACTAAAATCCATGAGCAGATATATGGAGTTATTGTTTAAGTTTTTCAGACTCCTTAAAATTGAAAACACCGGCGAGCAAGAAAAAATCTCGGCTCGATATTAAAATCCAGATATCAGTAAATATAGAGTAATCTTCTATCTCTTCTTCGAACTCTATAAACAGTGAAGAAGGTCCTGAGTTTTCCTTCCATGGGCTCGTTAAATTCTTACATGGTTGGATCTATTGAGTTTTCATTCTTTCTTAGACTCATTAAAACAACAAGAAGGGTATTCTTTTATCTCAAAAGAATAAGGGACGGGAAAGACATATCATATCTTCATTGTCAAAGCCAGTTTCAGTTAAGTTCTATCCTTGAACACAGCACCTACTTGAGTCTATCTTGTCGGTTGGGTTTAGTTTTTGACCTCAGGGTGAACCTTTCCTCCGAGTTATTTACTTCCCCGGTTGGTTATTCTTCCAACCATATGGAGGGTCTACTAATGTCTCTTACATTTCAGACTTATTATTTACCCCATTATGTCAGAAACTGCCTGAGTCACTTTGTGTCGTGCTCAATGTTCAAGGATATACCCGGTGTTGGCCATTCTGTAGTTTACCTTGACCTCATGTGTCGGCCTTCCTAGTGTCAGTCTTGTTACATATTATTCCATATCAGCTCTTACCAGTTGAGTGTTCCTCGAGTTGGATGATGGAGGATGCCTTAAGGCCTCCCTTCCAACGGACTTCTTCCCATCGACATCAACTCATTATTCTGGGATTGAAGTTTAGAGTTTCGGTTAGTACCTTGGAGATTGCAGTCCCTAGTGGAAATTTTCCTCATTGTTGAATGATGAGAATACACCAAAGTCTGTTCTTCGACAGGATTCCCAAGTGTTCGACTCCAATTCCATCTATTCACATTTGGCGAATCGTACTTGGTACCTTGGACCCCATCATCATTATTGGTGGAAGTCCTCGCGTTTGTTAACGGTATACATCAATGACCGGTAATCAAACGATACCCCCATGTTCGACTGTCAGCTCATCTATTCACATGGTTAGGGTTTGTACCTAGGGTTGTTTTGGGATGAAGACCTTGGGATTTTGGATGACATTACCTCATTTTGTTATCACCCAAGTTGCGCAAGATTGAGCCTCACTTATATTCGGCTCTCCATGAGACATAGATCCAGTTTGTTGTTATGGCTATGATCTCTCAGTTTGACATGGATCCACGCTTGTATTCCAAGTGGCCATGCTTTTATATACATCTCCTTGTTATGTATCGGAGATCATGTTGTATCACACTGCACATCTATATGATGTCAACAATGTAATTGCTCGTTGACCTTGACCTTTGTTGCAGGATTCTTGTGACTTGTTGACTGCGGTTCTTTGCTCCTCCTCTGGCTTTGGATTATAATGTATTTCGGCCATCGTTTCCCTCTGACCTCACACATTAGGGGGCATCTGTTATAGGTCAAACTTGCACCTCTCCGTCCGTGATCACCTTGATCTGTTGATCACACAAAAGGACAACTTGGATGGAGGAGCATGTTGACCTTGGATGATACTTTGACTCACTCCATTTCCTTACATTATTGGAAAACCCCAAAAATATCATGTTGAGATATGAGCGCTACTATTCTCAAAGAGACTAGCGCCCATACGCTACTATTTTCCTACTGAAATTTCTAGTGTTAGTAATCAGGTGGATAAGAAGAAGAAGAAAAGGAAGGTTAAGAAGAAGAAGGATAAGAAAGATACCAAGCGTCCACCATCTTCCTATGATGGCACTCATTCTATGTGAACACCTCCTAAGCCCAAGTTCCCTTGCAAGCTTTGTAAGGGTGATCACCTTCTCAAAGATTGTCCCAGTCTTTCCCGTGTGTCAGAAGTGTGGTCTAAAAACCCCAAACCACTTGTATCGTCAATCTCTGACCATCATGTTGAGGACACTCCCTCAACCAGTGACCCATTTTTGAAGGGTCGGAAGGGTAAATTCCTGTATCCCTGTTTGATATGAAAGGGTATGCACCGTACTTTCCTTTGTCCAAGCATGGATGAAGCTTCATGGTGGTTGGAAGATATTACCAGTCCTCGTCAGATGCTTCCAACAAGTGATAGTAAGTTGTCCCTCGACCCCCCTGTTATAGGTCAAACTTGCACCTCTCCGTCCATGATCACCTTGAGCTGCTGATCACACAAAACTGGAACAACTTGGATGGAGGAGCATGTTGACCTTGGATGATACTTTGACTCACTCCATTTCCTTACATTACTGGAAAACCCCAAAAATATCATGTTGAGATATGAGCGCTACTATTCTCAAAGAGACTAGTGCCCATACGCTACTCTAGTGTATAATAGTCGCGCCCATATCCAAATATACGCTACTCCTTCTCAGCATAGTAGCGCTCACCATTTTAAATCGAATGAGCGCTAGTTGATAAGCACTAAAGTAGCGCCCTATACGCTACTCCACTGAACAAGAGTCGCATACATCTTAAAAGATGATTAAAAAGTAAATTAATTTCTCGAGGAGGATTAGTTGCTGGTAGTTTCCTAACTCCCCCAACTTCCTCCATAACTACATATCGACCTAAACTACTTCTTTAATCCTATAAATACAAAGAAGGTTAAATGAGAAGGGTTATATTTTAGTTAGATAGAGAACCTAGATGGTCAGATGAATTAATGGAGAAACTTTAAGACATTGGAGGAGTTGATGCTGAAGATATTCAAGCCAGAGAAGAGCCAGAGCCCAGAATCTAGTTGCAGGAGCCTGTTTCATGATCAGGTATACTTGTACATCATTCTACTTTTGACTAATAAAGGTTGAAGTGTCTTTCTTGTTCCAATTAAAGTGTGTTATGAAATGGCATCTTAATGTGGATCTATTTTGGTCAATTTTGAATGTTAAACATTGTTTTTGTTTCTTTCAAACTTTATATATTGCCCAAAATGCTTTGAGAAAGGTATTGTTATTGCAGGTTTACTGGAAGGGAAGTGGATTTGGAAGTTGAGCACAAGATCAAGTTAAGGCTAGGATCAAACTTCGATTGAAAGGTGTGTTCCCAAGATCCACAAATTATTTTCTTTTTTGTAAATGTCTCTGTAATAGCATCAATACACTTACCTATCACCCCAACCAAGTTGATAGCATTAGTTTCCTTGCTATAGGGTAGATTTTCCCACCAACACCCTCGTTGGTTGACCAAGTGATCAATTCAGTTTCATCTGTAATTGATCCCACTCTTTCTTCCGAGAGTGAAGTGATCGAGTCGCTGTCATATCCACTCGATCCTGCTCTTCTATCAGAGAGCGTTCATACTGCAATTGTCACTTTGACACAGTCTTCATCTCATCCTACTCTCCCCGATGAGAGCGGATTGATAACCATTGATTTTTTTCCAGTTAGTTCTGATCATGGGGGACAAGAGTCCGTTTCCACGGGACCCCCTCCAAGCACTGAGGTTATTTAATTTGATTGGAATAGTCTAGAAGAACCTCTATCTCCCCTCAAATGTTCCTTTCCAGATATCTGTAGGTGTTGCCGACAAGGAAATATTTCGCACTATAGTTGACGAGGGAGCTTCTGTTAGTATTCTATTCTCAACTGCTTGGCAAGCTATAGGGTGTCCTCAGCTTGTGCCAGTTACCGGCTAGATTTTGGCTTTTAATAGAAGGCCTACTGGACCTTTAGGGATTCTCCCGCAGTTACCTGTCATGTTGAGAGGTAAAACTGTTTATGTTGATTTCATGGTTGTCCAAGGTCCTTTAGATTTCAATTTAATCCTTGGACGTGATTATGTCTATGCTATGAAAGCCATCGTGTCCACACTCATTCAAGTGATGTATTTTCCCTATGATGGGAGGATTGTGACCATTGATCAGCTTTCCTTTGTGACACCCAATCATCGCATGACTGCCATTCAACAAACTTCCATGAATGTTCCACACGTATTAGTGGTTTCTTCCTCTTAATCATGAGGGGCGTATCTCTAGCCTCTGGACATCATGCTGGGGGGCACACTACCAACCTCTGGATAGGTGCTAGTAGTTTGAGCATAGTTTACCTTTGGTTTCAAGCTTGCATAAAAATGAAACCATCTTCATGAGCATAGTTCCCTTTCTGTGTCAAGCTCGTTAAAAAATGAAACAGGTTCCCATGAGCATAGATTAGTCTTTGATTCCATGCTCGTTAAAAAATGGAATAGACCTCCTAAGCATAGTTTACCTTTGGTTTCAAGCTTGCATAAAAATGAGACCAGCTTTATGAGCATAGTTCCCTTTCTGTGTCAAGCTCTTTAAAAAATGAAATAGGTCTTTGGAGCATAGTTCTTTTTCCAGTGTCAAGCTCGTTAAAAAATGAAATAGGTTTCCCAAGTAAAGTTTACCTTTGGTTTTAAGCTTGCATAAAAATGAAACCAATTTCTCAGCAAAGTTTACTTTTGGTTTTAAGCTTGCATAAAAATGAAACCCATTTCCAAGCATAGTTTACCTTTGGTTTTAAGCTTACCCAAAAATAAAACCATTCCTTCAAGCAAAGTTTCTCTTTGATTTCAAGCTTGCATAAAAATAAAACCATTTCATGAGCATAGTTCCCGTTCTATGTCACGCTCATTAAAAAATGAAATAGGTTCCCTCAAGCAGAGTTCTAATCTTGTGTCAAGCTCATTAAAAAATGAAACAACTCCTTTCCCTTTGAGTCGAGTCTTCTCGTAGACTTAGTACCTAAACCTTCTTTCCATCTGCCTATGCCTCAGGCGAATGCAATGAAGGTTGGGGGGCATGTCTTCAACCTCTGGAAGGTATGTCAAAGTCAACCCCATCGCCTCTCGACACCACATTGGAGCTAAGTCACTTACTTCTAGCAATCATGCTAGGGGCATGTACTAACCTTTGGATTTCATGACGGGAATAAATCCACCATTGGGAACTTTTTCGAGCATACTTCCTTTTTTTGGTTTTCGCGCTCATTAAAAAATGAAACAATACCTCTAAAAATCATATTAGAAGTAAGCCATCAGTTTCTTATGCAGGGGGCAAACTTCCCAACCTCTAACCATGATGTTGGGAAAAAACCTGCCAATATGCATTATCCCGAGCATAGTTCATTTTCTATTACAAGCTCGTTAAAAAATGAAGTAGACATCATGAGCATTCTTCCAACCTATCTTCGAGCTCATTAAAAACAGTAAGATGGTATTTGAGCTTACTTTTCACTTTTTTCGTGCTCTAGTTAAAACATGAAAAGTGGTTCGAGATTAGTTTTTACTTTTTCATGCTCTGGTTCAAATATGAAAAAGATTTCGAGTGCTTTTGATACCATTATCGTGCTCGTTAAAAAATTGAGTAAAAAGGTGTGTCTAACGAGTATAGGTTTATCACTTTATCCATCCTCGCTAGACTATTTACGGAAAAGGAACTGTGCCGAGATTACTTTTTCATTTGTCGTACTCGGTTATCAACCATGACAAAGTTGTTCATGGATTTCTCTTTAAGATCTTTTCGGACTCCTAAAATAGGAAAATATGGCCAAGAGAAATTTATTCATTCACGCTTGTAAAAGGATTTGAATGATCATCTCCTTGGTAATAGTTTACCCCTTTTTCGGACCAGGGGGCACTATTTACGAAAAAGGTATACTCCAGCCAATCATGACTGGAAGAGTCCTCTCCCGCGTTGTTTTACCCTTTTTAGGGCGATGAGGCTAACTTTAAGAAAAAGGACCGTTGGAGTCTTCTTTAGTTCTTTTCAGACTCTCTAAACATGAAATGACGACCGAGTTTACCTTTTATGGACTCGTTAAACTTTTACATTGAAGGGCCCACCATGGGATGAACCCCTCCTATCCCAGATTCGGAAAATATTTGGGATTGGACTCATCTATGAGATGAGCTATACCGAGCATCTGGTTACCCTCATAAATCTCGTAAAAAACACATGAGGCACTCATCGTTCATGATGGGGAAAAAGGAAAGCTTTTATGTTACACCCTTTATCAGTGGCAGTACCTAGTCATTTCTTGAACATGGCACTCATTTGCATTTGCATACTACACTTGGATCATCCATTTGTCCTCGAGTTTCACCTATTTCCTGAGTCTTGTTACTCCTTTGAGTCATTCAAAGAATGCTTCCATCATTAGTTGCATTAGGAGTTGGTACCATAACTCGTCAAGTCAATACTGCCAAGGCATGCCATGCCCATGTTCGAGAATACTCTCACTACTCATTATATGCAGTCAGTACACCTTCCATCATGTCGGTCTACTCTAAGTCAGTCTTGCATGTCACTGTACCATCCGATCTACTCTACACATCCTTTTTCGTGTTTCGTGTCGATGATAGGGGATTCATCATGGCCCTCCTTCGACGGATTCATCCTTGTCGACTTCAACACATCATCCGAGGATCGAATCTAGAAACCAACCAAATACCTGGGCCCTGCATGCCTCAATGGCAGGTTACCTCACTTTCAACATGAGTTTACATCATTGACTCTTGATTGAAATATTTCATCTCACGTTCGACTTCGACTCATTTATTCACGCTTGATGACATGTATCGTGATACCTTGGGAATCATTGACATCAATGGTGATTTCCCTCGCGCTTGTTAACGGTATACATCAGTGACCAGTAATCAAGTGGTTTCTACCATGTTTGACGTCAAGATATTTGTAATCACATGGATAGATTCATATCATTGCGGGTTCAGCTTGAAGACCCTAGGGAGTCATGTTTTACCAAGGTTGCGATGGATTTTGTATTGAGTCGTATCACAAGGATCCACATTTGTATTGGTCGTGGCTATGTTATCATATCATCATGGATCTACGCTTGTGTCTAGTAGCCATGATTGTGTTCAGTCGGTCATTACTACCATGGATTTGCATTGTATTGGTCAGCAACCATGTTGTACGTCATGTGAGACTATGTACTAAGAGTCAGTTGCACTGCAGCAGCATCCTTCGTCCGACAAGCCATTGCCATTTCTTCTATCAAAGCATTTCACCTGTCCAAATTTCAACAGCTTCATGCTTTGGGGGGCATCCTGTTACACCTAAAATCCTACCATCATGAGATTCAATGTATACATCCCTAAAGTTTCATTGACTAAGTTATTGGCCTGGAAGAGATATAACCCATTTTCACTAGGTTTTGAGAGATCATCGCAGGATGCACTCATGCAACCTGCGACGTCGCATCTTGCTCTCTTGTAGGGTGCGACGATGTCAGTTAATGGACAAAAATAGCTCCTTCGAGCCCATTCTCAAAGCCAGCTGACTTGGATCCCTGTCCCTAACCTTGTGGGAGAGCTGGCACTCGGTTCCTAACCTCTTGGAAGGATCCCCTATCTCTCTCCTACCATATCTCAACCTACCCTATTCATACCCTATCCACTTAGTCCTATATAAATGAAGCTCCTTCCCATTCCAAAGGGAGGAATTCTATAGTGTCTACATGTTGGTGAAATCATCTTGGAGAGATCTCTACTCATCCATTGAGAGACTCACACTTCCTTGGGAGGATATGGCATTGGCTTGGATGGAGAAGGATTGCTACGTTAAGCCTTGGTTGTAATCATTTTTTTCTATGTACTTTCCCTATATTTACAGTAATATAAATACTTTCCACCAATATTGCTGTGATTGATGATATTGTGTAGTTTACCTGCTTAACTGTTTACTTAGATCTGTTATCGTTTGGATACTTTTACTTGTTTGTCTTGTTTTGTGCATCTTGACAGGTCTTGCAGCTTAGATCTGATGACTGCGAGGCGTGGAACAACATCTTGGAGAAAGGGCTACAAACTTAAGGTAAAATATCTGATAGCTTGATCCTTAACTAGATATAGGAAAGTGGTTTATAGTCTGTACTATTTTTTCTAGACTCACATTGAGCTAGGGAGATCCGGCTTGCATCCGCTCGATTGGATTGTCCGTCAAACAACTATCCTGCATCATTTAATGGCCAATGTAGGAAGTATGGGTGGACCACCACCACCACCTGTAGTTAACCCTTGGGTGGTCTCTACGCATGGCCCACTAAATCTTCCAAACAATCTCCATGAATTGCCTGAGAGTGTTGGAAATATTGTTTTCATTGACGTCAAAAGAAAGGATATATTGTTGTCGTTAATGTTAAAGACAGGGGGAGAGTACAGATAGAGATGGCAAGATAAAGATTGTTGCAAATATTGCTTTTGATGTCCAGTTTCGATACCCTATATTTAAAAGAAATGTTTACTCTATATACCTAGCTCAAATTGGAGTATAGGTTACATGGTTGGAAATCTTGTTTTGATACCTTTCCAATGGTATATGGTAGTCCCTCTAACTCCATATGAATGACGAGATATGAAAGAATTGGTAAAGGAAACCCAACCAAAATGTTAGGTCGGCCCTGCCAGGATATCCTACAATGTTATGTCAACCTAAAAAGTGATTTAAGACCTGTATAAATAAGTGGAGTGCTCTCCTCATTTTATTATCCATCCAAGCAAGTATGGAGCTATGAAAAGGTGCACAATTCCAAGGAGAAGATAAATTTTATGGGGTTCTTGAAGATGATTGTTTGGATCTTATTGAATATGTTCTAGATTGTTGAATATGTTTTGAAGGATTTATAAGGAGGAGGCGCACCTTGTGAAGAGGAAAGGATGTTTTCTTGCAAGTACTTCTTTGGTTAAGGAAGAATGTAGGTACTGTGATGGATGTGTAGCAGTCAAGGTTATCTTGTGCAATGTAGATTACACAGTGAAGAGTGTGACAGTGTCACGGTAGTGGATTTTTTCTTATGCAGAACAAGAGTGCAACAGAGTAGAGTTCATGTAGTAGTGAAGATTGTTTTGCGAGGAGAAAAATGAGATAGGAAATTTGGTGTGTGGTACAAAATCTAGGGTTGAGTAGAGTGAGTAGAACTATGTGCCACAGAGCAGAGTGAAATAGAGAAGAGTGCGGAAATACAGATTGTGTAGAGAAGAGTGCAACAAAACAAAGTATGCAGAGCAGAGTGCATAGAGAAGAGTACAATAGAACAAATTTCTCAGAACATAGTGTGTAGAGAAAAGTGCGACGGGTGAAGTGTTGTGCAGTACAACATTACAGAATTCAGGGAGTTGGTGCTTCCTTCCAGTTGGAGTTGGAGAATCTAGGAAGTTGGTGCTGGAGAATCTAGGAAGTTGGTGCTTCCTTATAGTTGGTGCTAGAGAATCTAGGGGGTTGGTGCCTCCACAAGTTGTTGATTGTTAACTTGGGATATTGGTGTCTCTAGCAGATAGTTGTCTGCAAATCATTGTGATCATTGTTTATAGAAAGAACATCTTTCCATGGTTTTCTCCCTCATTGGGTTTCCACATTAAAATCTTGTGTCTCTTGTATTGTGCATTTTTTTTTACTACTGCTCAATGTGATTGAAGGGTAATGTGTTGGTAAATAATTTTTGAAAGTGTAAAATATATCCTATAGTGATTCACCCCCCCTTCTCAAAATAGTTGAATATTCCAACAATTGGTATGAGAGTCGGTTCCTTAAAAACAACTTAACCACTGAAAGAATATCTTGAGCACATATGGCCTATGAGGGATTTGGTTTTAGCACGGACAGATCCCCCTTGTTGAATGGAACAAATTATGCCTTCTAGAGCATAAGAATGGAAATATTTTTGCTTGTTGTTCATCAGGTGAATCAGATTCGTTCCAATACTTTCCTTGGGATCTAGAGATATGATTTTGATCTACTACCTTCATTCATTGAAATATGTTGATGTGGGAGTGGATATATAAATCTCAATGGTACTCTTTTTTCATTTTCGTTGCATCCTCTCCACAATGAACTTGTGGAAGATTACATCATCATTATGCATAACCATCTCCATGAAAAGCCCTCCATATCCTCATCGTTTTTAATGAATTGGTTCCTTTTTACATGCTATCATTCCATTGTATCTCCATCACCTTCACCTTTAAACCTACACCACAAAATACTAGAAAAAAATAGTAAACATATTATCAAAAATCAAAATAAAACTACAAATATGAATCATAAAAAGATATAGTGATGTAGGTGTACAAACTGTGTTTGAAGAAGAAACATGCAAAATAGTTAAAGGATAAATGGTCTTGACGAGGGGAATCTATAAAGGAACTCTATATAAGCTATTGGGAAGCACTATCACTTATGCGTGTAAAAATTATGTTGGTCAACTTCTTTAGACAAATCTTCTATATGTATTAGTTAGTATCTCATAAGGTAACATGAAAGCTAAATCTAATAATTCCTAATGATCCCAATTATAGCTCCATGACCACTCATTTTGGTGTTGTATTTGTCATATAGGCTAGTCTCCATAACTTGTTTCCCATGTTATTCAACAACATGAAATGCATATATGACATCTTTTCCTTCAATTAATAACCCTATATGTTCATGGAGGTCATATGCATGAATGAGGTAGGGCCACTTTGACCATAGGGTGTTCTATTAAACACAATTGATCCACTTTCCTTATGATACCAAATGTGGGCAGGTCCAATAAAGTCACGAATGAAGAATCCTATAACGGCTCAAACATAGACTTGAACACATTAGTTATAATCCGATCCTCTATCAAAAATTGGTCCATGTAAATTGATGACTACAAATCTAATACAAATAGTGATTGGTGAAATCATGGTCAAGTAATCGAGTCTATTCAATCTTGCCATGTAAATTGCACTTAACCTCTATGTGTTGGTCAACAATCTCACCAGCCAAGGATGATTTGTTCCTCGCCACTTTAGATTTTGACCTTGCAATTTTTTTATTCCTATCCTTGTTAACTAATCATGCCTCTAATAAAATCAAACAACAAGGGAACAAGACTATGAAATTGGTTGATTTCCAGTTGGAACGACTACAGTATCACAAGTCTCCATCTTGAATAAAATTTGTAGACCACAACAATGGAAAAACAAAGTGATGAAAAAATGACTAAGTAGAAAAATATAATACCCAACTTCATGCACTATCTGTCAACAGTAATCTTCAAACACATGTGAAAGATCACTTGGTAACTTTCCCCCCCAAAGGTGAATCAACGAGCATTTAAGACATAGTAGTAAACACATTAAACTCAACCTATAAATCCCTCACACCTTTTACTATTATTTTTCCATAACATTCTACATATGGCATTAACTAAAACTCAATGCAATTAACCCTCTTAGACCCAACTAGATTGACCACACAAAACCCTTAACCAAACTTGCCAATGCAATTGCAATCATCAATTGTTGCAAATGTAATGCAACTAAATGCATACAACCTCCAAATGGTTGAAAAATGATAAATCACATGCATTCCCCTAACCATAAATATAAGGTTTATATCAATAATGATTGGACTAAATAACACTCCCCTTAGCCACAAATTTGGGAACACAACCATAACGAAATATAATACTAAAATATGGGTAAAACCTGACATGACACTAGACTCAACCTACAAAGAAGACATGACTCAGACTAAAACACAAATAACCAAAACAAAAATTTGACCTAACCCTAATTGATATCCTCTTAAATATGAGTGGCAAAGAAGTGATGAATTTAGGGGAATAGCATATAAGGCTTCAAGCAAGTGCCATTCACCCATTCCAACTAAAACATACCATCAAATTGAACTAGGTGAACTACACCAAACTATTGAATCTCTGCAATTATATATGGGACCAACCAATTCATTTTCAACTTGCCTACTTGTTTGAGATACTTAGTATCATATACGAAGACCAAAATGACCTTGGCAAAGGACATATTCTTGATGTCGTGATGATGCTAGGATTTTTGTCTTGATTTCTCTTCTAATGAGTGAAAATCAAGTAATAATAGAGACTTCAAATTGCATCAACTCAACAAGATTCCTCATAACCAATTATCCGTAATATCCCTAATTTGAAAGTTTACGCAATTTGGCCAATTTTCAAACCTTGGACTAGTGAAACCCCAAACTTTCCCAAATGATACCAAATGGTTTCAAATTATGTATGGAATGGATTGAGGTGTCTTAGGACACACTAATTCATCTATTATATTCTTTGACACTTTTAAAATACTTCAGCAACTTGCATTTACAACTGGAGAATGAAAGGCAAAAATACTAGTAAAATCGATGTTAAAACCCCCAAGGGTAGATGACTCTTTTGGCTTCCCAAATGTTGTACGAAACTCCCCAATTTTTAACATGAGTCTTGAATTTGTTAAAGGACATCAATTACAACATGTGTGCATCATCATATCAGGTTTTAGGGTAGAATAGGTATCCCAAAGGACATCAACTTCTAGAGTATATAATTTGGGTGAAGATGGTAAACAAGGGATCTTGAATTTATGTCACAAACTATAGTAACACTTTAGGGTTTGCATACATTATTTGGGACATCAATTTAAATCCATAGTAAGCTCATAACATAGACAAAAATATCAGAAATATCTGATATAAAACAGGTGCAATATCATCCCAAAATCACCATGAAAATACTATGAGGGAAATGGCTCGAATCTCAGTTTTAATTGGAAATGTCACATGAAGTACTTGGTATTTCAATCTGTGGCTCTCATGATATGTCTATTACAGATTTATACAGCAACTAACATTTCCATAAGGTAGAAATAACAATATTCTATTAGCTAGATGCAACAAGAAGTGCGCCATCACACTTTTACATGACATTGAGAGAAAGAGGAAACTAGCTCGAATATCAATGTTAGCTCAAATAACAAGAAGCGCTTAGTATTTCGAAATCTAGCTCTAATTATCTATACATTACATAGTTATGCATCCATTAACAAGTTCATAAGGTCGAAACAACAGCCTTCCATTATCTATATGCAACAAAGAGTGCGCTATCTTACTTTACATGAACATTGAGAGAAAGATAGTAGAATGAGAATATAAAAGATAGAGAGAATATGAACTCGAACTTAGATGGGGGTTGAACCTGCATCAAAACATATCCATGAATCTTTATTGAGAGGTCTAAATTGCCTCTCCATCAACCAACTTGGATGGGAATCTTTCACCCTCGAAATTGGTTCTAAGGCAGGGAGGATGAACATCCACCATGCAAGGACAAGCTTGAAGCTCTACAAAATTGCAAAGATGCAAATGACAAATGACCAAAAGCTTCTCCATTTCATCTTGGCCTCCTTTTAATAACTTTAGTTGACTCATTTACCTCCTTAGAACTCAAATTATCTCCTAATTACTCATGAAATTCGAATTAGTGGGAGTTATGACCCTTCATTGGCCTTACATGACACGAGGCTCATCTTTTGTATCCAAATCCTCCATGAATTCGAATTGGGGAATGATTTGGATGATTTGGAGATGTGTAAATCCTCTCATGCACCCTCTTGGTCTATTTTTAGCTCTTACATTGTCCTAGATGTCATACAATCTGTCATAAGTGTCATAGGTGTCATAGAATCTGCCATAAGTGTCACAATGCTTGTCATAATTGTCATAGAATCTGTCATTGCCTATTTTTAGCCCTATGACTCTTACTCTTCCTTCATGAATGTTACCTCTTCCCTTCCAACTCGAATTTGGGGATGGATCCATGTTTAAAGGAGGAATATTCTCTCATGTGGACCCCACATGTCCACTTATGCGCCCCCAAGTCCAACTAGGACCTAATGCCACTTCATTTTGGAGAATTTAACATTTATTCCATAATTTATTGGCCTATTTTTCCACCATCAATTTAGGATATTGAATTTTCGAGAGAAACTATAGACCTTGGGGTTAAATGTCAATATTTTAATTCTTCCATATAACCCTTAGGAATTGGGTAGGACAACTTAATTATTAATCTGAAAACCATTTAATTGGGGACATGACAGTCCTCCCCACACAAGATTGCTTGTCCTCATGCAATTTCAAACATGGATGTGTTACTGGGCAAAAATAGCCATTTCGAGATCTTTCTCGAAGCTTGCCCATTTGGGGGCTTATCCCTGATCTCTTGGAGAGTTGCTACTTGACCCCTAACTCATTGGGAAGATCCCCTATCTCTCTCCTACCATCTCTCAACCTATCCTATCCATAATATCATCCACTTAGTCCTATATATACGAGGCTCACTCCCATACCAAAGAGAGGAAGGCTATGGTATCTACATGCTGGTGAAATCTCTCTTAAGACACCTTCACTCACCTCTTGGAGAATTCATGCTTCCTTGGAAGGGCTTGGCAATTGGCTTGTGTGGAGAAGGGCTGCTATGTTAATTCATTGGTTGTAGTTCTATATCTCTATCATGTACTCTTCTATTTGCAGTAATACAAATGATTTCCACCAATATCGCTCTTATATGTGATGATGTTATGTTGTTTGCCTGCTTAACTGTTTACATAAATCTCTTATTGTATAGATGCTCTTTACTCGTTTCTCTTTTTTGTGTCTTAACAGGTCTTGCAGCTTGGATCTGACGACCTCGGGACGTGGAGCAACATTCGGGAGAAAGGATAGCAAATCAAAGAGGTAAGACATCTAGCACTTGATCCTTAAGTAGATCTAGGAAACGTGTTTGTAGTCTGTTCTATTTGTTCTAGAATTGCATTGAGCTAGGGAGATCTGGATCGCCTCCAGTCGAGTGGATTGTCCGGTAACAAATCTGGCGACCATACTGGGGAGTAGTGTTTGTTTTGTTTAGTAGTCATTAAATCTGAGAGTCATTTTCAGTTGATTACTTGACACAAGCCTCTTTTATCATTTTTTGCCATTTACTTCTTAGGAGTGATTTCACTATCAGATCTTCGCATTGAATATTCTGATCTTCTTCCTTTGAGTTTGTACAACTCATTTTCAAGCCTATTTTTGGTTCATTATTGAGAGATCTGGTTCATTTTTTAATCTAGACCTCGCCTGTCGCACTTGGGAAGTGGAAACAGAGTGACATTGTGTCATTCTGAATCTATGTTCTTCACCTGTTAGTCACCCGTCGCATCCTTTACATTGCTATACTGCTACATCGTCACACCTCCCGTGAAGGCAAACTGCGACGTCGCACTGTGTGTAAAGACAGAGTGCGTCGATCTGCCAAAAGTTGGCATACTGGCATCCCTTCCCTCATCTGACAGTTTGAACTTTGGTTTGCTGTATGAACT
Source organism: Larix kaempferi (assembly GCA_027924585.1). Classification (NCBI taxonomy): domain Eukaryota; kingdom Viridiplantae; phylum Streptophyta; class Pinopsida; order Pinales; family Pinaceae; genus Larix; species Larix kaempferi. The sequence goes on along the minus strand of BSBM01000217.1, from coordinate 19,665,249 downwards.
CCCTCTGTGCTGCAAGATCCAGCCAGAGATCCCATCTTTGATTTGTGTGTTTTGTTTGGCTTGTTTGTATTGGTTTTGGGGTCTTTTGAGATTTGGATTCATGTTTGGCCCTTTGAGTCAAAACTAGTGTTTTGCTTGCATTTTTAAGCGAAATGGGTTCTATTTTTGACCCGGCTTAAGGTTTTGAGATCAATTTTGGTTTGGCATGACTAGCTTATTTTAAAGACTTGAAGAGTGTGGGATATCCATGTCTTTTTTAGCCTCTCTTTCTTGGGTTATGCATCTTGTTTCCCTTACATGCTGAGCTATTCAATCATTGTTGGGAAAGATTGATTCTTTGTCTCCACTTCAGTTCAAAGAAAAGCTTGATTTTGCCACTCTTTTGCTATATTCATGAATTTGGAAAACATAAGTATTCTTCTTGCTTTAATTTGATCATTTGAAATTCTTGGTCTCACACTCATAAGAAGAAGAAAGATTCATTTCAGATTTGTATGCATTTGAGTTAGATAAGATTGTTAAATGCTTTCCTTTGTCTTGCAGTTGATTGGAAACGTTAGTGGAATCCTTCTTCCATAGCTTAGATGTGTCTTTTTCAAGTGTAAAAAGATAGGAAATGAGTTATAATTATTGCATTTGGTAGATTTTGAGCCTCTCTTTAGTGCCTTTGAGTTGTTTGGGTGCTTGCCATTTTTCTTTGGGAATTTCTGAAAGATTATAGTGTTGTAGATATCTTCTCACTTCTGTATATAGATATGAAAAGCGTTGAGTTATCAAATTTCATTTTTGGTACATGCATTTGAAAATTGAAAAGAGCTTCATCATTTTGTCTTACACATTGTTAAGATTAGTTTCATCTTTCATTTTCTTTGCGCTTTTTAGCTTATTATTGCATAAAGTTAGAGTTATTGCACTCTAGGAAGGAATTCTTCTTTTCGCTACTACTTAAGTACTTTTGGTTTGAAAGAAAGAAAAATCGCTCCCTACCTTAAGTAGTTTTCATTGAAAAGGAAAGGAAAATGTGCATTATCATGTAGTTGAGGATTGCATTATGTTTACATTTATGTACTAACCTCATGCATCCACCTAACCGTACAAGATAAAATTAACGCTAGCTTAGGTTAAAATCATTTAGCAACTGTGTGTAAGTTAGAGACGTGTTCCGGCGTCGTTAAGTGTGGCAGTTATCGTTATTTTCCAGCACTGTAGTCTGGGGGTATTGTAGTCTTCCACGTACATCGGTATATCGAGCTCCTTCACGTACCCACCAAGTACCATAATCCATACTTGGCGTATATCAAAGGGTGTATCACGTACTCGACACGTATATCGGAAGGTCTCGTGCCAACGGCTGTGCATTAGACAGCACCACTATGGATTTGAGCTCCCACGTACCTTGCATATATCGGGAGACACCATTAGGATTCCTGAAACCAACCGAGTTAACCATTTGGCCATCTTAGCAAAGCAATACACCAAGAACAGCACTCAGGGAGATTAGCACGCACGTACTATCCAGGTAATCGGGTATGCAGGAAAGGGTACGGTCCCAATCCTCCTTGTCGTGTCATATTGTTGGACACTGTAGTATATCGCAGTTTGCGATGCCTTGATAATCCTGTGAGGTTCTAGACTTTGAATCCACTCCTATTCACACAGTTTGCTCGTTGCTTTTAGACTTGAGTAGTGTTTGTCTTGTGTGGTCCTTCAGAGACTCTTAGGAAGTTTAGATATGGAAGATTCTTCCGGGACTACCAACCAAGGCACCCCTTTCCAAGGTATTGCATTTGTTATTCCCCCTTGTGGAACTATTGGTCCTCCCTTTATGGCTACGTTGAGTCTTCCTGGATTGACGATAGGATTACCAGATGGTTATTCTCCAATCCGATTACACCAAGTGCACCAATTGTGTCGACCATAGGTCCTTCACCGCATGAGCATCAATCTCATGATGACCCTTCTCCTTCTCCGTCGAAATTTGAATCGGCTTCCATCTCTTCCTCCTCTCCTACTGAAAACTCTGATGTTAGTAAGAAGGCGAGTGTGAAGAAGAAGAAAGGGAAGATTAAGAAGAAGAAAGATAAGAAAGAGACCAAGCGTCAACCATCTACCTCTAATGGTGCTCATTCTATGAGAACACCTCATAAGTCAAAGTTCCCTTGCAAACTTTTCAAGGGTGATCACCTTCTCAAGAATTGTCCCGGTCTTTCCCGTGTGTCAGAAGTGTGGTCTAAAAACCCCAAACTGATTGTATCGTCAACCTCTAGCCATCATGTTGATGACACTCCCTCGACCAGTGACCCATTGGTGAAGGGTCAGAAGGGTAGAGCTGCAGACCCTTGCTGGATATGCAAGGGCTTGCATCGTACTTACCTTTGTCCAAGCATGGATGAAGCTTCACGGTGGTTGGAAGATATTACTAGTTCTCAACAGGTGCTTCCAACAAGCGATAGTAAGTTGTCCCTCGATCCCCCGCTGGTTGACCAAGTGGTCAATTTAGTTTCATCTGTAATTGATCCCACTCTTCCTTCCGAGAGTGAAGTGATCGAGTCGCTATCATCTCCACTAGATCCCGCTCTTTCATTGGAGAAAGTCCAGACTGAAGCAGTCACCATGACACAATCTTCGTCTAATTCTTATCTTCCAAGTGAGAGTGAATTGGAAACCGCTGATGTTTTCCTAGTCAGTTCAGAATGTCCTAGGCAAGGGGAAACTCTGTCCATTTCTACAGGACCCCCTCCAAGTATTGAGGTTATTTCCTTTGATTGGAATGGTCTAACAGAATCTCGTCTTCCTTTGAGTATTCATTTTCAAATATCTATAGGAGTTTCTGATAAAGAAATATTTCGTACGATAGTTGATGAGGGAGCTTCTGTTAGTATTTTATCCTCAACTTCTTGGCAAGCTATAGGTTCTCCTTGGCTTGTGCCAGTAACTGACCATATTTTGGCCTTTAATCGAAGGCCTACTGGACCTTTAGGGATTCTCCTGCAGTTACCTATCACGTTGAGAGGTAAAACTGTTTATGTTGATGTCTTGGTTGTCCAAGGTCCTTTAGATTTCAATCTACTCCTTGGACGTGATTATGTCTATGCTATGAAAGCTGTAGTGTCCACACTCTTTCGAGTGATGTATTTTCCCTATGATGGGAGGATTGTGACCATTGATCAGCTTTCCTTCGTGACACCCACTCATCAGATGACTCCTAGTCATCAGACTTCCCTAAATGTTCCGCATGTTTTAGTGGTTTCATCCCCTTGAGGATGGGGAGTACGAGCATGGTTTATGTTATGTTTCAAGCTCGTTAAAAAATGAAACCAACTTTCAAGCAAAGTTTACCTTTGGTTTCAAGCTTGCATAAAAATGAAACCATCACATATGAGCATAGTTCCCGTTCTATGTCAAGATCGTTAAAAAATGAAATAGGTTCCTATGAGCATGGTTTATGTTATGTTTCAAGCTCGTTAAAAAATGAAACCAACCACCCTAGCATAGTTTCCCTTTGGTTTCAAGCTTGCATAAAAATGAAACCAATCCACTGGAGCATAGTTTTATTCTATTTCAAGCTCGTTAAAAAATTAGATAGACCCCTCTAAGCATAGTTTACCTTTGGTTTCAAGCTTGCACAAAAATGAAACCAATCCACTCGAGCATAGTTTTATTCCATTTCAAGCTCGTTAAAAAATAAGATGGGCCCCCTCAATCATAGTTAGTGTCTATTTCAAGCTTGTGTAAAAATGAATAGATCTCCCTCCCATCGGTTCGAGTCTCTCGTTAGAGTTAGAACTTGAACCTTCATTTCATTTGTTTCTCGTTTTCCCCCCCTTGGTGAACATTTTCATATTAGTATCCAGGTTGGTAGTTGGGTTAGCAAGCAACATTTTCAGACGAAATGAAGCTTGGAGGGCATGCCACATGTCATACCGTCAGCAATCATGTTGAAGGATCACTACCATGTTAAGCCGCTAGCAATCATGCTGGGGGCATTTTCCAACCTATGGGCATCATGTTGGGAAGGAACCCGTCAATGGGCCTTAATCGTGAGCAGAGTTCTAATCTTGTGTCAAGCTCATTAAAAAATGAAACAACTCCTTTACCTTTGAGTCGAGTCTCCTCATAGACTTAGTACCTGAACCTTCTTTTCACCCACCTATGCCTTAGGCGAATGAAATGAAGCTTGGGGGCATGTCTTCAACCTCTAGAAGTTACGTTGAAGTCAACTCGATTGCCTCTCCACACCACGTTGGAGATAAGTCACTTACTTCCAGTAATCATGCTGGGGGCACACATCAACCTCTGGATGCCATGTTGGGAACATTTTCGAGCATACTTTCCTTTTTTAGGTTTCGAGCTCATTAAACCATGAAAATTATCTCGAGCATAGTTCATTTTCTGTTACAAGCGCGTTAAGAAAATGAAGCAGACATCATGAGCATTCTTCCAACCTATCTTCGAGCTCGTTAAAAACAGTAAGATAGCATTTGAGCTTACTTTTCACCTTTTTTGTGCTCTGGTTGAAACATGAAAAGTGGTTTGAGCTTAGTTTTTACTTTTTCATGCTCTGGTTCAAACATGAAAAAGATTCCGAGTGCTTTTGATACCATTCTCGTGCTCGTTAAAAATTTGAGTAAAAAGGTGTGTCTAACTAGTATAGGTTTATCACTTTATCCGGCCTCGCTAGACTATTTACGGAAAAGGAACTGTGCCGAGTTTACTTTTTCCTTTGTCGTACTCGGTTATCAACCATGACAAAGTTGTTCATGGAGTCCTTTTAAGCTCTTTTCAGACTCCCTAAATAGGAAAAGATTGCCAAGCGAACTTAATGCTTTCACACTTGTAAAAGAATTTGAATGATCGTCTTTCTGGTGATAGTTTACCCCTTTTTCGGACCAGGAAGCGCTATTTACGAAAAAGGAATACTCCAACCAACCATGGCTGGAAGAGTCCTCTCCCGTGTTGTTTTACCCTTTTTCGGGCGATGAGGCTAACTTTACAAAAAAGGACCGTTGGAGTCTCCTTTAGTTCTTTTTAGACTCTCTAAACATGAAATGACGTCGATTTTTCCTTCTCTGGACTCGTTAAATTTTAAACATTGAAGGGCCCATTATGGGATGAACCCCTCCTTTCCTAGGTTCGTAAAATATTTGGGATTGGACTCATCTATGAGATGAGCTATACCGAGCATCTAGTTACCCTCATCAAGCTCGTTAAAAAACACATGAGGCACTCATCACTCATGATGGGGAAAAAGGAAAGTGTTTGTGTTACAAACCTTAGTGGCAGTATATAGTCGTTCTTGAACATGACACTCATCTGCATTTGCATACTGATACTTGGGTCATCTGTTTGTCTATGATTCCCTGCTTACTTTCTGAGTCTTGTTGCTCCTCTGAGTCATTCGGAGAAAGCTTCCACTATCAGTTGCATTAGAAGTTTGCCTCATTCTCATGTCAATACTGCCAAGTCATGCCATGCCCATGTTCAAGAACACATTCATCACTCATCATTTTCAGTCAGTACACACGTCGTCATGCCGTTGCCACTTTGAGTCAGTCTCACATGTTATTGTACCATCCGATCCACTCTACACATCTTTTGTCGTGTTTTGTGTCAATTGATGATGGATTCATCATGGCCCTCCTTCGACGGATTCATCCTTGTCGACTTCAACTCATCATCCAAGGATTGAATCTAGAAACCAGTCAAGTACCTTGGTCCTGCATACCTCAATGGCAGGTCACCTCACTTTCATCATGAGTTTACATTATTCACTCTTGATTGAAAGATTTCATCTTGCGTTCGACGTCAACTCATTTATTCACGCTCGATGATATGTACTTTGATACCTTGGGAATCATTGACATTAATGGTGATCTCCCTCGCACTTGTTAACGGTTTACATCAATGACCTGTAATCAAGTGGGTTCTATCATGTTCGACGTCAAGACATTTGTAATCACATGGATAGATTCGTATCATTGCGGGTTCAGCTTGAAGACCCTCGGGAGTCATGTTTTTACCCAGGTTGCGATGGAGTTTGTATTGAGTCATATTACACGGATCCACTTTTGTATTGGTCGTGGTTGTTTTATCATCTCATCATGGATCTACACTTGTGTCTAGTAGCCATGATTGTGTTCAGTCGGTCATTACTTCCATGGATCTGCAATGTATTGGTTGGCAGCCATGTTGTACTACATATGAGATTGTCAGTTCAGAGTCAGTTGTACTGCAGCAGCATCCTTCATCCGACAAGTCTTTTGCCATTATTTCTATCAAAGCACTTCACCTGTACATCCTTAACAGTTTCATGCTTTGGGGGGCATTCTGTTACACCTAAAATCTACCTATCATCATGATTTAATGTATACATCCCTGAATTCATCTAGACCAAGTACTCATTTGGGAGGATTTGTACTCAGTTTGTACAACCTTTTGAGAGGTCGTCGCAGGTTTCACACTAGCAACATGCGACGTCGCAGGTTGCTCCATAGCAAGGTGCGACGAGGTCTGTTAATGGGAAAAAATATCCATTTCGAGATCTTTCTCGAAGCTTTCCCATTTGGGGGCTTATCCCTGATCTCTTGGAGAGTTTCTACTCGACCCCTAACTCATTGGGAAGATCCCCTATCTCTCTCCTACCATCTCTCAACCTATCCTATCCATAATCTCATCCACTTAATCGTATATATACGAGGCTCACTCCCATACCAAAGGGAGGAAGGCTATGGTATCTACATGCTGGTGAAATCTCTCTTAAGACACCTTCACTCACCTCTTGGAGAATTCATGCTTCCTTGGAAGGGCTTGGCAATTGGCTTGTGTGGAGAAGGGCTGCTACGTTAAGTCATTGGTTGTAGTTCTATATCTCTATCATGTACTCCTCTATTTGTAGTAATACAAATGCTTTCCACCAATATCGCTCTTATATGTGATGATGTTGTGTTGTTTACCTGCTTAACTGTTTACATAGATCTCTTATTGTATAGATGCTCTTTACTCGTTTCTCTTTTCTGTGTCTTAACAAGTCTTGCAGCTTGGATCTGACGACCTCGAGACATGGAGCAACATTCGGGAGAAAGGATAGCGAATCAAAGAGGTAAGAAATCTAGCACTTGATCCTTAAGTAGATCTAGGAAACGTGTTTGTAGTATGTTCTATTTTTTCTAGACTCGCATTGAGCTAGGGAGATCCGACTCGCCTTCGGTCGAGTGGATTTTTCGGTAACAGGATGTTGAAGAACCTGCTTTCTTTCCAAAACTTTCCTTCCAAAACTCTGAGTAGTGGCACTCATGTACTCTTTCATATTTTGGAAACCCTTTCTGAACTTTCAACCCTTTTTCTCATTGTATAATTCTTTGAAGTTGCCACTGAGTTTCCCAACTTTGTGTCTTCAATATTCCATGAAAATTTTAGAGAGGAACCACCATGCTTGTTGTTGCACTACTCTGATTACAATCACCTTCTCAAGTGGTGACTCAATCTCCCATACTACTTGTTGCCCCAAAAAATTGAAACCAATGAGACCAAAAATGATCCCATGGTCCCAAATGATCCTGATACATGCATGATGTGAAATGTCTAGTATGAAATGCCATGAAAACCAAGCATGTGAAAATTGAATCCATCTCTCAAAAGGTCTCCCACATAGGAAATTGGAACACTGCCCTGCAAAGATGAACTCAAACAACTGAATGTTGGATTTCTCTCTCAAACCAACAATCGAACTGCTACTCCAAGTGAGATGAAACCAAGCAACACTAGGATCTCATCCCTTGTATTTCATTCCAAAAGATAGGAATGCTCTACTACAAAAACTTGCAGGCAAAATATTTCCCAAATCCCACTGCCTTAGTTGCAAATCTTTGAGTGGCAGTGTCACATGTGGAAAACTAACATTCCAAAGAATTCCAGGATCCCATTGTCTCATCTAAATCTTTCCAAACATTAGTAACAACAATAAAAATTCATCACTATGAAAAATGCAAGGAAGGATGTAAAGATCATACCACCACACTGGAAGTTCAACATTTCCAATGCACAATTGAAACTTTGAGGGACCTTGCATCAAAATATGAAATTATTCAAGGTTGGGATGAGACCAAGAGAGACTCTCCATCATGAAATATATATCCTCAAAGTGAGGATGAATGAAAACAAGTCTCCCCCAATCAACCAGATAGTCCTCATGTGCCAAATGCACACAAGAATCAAGAGTGAGAACATTGAATCTCAAAGGACAAGGGTGAAAGTCCCATTTCTCATCACCAAAAGAGTAGGAATCATCCAACAAGAAAATATATCCATGCTGCTCCAAAAGAATGTAAGATGCAACAAAATAATCAGTCATGTGTTATTTCATCCAAGAAGTGAATGAAGAACCTCCACTAAAATCTGAACCAAGTAAGGAGCAAAGAAAACAAGGAGACTTCAACTGGCTCAAAGAAGTCTCATAAAGATGCCCATGAATATGTGTATCATCAAGAAATAACAAAGGATGTTTCTGCCAATAATAATTTGCTTCAATCATATATTTCTTCACCCAAGTATTGGATGAAGTTCCTCCAACATCAAATTAACTAAACAAGGAGCCAAGAAAATCATGAGTCTTCAAGTGAGCATCATAAGTGCATCCATGTAGATGCGTACCATCATAAAGTAACAAAGGATGTTGCTGCAAATGTAAAGAATAAAGTGCTCTAGTCATGTCATCCTCAAAAGGGGAGATAGGATTTTTATACTCCTCATGTGGCACCTTCAAAAAGAAACCTTTCACCCAATTTTCATCCCAAATTGATGTGGCTAAAAAAGAAGTAGGGGGTGAAGAATTGTGAACCAACCTTACCTCTTTGAAACTATTACCCATCAAACTTTTGAATGTATCTTCTCCATCATTGGCTGGTCCAAATGTTGTGAGATCATGTGCCTCCTCCAAGGCTTTGCAACTCACACCATGAGGCAGCTCATAATCCCTCTGAACAAGAACAAGTGCTTGGCTTCCTTCTTGTTTGAATGTAACCTCTTCAAGCACCTGGATATCAACATGTACCTCATGTTCCACCATCACATGAGGTTCCTTCTTTGTAACATAAAGTCTTTCAACCATTGAATGATTGTCTCATATGTAAAATGGTGTAAAGGACCTTTGCAACCTCTCTTGAAGTTGCTCAATATGCACCATAGATTTTTGGAGTGCATTTTGGGTGGACTCCAAATCATTTGAGAGCTTGTCATTCTCTTCTGCATCCTTCAAGGTTATTCCATGATACAAACCAACAAGCTCAATTAAATAATCTCTATCAGAAAGCAAATTCAACAAATTACCTTTGGTGTCCAACATTGACTTATGGATTTTCTCCATGTCTTGAAGGGAAGATTTATCCTCCACACACCAACAAAATTTCGAAAGCAATGTATGTGTGTCATGGATATTTTTCAAGGCCTCTTGAATCTTCTTTTCATCCATCTTCAAGGACCCTACAAGAAAATGTGGCTCTTGCAAATGAACCTCCTCTTCTTACTTCTTGCTTGGACCAACTTCATGAAGCTCAAGTGGTGATGGGGAATTTGATCTTGGTTCTTCTTCAAATGCTACAAGGTATTCATCTCCATGGTCAATGGAACTTTGGCTTGCAGCAACACTTTCAAAATTTATCTCTATGTCACCAAAATAGAGGCGTGAGCACCCATCAGTAGGTACTCCTTCATAGTTCAAGCATCCATCATTAGATGCTCTTTGATTCATGTCCAAAGTAGAGTGTGTCTTAGAATTATCTTCAGTATTTTTTATGGAATCTTCTTCATGCTCATGTGATGTTTCTTCATCTTTTTCAGAGTCACTTGGGAGTGACTTTCGACCCTCTTCATGTAATGATTCTTCTGCTTTACCTATTTCAGAACTAGGTGGTTCATGGGTCTCCTCCTTTTCACTCAAACATATATGATTTTCTCTCCAAGGTATTTTGCAAGAAGGGAATAGACATTTCTTCACTAACTCCACATATTCATTATTGGGCCTATATACAAACACCCAATCGACATAGTCTTCAAAAGGAATGTCCTTTTGTATCTCTCCCTTCAAAGCAAGTTATGCTTGATATTGTTGAGGCAAGGTTTTACATGTTGATCTCAATATTTCTAGTTCATTCATAGGATTAGCCTTTGGTGGTATGAAATATTCATCTTCATCAGACATAGGGTCATATGAATTCCCTTCATTCCTTATGAAATTGTAAGAAGTGTTGCATGATGGCACCTCTTCCTCATACCATTCACATTCTTCTTCATATTGCTCATAGGCATTGTACTCATAGGAGTCATCATAATAGTAATACATGGATGCAAATTCTTCTTCAATGGATTATATTAATGCACAGGTGCAAGGACCATGCTCTGATACCACTGTAATATCCCTAATTTGAAAGTTTACCCAATTTGGCCAATTTCTGAACCTTGGACTAGTGAAACCCCAAACTTTCCCAAATGATACCAAATGGTTTCGAATTATGTATGGAATAGATTTAGGTGTCTTAGGACACACTAATGCAGCTATTATATTCTTGGACACTTTTATAAGACTTCAGAAACTTGCATTTACAACTGGAGAATGAAAAGCAAAAATAATAGGAAAATCGATATTAAAACCCCCAAGCCTGTAGATGACTCTTTTGGATTCTCAAATGTTGTACGACCCTCCCAAATTTTTAATATGATTATTGAATATGTTAAAGGACATCAAGGAAAACAAGTTTCCATCATCATATCAGGTTTTAGAGTCGAATAGGTATACCAAAGGACATCAACTTCTAGAGTATATAATTTGGGTGAAGATGGTAAACAAGGGATCTTGAATGTATGTCACAAACTATAGTAACAATTTAGGGGTCTGCATACATTATTTGGGCCATAAATTTAACTCCATATGAATCTCATAATATAGAAAAAAAATATTAGGAAGATCTGATTTAAAACAGGTGCAATATCATCCCAAACTCACCATGAAAATACTATGAGGGAAATGGCTCGAATCTCAGTTTTAATTGGAAATGTCACATGAAGTACTTGGTATTTCGAGCTGTGGCTCTCATGATATGTCTATTACAGATTTACGCAAAAAATAACATGTCCATAAGGTTGAAATAACAATCATCCATTATCTATATGCAACAAGAAGTGCGCCATCACACTTTTACATGACATTGAGAGAAAGAGGAAATTAGCTCGAATATCAATGTTACTTGGAAAAATAGTACATGAAGTGCTTAGTATTTCGAGTTGTGGATCTCATGATCTATCCATTACAGATTTATGCATCCATTAACAAGTTCATAAGGTCGAAACAACAACCTTCGATTATCTATATGCAACAAAGACTGTGCTATCTCACTTTACATGAACATTGAGAGAAAGATAGTAGAATGAGAATAGAGAAGAATGAGAGAATATGAACTCAAACTCAAATGGGGGTTGAACCTGCATCAAAAAATATCCATGAATCTCTATTGATAGGTCTAAATGGCCTCTCCATCAATCAAATTGGATGGGAATCTTGCACCCTCGAAATTGGTTCTAAGGCGGGGAGGATGAACATCCACCGTGCAAGGACAAGCTTGAAGCTCTCCAAAATTGCAAAGATGCAAACGAAAAATGAACAAAAGTTGATCCATTTCGACTTGGCCTTCTTTTAATAAATTCAGTTGACTCATTTACCTCCTTAGAACTCAAATTATCTCCTAATTACTCATGAAATTCGAATTAGTGGGAGTTACGACCCTTCATTGGCTCCACATGACACTTGGCTCAGCTTTTGTCTCCAACTCCTCCATGAATTCGAATTGGGAAATCCTTTGGATGATTTAGAGATGTTTAAATCCTCTCATGCACCCTCTTGGTCTATTTTTACCTCTTACATTGTCATGGATGTCATAGAATCTATCATAAGTGTCATAGGTGTCATAGAATCTGCCATAAGTATCATAATGCTTGTCATAGTTGTCATAGAATCTGTCATTGCCTATTTTTAGCCCTATGACTCTTCCTCTTCCTTCATGAATGTTACCTCTTCTCTTCCAACTCGAATTTGGGGATGGCTCCATGTTTAAAGGAGGAGTATTCTCTCATGTGGACCCCACATGTCCACTTATGCACCCCCAAGTCCAACTAGGACCTAATGCCACTTCATTTTGGAGCATTTAACATTTATTCCATAATTTATTGGCCTATTTTTCCACCATCAATTTAGGATATTGAATTTTCATGAGAAACTATAGACCTTGGGGTTAAATGTCAATATTTTAATTCTTCCACAGAACCCTTAGGAATTGGGCAGGCCAACTTAATTATTTATCTGAAAACCATTTAATTGGGGACATGGCATTATCTCTCTATCATGAGAGTAGTTTGTGTAGTAAATACACTAGGGACCATAAATTCTTAAAATATCACAACATCTCTCCCATAAATTAGTTGAAAAGGAGTCTTCTTATGTAATCTCAGAGTGGTTTACCTATAGGTCCAAAGTACTACTACTATTCTCTCATCCCAATCATCTTTATTCACTAAGAAGACATTTGTCAACCCATTCCCTAATATCTTATTGAAAGCTTCATTTGTCCCATTCATTTGTAGGTAATATAGACTGATTTTATGATGTTGAATTAAAAAACCATGAGCAAGGGTTGCAATGATAGAACTCAAGAAAAGGTGGCCTTGATCACTCATCAAGCTTCTAGGGTAGCTAAATCTAGTGATTATATGTTCAAAATAAATTGTGCTACAATATCGATTAAACAATATTGAGTGGGTGTAGCCTATTCCCTTTTGGTTGTTGGGTATGTGTTATATTCTTTGCATTAGGGTAGTGCCAACCTAGAACATGGGGGCTTGATTCAATGCCCCGAATAAAAATAAAAATAAAATAGGGGTATTTATTTAGAAAATGTTTAATATAATCATGGTTAAGGGATTGGGGTTGTAATCTAATCTAAGGGATTAGGGTTTTGTGTGTGATTGAATACATAAAAAAAAATTGTAAATGGTAAGAATATACAAATGAAAAAAGAGAGATCAGCTCAAAGTTTTGTTGATTTTTCCCAGTAAGGGTTTCTAGGGGACGTATTTTGTGTGTTATGTGTGCACCATTGTTTAATCTTTGTTTTTCTTAAGAGTATTTATGCATTGCTTCACTTCACATGTTTAAAACTTATGTGTGGTATCGAAACTCGATCAATGGATTCAGGGGGACATCCTTTTTTCTAATAGTTCATCTTGTTTGATAGAGCAAGTTTATGTTGAGTCTATGATAAACCTGGGTTCGGTGGGAGTTTTGCAGTGGTGCTTTGTGTGTTAAAAGAGAATAATGAGAAGTTTTGGCATCAATATTAAGAAATTTAATGGTTAGATATTTGAGTTATGGGGGCTCGAGACGGAATATCTTCTTCTATATCAATAAAAGATGGTTGATACGGATCCAAATACACAACCTACTGCTATGATGAAAGAAGACTAGGAGAAGCTAGAAAGAAAGGCAAGAAGTATGTTTCGACTTTGCCTACCAAATTTAGTGTTGTTGAATGTCTATGGAAAAGATAGTGCAAAGAAGCTATGGGATAGTTTAGGGAGTTTGTAGCAGTCAAAGTCCTTGGTGAACACGTTTCTTCAAAAGAATTTGTATCATATTAGGATGGATGATAGTGACTCAGTGACGAATCATCTAAATAACTTTAATGCACTCCTAAGTCAAATTGTTTATGTTGATATTAATATGGAGGAAGAATATAAGTGTATTACCTTGTTATGTTCGTTTCTAGACCCTTAGGATAATCTGATTGAATTAATTTGTATTGCTACTACAACTAAATTAAAGTTTGAGGATATAGTAGTATCCTTGTTGTTAGAGGAAATGAGGCGGAAAACCATGGATAATCATATCCTGGATTCATTACTCATGAGATATCATTCCTAAGACAGAAATAAAAATAAATCTTCGATGGAGGGTATATAAATCTAAAAGTAGATGTAAATCTCTAGGAAAATATTTGAAGAAATGCTAGAAATATGGTAAAGTTTGGAATTATAAGAAAGATTACAAATATAAAAATGTTGACAAAGGGAAGGGATATGATGATGCCCCTTCCACAAAGGTGAACACCTCCTTAAATCGCAAGTAAGGAAATAATCCCAAAATAATTTTGCGCATAAACAACTAGAAACAATGATATATTAAAAAATGTAGGAATTTCTACAAAACATAGGAATTCTACAGCAACTACTCCATTTAACTAAAAATGACATAAATAACAGATCTACTCTAATGAAACAAGTTCCTATAATTTCCCTTGGATGGGCCCTTATCCAAGGTCATACAAGAACAAGAGATTACTCTGATATAAGCTAGAAAAATTACTTATTCCATTCAAATGTAGAAACTAAAAACATGCATAAAAAATATCTTTTAACTTGTCACTTGTTCAGAGTAAATACGACAATAGCATATCAAAGGATGCCCGCCTGAACTAACTGGTCCATCAAACTTAAATACAAAAAATTATTAACCTACTTAATAGTAAACTCCTAGTCTACTCAAATAATGCATCATGCACTAAGTTGTATACTTATGCACAGTGAGTGAAAATGCGCAGTGGATGTATGGTGGCAACCGTAGGGCGACACATGGATTTCGGGGTCTAGGCCTCTACTTCTTTGGACTCGTTCATCATCGAAACCACTAATTTTCTACGCCAAATGAAAAATGTTGTTGACTATGCTACTGAACTGCCCCGATCAAAGAGTGAACTGTCAAAACCGGGACTGCGCCAATCAAGGAGTGAATTGGATTGCGCCGAGTGAGTTGGAAAAATTGGGACTGCGCCAATCAAGGAGTGAACTGGACTACACTGAGTGATTTGGAGAAATTGGAACTTGTGATCCCATTGTGCTGAAAAACATACCAGATAAACATGTTCCTTCAAGAGTTACTCCTAGCAACCAACTCATCATTATTATATGCAATTTAGTCATTAAAAGAAAGACTGCATAAGATAAATATATAATTGAAATTTACATACATTTCTAAATAAAATGCACACTATTACATCATGTCACATCCCCTCCCATCAGACTGAGCAAGGGAGAGAACATGTCACTAAATCTGGGCATCTAGCTCCATGATTATTAACAAAAAACATTGGAATATAAAAAGACATATGCATATGTATATATATATGCAACAAACACAGCGGAAGTAAATTCTATTACACATAGAGCATACATTCAAGATATTCATGATAGTCATCAAATAAATACATTACAGAATTAACACAAGAGAGTACTTATCTTTAAACAAAGTAGTCCCGAGCAACTACCTATGCCGCTACAACGTTCCACCCAACCATAGGCCAGTTGTGCTCATCGATCTCTCAACACAACTGCCACCCCCGGGATGGGCATGATTTCTACAAGGAAAAAGGGAACAACGGACTCACACATAACCAGATATATACCAAAATCAGCCAATCCAATCTACAGTTGGGTTTATGAGGATACTAAGGCAATGGAAAGGAAGAATTGCTAAGCTAGTGAGCTCAACCACGAAGCTAAGGATACCTCTACAAGATCTATCCAGCTTGGTTCCCCACAATGCCTACACACCTGACACAGGAATTATTCCCTTCACTACTACACAGTCCCTCAGACCATACCTTCCAATCCAACACTGTTCAAGGTGTGCATAGAAGAGTAGCCAGCCCTTTTGATTCTCTTGAGAGGTTACTTTCCTCACTAGGTTTATCAAGCCAATTCTGGTCCACTTCCACTACTAATTTCTTGCTCACAATTCAAACCAAAACATGGATTCAAATAATAGCAAAATCACAAATGTTGGGCATGAAGAGATACGTTTTGACAGTGGGATGCCCAGAATGGGTTTCTATTAGTTTCAATAAAAACGTGGGCAACCAAAAATGAAATGGAAAATGGGGAATCAACCCTGGGAGAGCAAAATCATTTTTAAAATTCAATATGCTAAGACAGAAAATAGCAGCATTACATTCCATTTCACAATAATAGCATATACAGGATCACTGAAGAAACAACAAGCATAGCATAAACACAAGAGACACAGATTTATCCTGGGAAACCCTCATGGGGTAGAAAACCCAGCAAAGCTTTCCTCAATAAGATGATAAACCAAAATACAAGATGTGCTCCCTCCTTCTAATCCTCCTTAGCAAATATCCCAGACAAGTGCTCCTCTTTTCAAGTGTGTGAGTGTGTCAAATGAGGAACACACCTCCTCTATTTATACACTACTCTGACATATATTTTACACAAGTACATGTAGGCTCGTATTTAACCATTAGGTTAAATACCCTATTATAACAGACTGGGCCGACCCCCACATGGTGGGTCTAATAACCCTAGTTTCCACAACTCCTCAGAGGAATAAACATCTCCGGATACATAATAGAATCACCTCGGAGGGATGGAACATCTCCGAAATAAATAATGTATAAATATAATATTCTTAGAAGTTACAATATTCAACACTCCCCCTTAACGAGAAGGATATTATAACAGCATCTACACGAGCAAGGAATCATCAACATCATACATGATACATCTATAAATCATTGGAAGCTTTCTCAACATCATCATCATCAGTAACTCAACTAGTTACTGGAACATCAACATCATCAAAGTTGATATTACTCGATCATCAGCATCGTCATCATCATCGTCATCACACAATCACACGATCATCAGCATCGTCATCACATGATCATCAGCATCGTCATCACACGATCATCAGCATCATCATCACACGATCATCAGCATCGTCATCACACGATCAGCAGCATCATCATCATATGATCAGCATTGTCATCATACGATCAACATCGTCATCACACGATCAGCAGCATCGTCATCATACGATCAACATCGTCATCACACCATCGGCAGCATCGTCATCACACGATCAGCATCGTCATCACACGATCGGCAGCATCGTCATCACACGATCATATTACAGGATGATCAATCCTGCTCTCTTTAGGACATAGGTCCATGGATGATGCAATCCAGATCAAGTTCCAAGATGATCAATCCTTATCTCTTTAAGACAAGTCTCATGTCTAGGGACGATCCAATCCCAACCATAGTGCCAGTCCTTTTTCATACTGGATGTGACCTAGATCAGATCTAGGATTTACCGCCACAGAGCCAGTCCTTTTTCATACTGGATGTGTCACATCTACAGAGCCAGCCCTGTTTCATGCTGGATGTATCACATCTACAGAGCCAGCCCTGTTTCATGCTGGATGTATCATATCTACAGAGCCAGCCCTGTTTCATGCCTGATGTATCACATCTACAGAGCCAGCCCTGTTTCATGCTGGATGTATCATATCTACAGAGCCAGCCCTGTTTCATGCTGGATGTATCATATCTACAGAGCCATCCCTGTTTCATGCTGGATGTATCACATCTACAGAGCCAGCCCTGTTTCATGCTGGATGTATCACATCTATAGAGCCAGCCCTGTTTCATGCTGGATGTATCACATCTACAGAGCCAGCCCTGTTTCATGCTGGATGTATCACATCTACAGAGCCAGCCCTGTTTCATGCTGGATGTATCATATCTACAGAGCCAGCCCTGTTTCATGCTGGATGTAACCTAGAACAATTCTAGGATTTGTCATGTACATTTTGAACCGAGGTCCAGGGACGATCCAGTCCTATCATGTACCTTTTGAATCGAAGCTCAGGGATGATCCAGTCCTATTCAATTCTCGGAGACCTCATGTCTACGGTTCAATTCACAGGACCAAAGTCCGAGGACGATCCAATCCCCTTACCTGTTCATTCAGGATTTTGTTCTCGGAGACATCATGTCTACGGCTCTCTTTAGGACTGAAGTCCAGGGATGATCCAATCCCCTCAAGTCCACCAAGGACTTCATTCTCGAAGACATACGTCTACGGATCTCTTTCGGACTGAAGTCCAGGGATGATCCAATCCCCTCACATGTTTACCAAGAACTTCATCAAAACATGTGTCAATCATGTATCCTCATCATCAAAACATGTATAACAAAACATGTATCCTCACCATCAAAACATGTATAACAAAACATGTATCCTCATCATCAAAACATGCATAACATCTATCATCAAAAGCATGTATACATCTATCATCAAAAGCAGGTATACATCTATCATCAAAAGAAAAAAAATATAAGATTCCTAAATCTAAATAATTCTAAGTAACTAGATGCAGTAAATAGGTAACCTCATCATTGATGAGACAAACTTGTTATCAGATACTATGCTACTCCCCCTTTCGAGGAGGGTCCTTCTGGACTATACCAAGCTTGTCTCGGAAGTATTCAAACTTTACTCGAGACAGAGGTTTAGTCAAGATATTAGCAATCTGATCCTCAGTGCTTATATACTCGAGCTTGATAGCTCCTCTCTGCACCATATCTCGTATATAGAAGTATCAGATCTCTATGTGTTTTTGACTTATCATGGAATACAAGATTTTCTATCTTGATGCAGTTTTGAATGTCACACATAATCATAGTGGAATTCATTTCTAAGTCAAACACTCCATATAATAGCTTCTGAAGCCACACTGCTTCACAGCTGGCAAAGCAGACAGCTATATATATATTCTGCTTCAGCAGTACTGAGAGCCACACTAGATTGTTCCTTGCTGAACCATGAGATCATGGCAGATTCAAGACTATAACATCCACCTGATGTACTCTTTCTGTCTGAGGCACTTCCTGCCCAATCAGAATCTGAGTAACCATGTAAACGGAGTTCATGACCTCCAAGATAATATAGACCAAAATCTAATGTACCTTTTAGGTACCTCACTACATGCTTTGTAGTTATTAAGTGAACCTCTCTAGGTTCTACTAGATACTGACTTAGGGTATTTACAGCAAAGAATATATCTGGCCTAGTATTTGTTAAATACATCAATGACCCAATGATTTGTCTATATAGGGTTAGGTCCACTAAATACGATGAGTCATTAACTAACAACTTCAAGTTGGAGTCCATGGGAGTGGCCATGGCTTTATACTCCAACATATCAAATCTTTTTAGAAACTTCACAGCATACTTACCTTGAATTAAAAGATTCCTTTTGGATCTTGCCATACTTCTAGACCTAAGAAGTAGTGCATTAATCCGAGATCTTTCATTTTCATTTCTGCAACCATTTTCATGACTTGTTTCTCATTCCTTGTCAGAAAGAGATCATCGTCATACAATAATGGTATGATAGGTTCATCATCCACAACCTTAAGGTAAAGGTTAGGAACAGCTTTACTTCTAGTAAATCCCAAGCTTTGTCATGAAGCTGTCAATTGTCCATTATTCACACTCAGCATTGAGTGATCTTCTGCATATCTATCTGTGCCATCTCTCGTCAGATGGGTCTACTAATATGAGCCTCAAAATCATTCGAACTCTGTGGTGAGTTCCTTCTTGCATCCATGTCATATGTGTATAGAACCCATATTCAACCTTGTAGCAAAGGTTGAGATCCACATCACCCATGATGATCATTAAGCTCATCAATTGACTACCGATCCTGGGAACCCATACAAAACCTGATTACACTATTAAGAGAATGGTCTTATCTAGTCCCTTGGAGCAAAACATCTCATCATGATTCTCTTCCTCTTTCTAAGAGAATCTCTTAACCACAATATTTCTATAGTATGTTTGATTTGTAAATCTTTTGTTGAACATCCATCGCTTGTTCAGAGTTCATCATTCATCATGATCTTTCCTACAAATCAAAATTAAGTACATGATTAGTAATACTTCATAATCATCAAATCATATTGACATGATAACCTATTATGCATACAGATATCATTTACATAGTTATGCAACTATTTTGACCAATACTTTGGCACAACACTTTCCCATATCCTGTATGCATACAGTGGCTATCTAGATGCCTTCCATCTCTACCAGAACATGCTATCGAGAGTGTGCACAGCTCTCATCATGTCAGCAAAGAGGTTTCATTCTAGACAAGCAACAATGGAATGTTTGTCCAACTTACCAATCATATGCATATTAGTAGTATATTGTTCAATGCTTTATGAATGTTTACACTCAGCATGATATATTCTAGGAATACAAATATGCATACAAACAATATCATTTACTATTTCTAATAACAACTCAAATACTAATCTTTTATGTTTGTGTGGTTGCCTCCCGCTTGATCTTCTGTATGTCTTCTGAACTTCTATTCATTTTGTACCATTGTGCATGCTCAAGTGTACACTAGTATCATCCTCATGATCTCATACACAAACATACATTCATTAGTATATTCTCAATATTATGAAAACATTCTAATTCTAAATAATCTTGAATATGTACAGTCATGATCATTAGTATTCAGGGTTTCAAGGAAGTCTTCTTTTACTCATGCATATTCTTGTTTGATCTAGTTAGTTAAATCATCAACCAAGATAAGAGACATAATATGCATAGACCCTTGATTACTAACCAATCATACCAAGTATACTTACACAAGGTAAGATTCTAACATGACATAGGAAAACATACCTGGATTAGTATACCTGCTTAGTTATGTACAACATACCTAAACAATCTCTTCAATGATTTAGAGATCCTGAGCTAGAACCTGCATGTCTCGTAGGCTAAACATAATATAACAAAGTCATACATACCTCGTGAGTCTTTGTCTTCATGTTGTCATGGTCATGGAACTTGATTTGTCTTTTGTAATGTACCTGTGTCTTGTTAGCAGACAACATCAACCTCACACAACACCATAATGCATAAATACAATCATATAGCCCTAATCAATGAATGTCTTCGATCATTCACATGCATTCATATTGTTACTAGGGTGATAAGACAATTAATAACATTAATCAATATTGTACTAATAAATAACATGAAGACAAACACATTATGAACTTAATCAAGAATCAGATTTCAAGGCATACCTGAACCTCCTTAAGTCATACCTGTCGAGACTTTTTTTGTAGTCTTCTTATGTAAGGCCTTAGCCTCAACTCCCCCTGAAACTTGATCTAGAGCTTGATTACGGTTTGCTAGAGAAACCCTAAAAATTCAATCTTTGACTTTCATACTTCTGAATGGATGGAAGAATGTGTCTTGTTGAGCTGATCAACCTAGCATTCTTCTGGGGTGGCAGGTGTGGGTGGGGTCTTATTTGATCCCGGAGGAAATAAAATTGAAACTATCTCGTGGGGATTGGGAATCAAGACAAACAATGAAGCTGAATGGCTTGCTCTCGTCTTATCTTTCAATATGATCTCCTCCCTCAGCATTGACAATCTCAGAGTTTATGGGGATTCCAGACATGTCATTCAAACAATGAGAAGGGGTGCCGCCCCACAAGGATCTAGAGCTTACAGGTACATGCAAAGAATAAAATCTAATCCTCACTTTTCTCAGACTTCTTTCTTCCACATCTGTCGAGCGAACAACAAGTTAGCAGATGAAGCGGCCAACAAAGGAACGTTGCTAGATATCGGGTTCATGGAGGGTCTAAATGGTTCCTTGGGATTTCAATTTATACCATAACCTATTTGTTTAATGGCAAAAATTGTTATTGATATGGGTTTGATGGGGCTTAGGGGCTTGAGGGTCCCCCTCCCCCCGTCCCCGTCCTCCTCCGTAGGCGTAGTTTCGCGTGCCCCTGCCACACGCCCTCCTCTCCACCGTGCATGGCACATGGGCCCTCGTGGTGCTGTCAGCTCCCACGAGCAGTTATTAACGCGGCCATCTGCCCCTCCCTCGCAGTTTCACGTTATGGCTCGTCCCCTCTCCAGTGCGATGAACCGTCTTTCCCTCGGCGACTTGGGCTCTCCATCCTCCCGTCCCGGTCTGTTAATCCACCTCAGGGCGGGCACTATGCAGAACATTATGGCGGCCATAGCCGCGTTGAGTCGCACCATGGTTGATATTAATCTCTCTGTGCGAAACACCTACAATGAAGTATGCACCAGTGTAAATCAGAATGAGGAAATGGCCAAGGATTTGAGCTACACCGTGAACCAGCTTGCATGCCAGGACTCCAGAATTGACGACCTGGAGAGAAATCTGTTCGAGTTGATGGGCAAGGTGGATAATATGCAGGCAGACATTGCAGTCATCACCGGGAAATCGCAAGGAAGCTGCGTCCATGTCAGTCTGACGGTTAATCAGGAAATGAAGCAGGAAAGGCAGGATGCGGCATCTGTCTACCTTAAAAAATATGGATAGTTAGCAGTCTCAGTTCAGGTTCCTCTTTTTTTGATGTTTAAGACTCTATGTTTTTTTGTACATTCCTAAACCAGCAGTTTGTCAGGGTATATCCCTGCTCTACTTTGAACAGTTTTAGTAAGGTTTTGTTTAGAACTATTACAGGTAGACAGATAGAATTTCTAGCTATAAATTCTCAGGCACTTGCTACTC
This sequence comes from Larix kaempferi, assembly GCA_027924585.1. Classification (NCBI taxonomy): domain Eukaryota; kingdom Viridiplantae; phylum Streptophyta; class Pinopsida; order Pinales; family Pinaceae; genus Larix; species Larix kaempferi. The sequence continues at coordinate 19,642,760 of BSBM01000217.1, read as the reverse complement.
TGTCAAATTTTTGTTGAAACTTGTAATGAATGGCTGTGCACAGCCTTTATAAATACATCTTTTTCCCCTGTTCTTGTTAAAAAAAAAACCTAGCATTCTTCAATTTTGAAATCTCCAAAATTTGACCCCTCAAAATTGCCTTCGAAACTTCTGGATCTTCTGGACAGGAACCCGAACTAGGGTTTGATGAAGCCCACCCTTCTGTCCAATCAAAAGGTTCGATCCAAGGCTCTAAACTCTTATTTTTCTGAGGAGCTTCCAGCCGTGGTTACAGACTTCAAAAAAATTCCAACTTTCTCCGAAACCCTAAATTCCGGAAGCCATGAATAAAGGTGCTAAAAATAATTTTGTTTTGACATAAATATGCACCTGATTGCTTTTTCTATAACTCTGAAATTTTTTCTCCACAGGGTCTGAAAACTTTTTCTGCAGTAGCCTGACCTGTCATCTTTCCATCCTGACAGGTCTGACCTCAATTGGATTTTCTGAGAGAGAGTTATGCCAAGTGTCGCAACGTGACCTGTTTATGGGATAAAACAGGAGAGCGAAGTTGTACGGCATGCCACGTGTCACTGTTTGAACTTCGGCCTCTGAAAAATTTTTCTAAGATAGATCGCCCTGTTATCTTTTCATCTTGATAGGTCTGACCTCAATTGGACTCTCTGAGAGAGAGTTATGCCAAGTGTCGCAACGTGACTTGTTTATGGGATAAAAAAGGAGAGCTAACTTGTACGGCGTTCCACGTGTCACTAGTTCACCTTCGGCCTCTGAAAACGTTTCCTGAGATAGTACAGTCTGTGTACTACCTGTCACTTTTTACGAAATTTCATTTGGAGCTTCCTAGCCCAAGTTATGACCTTTTTTCCAAGGTCACCTGATTTTGACTGAGATCTGGAAGAGGCAGAAACCCTAACTTGTACTGATCATAACTCATAGAGTACAACGAATCTGAGGGTGCCCTTTGGACACAAGGTACCTGGGGATGTTATCTTCGACCTGCAAACTTTTAAGACCCTGAACCTTCGCAGAAATGGATTTATAGCGAGCCCCAAGAGTTAGCTCGATCGGTTGTGTTCCCGGAAGTTAGGCCTCCCAGCATGCGAGGTCACGGGATCCATCCTCATAGACCCTCTTGGGGTTAGGCACGCAGCGGCCGCAGGCGTGAGGCCCCTTCGGGTGGGTCCGTCGGAAATTATTTCGTGGATGTAGCGGTCGACGCAGTCGATTAAAGTGAACCACATGGAAAAAAAAAAAAAAAAAAAAAATGGATTTATAGCGAAAGTTCCATGATGACTGGTTTTTGCTATGTAAAACCCTAACCTTCAAATTGTCGTAAGTAAATCAAGTGTCGTAAGTGCCATACCTTATCTTCCTTCAGGTTAGCTCTGATACCATGTTAAAATTCAATATGCTAAGACAGAAAATGGCAGCATTACATTCCATTTCACAATAATAGCATATACAGGATCACTGAAGAAACAACAAGCATAGCATAAACACAAGAGACACAGATTTATCCTGGGAAACCCTCATGGGGTAGAAAACCCAGCAAAGCTTTCCTCAATAAGATGATAAACCAAAATACAAGATGCGCTCCCTCCTTCTAATCCTCCTTAGCAAATATCCCAAACAAGTGCTCCTCTTTTCAAGTGTGTGAGTGTGTCAAATGAGGAACACACCTCCTCTATTTATACACTACTCTAACATATATTTTACACAAGTACATGTAGGCTCGTATTTAACCATTAGGTTAAATACCCTATTATAACAGACTGGGCCGACCCCCACATGGTGGGTCTAATAACCCTAGTTGCCACAACTCCTCGGAGGAATAAACATCTCCGGATACATAATAGAATCACCTCGGAGGGATGGAACATCTCTGGAATAAATAATGTACAAATATAATATTCTTAGAAGTTACAATATTCAACAACGTGGGCAACCAAAAATGAAATGGAAAATGGGGAATCAACCCTGGGAGAGCAAAATCATTTTTAGAAAACGTTTATGGGCATTCAAGGGACAGAAACGGCCTCTATAAACCCCCAAATCGTGACTCCCTTCCTCCCAGCCACTGTGCAATACAAAAAACGAGTTCCCACCTATGGAAAATGCAGGAAAAAGATGAAAAACATGGATAAAGCCCCAGCTAGCTCAGACTGCATGAGAGAGCAAAGATCATGGGTGAAGAATGGATTTGGGCACAATTTCGTGGGTGTTTTCTTGCCCAAGAAGAAAAAATACATTTTCCCAGATTGATGGCTTGCCCATACACGAAATTGGCTTCCATACCTCTCCATGCCCAAGGCATTAACTACCTCAACCAACTCCTGGAAGAATTAAATGATTGGGTGCATAAGTCAAAATGGGTAGTTGGGGTTTATGGGTTCTCTCAATGAAATTTGGCTTAACACTATTGGCTCAAGGGTTTGAATATTTCCATCTCGATTCCTTGTGAAAATCATGCCCCCATCTCTTTGTTGCATTGCATAGCTAATTGTGGGTATTTCATTAAAATTCATAATTACTTGATGTCTTAATTTCTATTGTGCGTGGCTAGCACAAGAACCATATGCACCAATTTTTAATTTCTGATACATAAAACAATAAATCAATGGCGGGGCCTTGGCCTTGAGCTCCTCACCATGATTTAATAACAATATTTACATCATTTACAATTTTAATGCAATAGGGTCAAAATCGGGATATTACACATCAATTTTTTTATATGATATCCTCTTTTTTGTTCTAAATGTTTGAAATAATGAATAAAACATATGGCTTTCTTACCCAAAAGTGGGAGCCATTAGTACCAATGCAAACCTATTTTTAAGGTAAATATGTGTGTGTGGTAGAGCCAATGTATCTAATAATGATGGGGAAATCGAATGGTAGTTACACCTCTCTTGGTAGATCGTCGCGAGGCTAAGGCTACCCTCACTACATATGGTCATATTTCTAAAGGAGAAACAAAGAGTAAAAGAGAGGCAAGGTGCTTGTGTGCAATCCCTCTTGGGACCATCTAACATGGTATTATCCTCCCTCAACTCCTGAGAAAGTAGAAAGGGGGAAAGACAATGAAAAATTGAATAAAACTATTACAAATAGCAATCTCATTTAGTACTAGCAATCTAAAAAGAGTGAACAATAAGTTGTTATGGCTCTCATACAGCTTGAAAATGCAATACAAAGCGTTTTCAGGGTCAATACTAGCAATTTGGGTTTAAATTCTAGGCTATATTATCAATAAAAAGAAAAATTATACTATAACCTATAGGAAATAAATCACGTGATGTCAATTTGAGTGGACAATGAACCAAAAAGAAGCGAACACCGAGCTATTAGCACCTAATTATGCTTAGAAACTACCCAGAAAGTGATCTTGAAGATGACCCAGGAAAAATAAAAGTGAGTTGAGTGAAAAATGTGAATATTATAGCTCACTTTGGGTGTTAAAAGGTTGGTATGGACTATGGAAAATTTCTTCATTATGATGAAATCAACCCATAAATTTCAAAGGAAGGCTTCCTTCTAAGTTTTCTTAGTTTTTTTGTTTGTTTTAAGGACAAAGAAAGAAATTTTTTGTCGTTGTTATGTCATTAACAACAATTTTTACTATGAAAATGGGCCCTTACATGTTTATTGGTAAAAAGTCAAGTGTTAGTAACAAACGCTAGAACTCAATATTTCAATATGTTGAGATCCACTAGGACTTCTTGTAATCCCAAGTGATTGGGCAATGAAGAATGTGCTACATAAAATTATTGCTTGGTAAGAAAATTGTAATTAAGTTTAATACATCTTGTGGAGAATCAATATTATAATAGTCTCGAGCAAAATTTGAATTGATGAAAGGTTGAATAAGACATTAGTACTACTCGTTTTCAATTTTTTTCTCGTTAACATGCAAGCAAGGTGTGGCAATTCTGATAGGGTGAGCTTAGACCATGGAGGAAAACAAGAAAATAACACGTTCTTAGGGACTAGCAGTGGCGACAAATAATTAAGCAGAGGTGCACGCCATTTACCTCAAATCGATCATCCTTCGAGATTTGAACATCAAGAATGTTATGGTATTTGGATACTCGTTGTCGACCATCGGGAAAGTAAGAAAGGTAATTATAAAATGCATATCAATCCTATTCAAAATGGTTGAGAGGATTAAAGGACTTAATCCCCACATTGAAACAATATAATTCTTACATATTCGTCGCTCTTGTAACTTATAAGTGGATGGAATGGAAACACTACAGTCTATTTGGAAAAAGGGGTTCCCCCATTTTATTTTTAATCACTTAATCATGTATTATAGGTTTCAAATTCATGGCATGGACTCAAATTGCATTGACATGTCTAATGGAAAGGATCAATCCAAGTGTCATAAATATTTCCCACCCCCTTGTACTTCTCCCACACTTCACCTTTTTCATCCATCGTGGAATTATTGGAACCTCCAGGTAGCATGGTCTAATATGTAATACTTTTTATAAATGTTAGAATTTGAATAGCAAACCTCCTTAGATCTCTATCAAGCGATTGAAGAGATTTACCTTGTGGAAAGATAGGCCTTTTTCCCCTATGTATATTTTGTAACACTTTTTTTTTTTTTTTTGAAGTAATAAAACCTTTCTCTTCTTGCTAATAAAAGAAAAACTATGACAAGATGCCCATTCATGGAATTGGTGGGATTTATCTAGGTTGTCTTTGAGGCTTATGGATAATTATAGTTATTGTTAGAATTTGGATTGACATATGTAGGGATATTTCAATTACTTGTAGGGATGAATTGGCTATTGGAAATATGGGCTTGTTGTCTAGACCTAACCTTAGTTCCTACAATGACAATATGGGCTCTAAGGTTTTTTGGCCTTCTTTATATAGTTCATTAATTTGCAGTGACATCAACAATAGTTATCTTGTGGTTTGGAAGTGCTTTGTTGTGCTAGTATTTGGGTCCTTTTTCCACGTCTCATAGAGAATCATGTCGAAGCATAATCACCCTAGTAACTATGCAAACTATGGCATAATATAAATAATCAAGTTGTTGAGAAGTCTGGTCGGTAAGATGGATGGCCTCCATAGAGAAATTTCTCATATTGCATGTAATTGGAATCACAATTGGTTAAACACGTAGAATTAGAAGCGAATTTGAAAGTTTAAAATCAAAGATTGAAAAAAATTGTGGCACATTATTCTTGGGTATTCTCACAATTCTTAGTCCCTTGTAGGTCATCCTACCAATTCCATATGCTCGGTTAAGGAGTAATTGCCAAGAGATTTGACAATTCAACAAGGCTTTGAAGACCTTGTAGAAAATGTACAACCTATTAGCACCTAATTATTCTTAGAAAATACCCAACAAGTGATCTTGAAGATGACCTGAGAAAAAAAAGTGAGTTGAGTGAAAAATATAAATAGTGTAGCTCACTTTGGTTGTTAAAAAGATTGGTATGGCATGTGGAAAATGTCTTCTCTATGATGAAATCAATCCATAAATTTCAAAGGAAGTCTTCCTTCTAATTTTTTTACATTTTGTGTTTGTTTTTAGGACAAAGAAGCATTTTTTCTCTGAAAAGGGGCCAATACTTTTTTATTGGTAAAAATTCAAGTGTTGGTGACAAGCCCTTGCACTTAGTATTTCAAGATGTTGAGATCCCCTAGTACTTTCTATAATCCCAAGTGATTCGGCAATGAAGAATTCGCTAAATAAAATTATTGCTTGGTAACAAAATTGTAATTAAATTTGAGACATCTTGTGGGGAATCAATATTATAATAGTGTTGATAAAAAATTGAATTGATGAAAGGCTTAATAAGACATTAACACTAATCACTTTCAAATTTTATATCATTAACATGCATCAATGGTTGGTAGTTGCAATGGGATGATCTTATACCTTAGAGGAAAACAATAAATAATTTGTGCTTTGGGAGTAGGAGTGGCAACAAATAATCAAGTAGAGGTGCACACCCTGTACCTCAAATTGGTCATCCTTCGAGATTTGACAATCAAGAATGTTATGGTATTTGGAGACTCATTGTAGGTCATTAGGAAAGCGAGAAAGGTAAATATTGGATGCAGGTCAACCATATCCAAAATGATTGAGAGGATTAAAGGACACATTCCCCACTTTGAAACAATATAATTCTTGCATATCCATCGCTCTTGTAACTTATATGTGGATAAATGGAAAACCGTACAATTTATTTGGATAAAGGGGTTCTAAAAAAATGGGGTGACCCCATTTTATTTTGAATCCCATAATCATGGATTATAGGTTTCAAATGCATGGCACGGCCTCAAATTGCATTGGAGTGTCTAATGGAAAGGATTTAGGAAGGTGCCATAAATCCTCTGCACCCCCTTTTACTTCTCCCACATTTAACCTTTTCCCTCCAAAGTGGAAGTATTGACTGTGACAAGATGCCCATTCATGGCATTGGTGGGATTTATCTAGGTATCCTTTGAGGCTTGTGGATGTTAGTTCTAGTTGGAATTTGGATTTACATATGCAGAGATAGTACGCTTGCTTGTAGGGATGAATTGGCTATTGGAAATATGGTCTTGTTGTATAGATCTAACCTTGGTCCCTACAGTGTCAATATGGACTCTGAGGTTTGTTGACCTTCTTTCTCTAGTTCTTTCATTTATCAGTGGCATCAACAATCGTTAGCATGTGGTTGGAAAGTTCTCCACATGTCGATATTTGGGTCCTTTTTCCATGTATCGGAGATAATCATGTTGAAATATAATCACCCTAGTAAATGTGCAAACTGTGGCATTATAAAAATAAGCAAGGTGTTAAGAAGTTTGTCTAGTTAGATGGATGGCCTCTGTTAACACTTAAATATTGCATACATGCGACATTCAATCTAATTTTGTAGAAAGGCATCATCAACATACAGAATTCAGCTCATGGAAGACATCCTCATCAAGTCCAGAAAACAATATGAGCCTCAAAGTGCTAAAAAAATTCTAAAGGGACAATAGTGCGACTATAAGCATTGGAAACCCACTCTATATAGCATGATTTATCTGTAAAACCACCCACGTGACCCTGCACGGGTTTGCCTTCGAAACCTGCGTGACTGGTAAAATGACAGAACCACAAAATTTAGCAACACATTAAAGGCTCAAAATGGCTCTCTTGGCTCCAAAATTCGAATTGGGACCTCTCGCATGCTTAGGATCATTGAATAGCCCCTCTCATGCACTTAGGAACAAGTTCAAAGAGGAAGAGAGCTCACATTTGGATCTCGTTGTTTCTTGGCCACCCTTTGGCTTATAAAAGGAAGCCATGGGCATGCATTCTGGAGGAAGAAATCAAAGAAACGTTATGTTGTTAGAATCACATTGAGAGCTTCTCTTTCAATCTAATTCTTCCCTTATATTGCCATATACAAATCTCCCTTGCTCTCTTCCCCTAAGAGGCAAGTGTTTCTCCATTGTTCTCTCTTAGTTATCTTGCGACTGTGTGGAAAAAAAGGACCTCCCTAAGGGAGATCGGTTGATTCCCTTGAAGCTTGCAGCTCCTAGGTGACACTATTGTATTTACCTAGATCATTGGGCATTAAAACTTGGTTTGGAATACTCTTGTTCAAGCTTGTTTGGTTTATCACTTACCCATCTCTTTATTTCAATTTTTTGTTTTGTTTTTCTTTTGATTTTGTTTACTAATCAAGAGTTTGATTGGTCATTTGGGGTTTAGTTCTTTTAATTCTCAAACATAACATTGGATCCTTATTGCAATATCAAGGATACTATCATTGTGGGAAATTTGTCCACCCTTGTGGCTATTTTTCCCACAACAGTGTTTATGGCGATTCCACTCTTTTTTTGTAAATTTTATGTTGAATTGGTTATCTTTTGCTAGATAGCTAATTTCCATTGTTGTGCAGGTGTAGTAGTAATAGGTCTAGCCTATCAATAGCCAGCATCTGAAATCCCTCTTCTCAGACCAATTTTTTTATTAGTAGTGCGGATCTCGACGTCCCGTGCGTGCTACATAGCATGGTTTCCAAAGAAACAGACAAGCTGCCCGCGCAGTTTAACTACATTGTGACCCACGTCGTACAGTAGCACAACTTTTCTTCACTATACTTGTGCTACTAGTGCAAACGTAAAATGAAAAACCGTGCCTAATGAGCCAGAAAATATAACTCACATGCAGTGTAATTTTATTTAGTAATTAGATAACTTATCCCAAGATAGGTAGTAAAGAAGTGACTTCTTGAAATATCTAGGGTAAAATACTTTGAGGCTTTCAACGGACCTCTTAGTACTCACTAGTATTTGAATGATTATGCTTGCCATTTCATTGAAATTGTTAGTCTAGGCAATTAGATTTATCTATACGTAGTCATAAATCTTTTGCTTCTTGCTTTTTTCTTTATTTTAAGTAAGATAGTTTAACGCACTTTCCTCACACAAGAAAAGGACCTAAAGATTCTTATACCCGAAGTATGCTCTTTGACTCACAATCCTAGTGACCTTGGCAAATCAAAAAAGGGTGATAGGATTGAAATACCACCTTTGCACACTTTTACTTCATTTAAGCATATTGGAGAAATTGTTATTTGCTTAGAGTTGAATTAAAGTACATGCCCATGTATCTTTACTTTATGCTATTTTATATTAGTGGCAAATTCCAATTTAATTTGCTTTCCAAACAAATGTGTGGTTTGCACTTAAGCACACACTGAGATACCTAAAGGCTCTTTCACATCTAGTATGCTCTCCAACTCGCACTCTTAGTGATCTGATGGATCGGAATGATATGAAAGTTTGAAATACCTCTCTCACTCCTTAATCAAATTTAGACCTCTTAAAATCAACATTGCACTTGTAAATATCCAACCAACTAAAATCCTCCATAGGAGGTCACAAAAGAATATTTTAGCTAGGTAGGTTTGATTGGGATAGGCATCCAAATAATTCCCACCAATCTTTTTACATTATTTTGAGACATAGAATTGTTGACTTATAGGGTACTTTAAAATCATGTTATCAGCAAGTGTCAAAAGACAACCTAGATAAGAAGGCGTGTTTCCCAAGAACATGAAAGCCAAGCTATAGTTGTATTTTCTCACCACAAAGAGTCACTCATCTTTTTGTGGAGACAAAACTTTACCATCCAGGATTAACCACTTATCCACACTTGATGTGAGTATCTTAGTGTCCAAAACCTAGGATAGCGCCAAGGAGCAATTGTGAGTGCAATTTACTCCTGAGTTGGATCTTGTTTGTCGATCAGAATATGTTTCTGGCCCTTTCAAAACATAGCCCCAACTTCTGACTTGATAATTGTCTCTATCATACCTTCACTAGTCAAATGTCGGAGGATTTCATCACCAAAGGTGGGTGGCTATTGGAAGGATCAATGACTTTGAGAGAAGAAAGGACGTTACATCTTATAGGGAATTTACATTTTGTTTTATTTTTATTACAAGATCACCTAACTCGTAATTGAAAAGAACCAACTTGTAGAATACTCAGACAAACACTCAAGCACCTGTCACTCACTTTGCACCATATTGCATCTGTTGTGTTTGGCATATTTTTTCATTCGTTAAATTGTGTTTATTACCATTTATCATCACTCTCACTTGATCACATAAACCATCACCATAGCGGAACAAAGAATCTGAGGCAGTCTCTCAGACTGCAAGGAATTTCTCCTCTCCATAGAGGTGTTTTCCCATTTACTCCCCATGGTTCATGGGGGAGGTACTCTTGTTGAGGACATTCCCAGGAAACATTATTAGGCTCAGCTAGGCGATGCCATTCCTTACTTAACTCTCTCTTTTCTCCCCTTGGATATCATACAACCCCCCTTGATTCTTCCTCTCATAGAACAGGAAACACCCCATCCCCACCCCTCGGTGGGAATACCCCCTTGTCTTCTCCTCCAGTAGGAGAAAGGACTCCCCCAGCTTCTTCTTCTTCAGAAGAGAGGAACACACCATTATCGCCACCCTCACCTCCTAAAGGGAGAAACAGACATAACACAATGGCAAAACCAACCCCCAACACAAATCTACCTTCCATGGAAAGCTGCATGAATTCACTAAGCTAATTAATGACCCCATGTTTCATGATCCAACTTGGCCAGATATGCCCCCTAATATTCCTTCAGATACTCCAAAATTTGAAGGGAAACATGGAGACGATCCAACAAACCATGTCATGTCATTTCATCTTTGGTGATCATCCAATAGCATTGTGGAAGACCCTATGCGTCTTCGTCTATTCTAGAGAACCCTTACAAGAACAATGACCAAATGGTATGCTAATATACCATCTGTGACTTGTACCAAATTTGAGTCAATTGCCACTATTTTCCTCACATATTTCTACTTACCCATCCATCACGACCTGGGGATTGAAATCCTCACAAAATTTCGACAATCAACTTCCACCCATATAGTGGATCACATCCACGAATGGTGTAGGCATCAGACCATGTGTAAAATTGATATTCAACCCCAATTCCTATTGGATTGGTTCCTGAAGTCATTGCAACCCATGATTGAAAAATATGCAACAACCTCCGCTGCCTAAAATGGAAGAAGAGGCTATCATGAAGACCAACATTTCAACCTAATCTATGCACAATATGGGTATAAGTATATCGTCATTCCAGATGCCCTTCGGCATCATTCTTTGAACACAACCCACTCAGTTACATCAAAATTAGAAGATGGGATTATTGAGGTTGTTTCCCACCAAGGAAATTCCTCCCAAACGTCAACGTCTATACCACTCAACATGGCACAATAGTACCCACCAGCACCACCTGCATCAATGGCACCTTGCACTGCACCAAACCTTCCATTTATTTAGTTATCTTATGGACCATATAATCCTACATAACCAAATTTTAGCTAAGCACCTCAAGTACCACCACTACAAATGACATCTCCCGCTCCTACCTCCACATCATATGGGGCACCTAATGCATATCTTCTAGAAACTAGATACAATCCATATTTTCCATTTCCTGGTCCTACCCCCATGCTTCAAATGGGGATGAATTTAGTACAAGCTTCTCCCGTGAAACAAAATCATATATTTGAGCAGTTGAACATGTTTAATCCCTCGAATCCTCAGAATCATGGGAAGAATAAAGGAAAGAATAGGAAAAATCAATAGCACGGACAGTGGGGAAATCCTCCTCCACAGAACTAGAACATGGGTAATTAGAATGAGGGGGAAGACACCCGCCCTAAGCAAGGAAATAATTCCAAACTTAGGACCAATTATCCTTGCTCCATGTGTGGAGAGTATGGGAACTACACGCACCATTTCCCATTAATCCATAAGTGCAAACAAATGCTTGAAGCAAAGAATTTGGCCACAACCAACCCTCCTCAAGCACAAGATGCACCACAACCGCAGACAACTATGTTGCAACAACCCTTTTCCAATCAAGGGCTAGTTACTCAACAACCAAATCGATGCCCCCCAAGTGATGACACCTTTCAAAATATTTACATGAACACGGCTAAAGTCAACCTTCAAACTTGTGCTAAAGGGTATGGAAAGATTGAACCTCCACAAGGAGAATATGTCCCTACCACCTCTGGTGGGACTTTGCAGATACCCCGTCTAAACAGTGGCCAAATCCCCTGGATCCCCAAAGCACCGCTTAGGAAAACTACCCAAAATACTCATATGAAAGCTACCCATAACTATAGTATAGTAGATGATATGGCTCAGTCACGAGCTGCCATGTCTACATTAGAAGTTACCCAATCTTTCCCTTCCCAAAAGAAGGCATTACTTAGTGCATTAGGTACCGTCAACCCTTCTGATTCGTGTCTCATTACCTTGGACCTCAATAAAGGTGAGCCACAACTACCCTTGTCAGTCGCATTCCAGATTCTCGTCAAAATCAAGAACATCATCATCCATTGATGCATAGTCAATGAAGGAGCATCAATTTGTGTAGTGTCCACTCATGTCTGGAAACATATGGGTTCACCATATCTATTCCCCTTATCCATCGCTCTTCGTGCTTATGATGAGAGGCCATCAAAACCTTTAGGCTTATACCAAAATGTCCCCACTAAGTTGGGGGGAAATATGGTACTTTTAGATATCAAGGTAGTCGATGCACAACTCAACTACAACATTATCTTGGGTCGTAGTTATATGGGCCTCCTTGTTCTTCTGCATCATGGTGTTCCCTCATAATGGGAAGATTGTCACCCTTGACCAACCTAACTACTATGACTCGCATACCAATACAAATCCAAATAACGTCCTACCCACCATAGGATTGGAAAGTCCCCCCCAGTACATTAATATTGGTCAGGGAATTTACAAAGATTCTAATTTGTTGGGGGCATATTCTGTTCCTCCTCCTGAAATCCCTGTATCTATAGATGGTCTCATGTGTACTATATTCACCTTTGAAGATAAGTCACATCCCACCTCCACTTTAGCATCGATACTCCCTATTAGTCGTGGCATCGATTAGACATTGAACCCTTCAGTCCCACCATTTTCTTAGATCCCTTTCTTGTATCCCCCCACATGAGTACAAGAACGCCAGTAATGGAAAAGCTTACACTACCCGGGATCACTTTGGAAATCCTTGTGTGGTACCTTACACCACCATATCCCGAGATGGATTCTAAACCATTATCCCATTTATGAGTTTGTACATCTTTCCACCACAGGACCACCTCCAGACCTCTTGCAAAAATAAAAGCACCTATGACTCTGGCGGTCACTAAGCCTAATATTGGCAGCATAAAACAACCCAAGTTGAAATCCCTAGTAGTCTCAAGTACTACCCCCACTCCTAGAGTCATCCCAGCATGCGCTCTATGCAGGAAACCAGGACATGCAACTAACATGTGCCCTACCTTACAAGAGCTTAGGAATTTGCTCAACAATCTGGTTAGTGTAACCCATGCCCCAAACACTCCGACAAGGGGCATGCAAACCACATCATACGGTCCCAATACTAAGACGAAAACCAAGTCATTGTGCACTAACCACCTTTGCACAATATGTTCTCAGTTTGGGCACTATACCCATCATTATCCCGATCTCCCTCGATTTTGGGATGCATTGGTGACCATTCGCCTCACACATTCTATGGCCATAAGACCACCTCATGAGGTGGAATTTATCATCATTGTCACTACATCAATACCAATGCAGGGGAAATCACTGGAATATATTACCATAGCTACAGCTTCCCCACCTAAGATACCAGTGTTGTGGGCTCCCCCACCAGTGGTACAACCCCATAAGAGGTATTTAGACAAGTACCCAAACCAGTCGCTTTCCGCCACCCACACTCAAAGCCCACCACATGTGCTTAACTACGCATACACCACTCGCTTGTACATATCTTATGGTTTGTTAACCCACTACTCATTCCAATGCCCTATTATGTGCATAGCACAAGCGATGTGCTTAGAACAAAAGCGACTATCAGACAACCCTTCCCCCATGAGGCAAGTTTACCCTCAATACAGGAAAAAGAAGACCTCTCATTACTACATATTACCACTCATCACGACAAGATCACTAATATATCATCATTGGTAGCAAATCCATGCAAGGACAACCCGAGGTCATCATCCTTCGCTATTAACCCAAGAGGATATTCTTCCCCTTCCATAGAGTGTGATTATTTATGTGGATATTCTCTACAAAACATCATCCCCTATCGATTATCCCCCGACCAGGGACCACGAAAGCTCCACCCCCTGGAACCACCTCAACCAAGGGATCTTACCCCACTCACTACCAAATGAGGACCCATCAACTCCCTGTCATAACATTCCTTCTCCTCAAATGCAGAAATGCTAGAAGAATATTTCTTCTCTTCACACGAATAAATATTAGAATCCTCAAATGACTCCAAGAGACCCATTGGGATGAGCTCCATCATAGGTCATCATTTTCCCCATGGGAAAAAATATCCAATTTACAAATGGCATAGCAATACACCATTGAGTCAAAACATTTTATCCCCCTCAACCATATTGATTTGTTTAAGAACCCTAAACCATCCCCTTACGCTTTTTAAGGAAATATGGATAATATTTCACCTACATCCATGAGAATATATCTGTCACGCCGAGAATAATTGAGAACATATCCATAGGCACTTCTTGTTTACCACAAGAAATAATTGATTATACATCTCTATTTAAAGAATTTCGAGATGTTTTTTCCTAGTCATACGTTGAAATTCCAAGCCTCGATCCTGCTATTGTGGAACATCATATCGATACATGGATCGATTCCACCCCAATGCAACAAAAACAAAGACTAGTCCATCCATCTAAAGCCCCGACCATTAAAGCTAAGATTGAAAAACTCCACCAAGCGTGATTCATCTTCCCTATTGCCTATACATCATGGGTATAAAATCCTATACCTATGAGCAAGAAGCAAGGCATTATAGGAGTTTGCACTAATTTTCATGATCTTAACCAAGCTTGTCCCAAGGACAACTTTCCCACACCATTTATTGATCAAATAGTCGATTCATATCCTTTATGGACGGATTTTTAGGCTATAATTAGATATGTATTCACCCACAAAACCAATACAAAACAACATTCACAACACCATGGGGAATATTTGTATACCGTGTGATGCTTTTTGGCTTAAAGAGCACTGGTGCTACATTCCAACAAGCAGTGGATTGTGTTTTTAATGACCTAGAACATATCATTTTGGCCTTCCTGGATTATTTTACCACCAAATCAAATAAAAGAGGGGATCATCTCATTGATTCGTGCACTATCTTTCTCAGGTGTCGCCAATATAACATTCGATTGGATCCCCTCAAGTGTATATTCTATGTCACAACGAGATGTATGTTGGGATTCATTGTCTCTCGGCAAGGGATCACAGTTGACACATTGAAAGTCCAAGATATACTTGATCTCTCTCTTTCAAGAACAAGAAGTTAGTTACAAAGTGTCTAAGGTAAATCTAACTTCCTTCCTCAGTCTTCTTTTGAGGCCCTCAAGCAAGCCTTGGCATCAACTCCCTTAATATCCCCACCTGATTTTGACAAAAATTTCATCCTTTACATCTCAGCATCATCCAGCGCCATCACTAGTGCTTTAGTCCAGAATGGTGAAGAACAAAATGAGCATGTCATTTACTACATTAGAAAAACACTATACGTACCACCTCTCAACTATAGCTATGATGAGAAATTAGCTTCGGCAGTGGTCCTCTCAGTGCAAAAATTGTGCCGTCATATCTTGCTACGCAAAACCATTGTGATCGCTGACTCCAATCCCATGCAGTACATACTTATCCGAATACTCGTCAATGGCAAGTTTGCATGATGGATCATCATCCTCCAATAATTCGACCTTGAATTTGTAACGCCAAAAAGAAAGGAATCTTTAGCCCTTGTCAAACTAATTATAGACCTCCTAGCCTCTCCCATGGGTAAGCCTGTAAAAGACGAGTTCCCAGACGAATATTTATTAGTTCTCTCCAATGATGACCCATGGTATGGTGATATCTTAACCTATCTATGGACCCAAAATCTCACTCGACATTTAACCCGCAATGATCATTGTCGCATTCATCATCAATCCCCCGGATACCTCCTCCTAGTATATGTTTTGTATCGATGGGGAATTGACACCATATTGCACTGATGCTTATCTCATGATCCGAACAAGTTGTCAATGATTGGCACAGTAGAGCTTGTGGCAGCCACTTATCAAGTTTGGCCACCACCCAGAAGATCCTTCGTGCCATGTACTTTTGGCCTTCACTATTTAAATATTGTGTATACGCGGTCAAATATTACACAAATTGCCAGGTCTTTTCATGCAAGACACACACCCCACCTACACCTCTCCATCCTGTCATCACCACTAGACCATTTTGCAAGTGGGGAATCAATTTCATGGAGTACCATCTTGTGTCATCTCAAGGCCACAAGTACATTGTCGTCGTTGTCGATTACTTCACTAAATGGGCTGAAGTAATGCCTACCTTTTACTGCATTGCCACTATTTCCACATGATTCTTCTTTAACCATGTCATGTCCTGTTTTGGTGATTTATCCATTGCCTACTAGCCCCAATCCAACGGTCAATTCAAAGCAGTAAACAAAATCATTAAAACCATGCTCCAACGCACAATCAATAAAAAAAATCCAACTAGCACCACATGTTGTTTCCCGCCTAGTGGGCATACCGCACGTCAGTCAAAATCACCATCATCTTTATTCATTTTCATCTCGTTCACGGTGTGGAAGGATTTCTCTCTATTGAATGTCAAATTCCCACCCTTCAATCAGCCATGGAACTACTACCTGATACTCCGGCCTTGGAGTAAAAAATCTTCACCTTGGAACATCTCGATGAGGAGCATCAAGACTCTTTACAACAAAAATAAGCCATGAAAGTACATTCCAAATCCCACTATGATTTCCACATTCTCCCACACACTTTCAGGGAAGGCAATTTTGTCCTTGTTTTCACCACCAAAAAGGACACCAAACCTAGACCTATAAGTTCGTATCCAAATGGACTAGGAAATATGTTTTCGAGCAATGCTTTCCCAAAGGAACATGTATCTTAACTGATTCAGAAGGAATATCTCTTAGTAACCCTGTCAACGGGTTATACCTGAAAAGGTTTTTTCCATAATACCCCTTTGTACGACTATCCAACAGGTGCACCAACTTCTTATCAAATTTATGCATTGTCAATACTCTTTCCATAATCAATATTATGCTTCGGTATGTGCTCCATGTGCGTAGGATCAGTAGTAAGAAAGTACATCATCATTTTCCCATAATGGTGCAAGGACTCCAACCAAAGGTATATCATCCAAAACCTAGTATATAGACAACATCGTCCCTCAGATTACATTGCATTTAATTAGTATCTCCGTTCATAACCATATCATCCCCTTCCTTGATTATGACGCATAATTAATGTCATCCATCAAGAATAGCATGTTTCTACATGGGTGTGTGCACCATTAGAATCTCGCTCATATTTTGACACCCATGATGTTGAACCTCCCACAAGAATGAGGAATCTGGTCACCCAATCCCATTGGTAAAAAAGAAACCACATATCATTATCTTGCATTCGTCTCCCAATACCCCTCATATTCCTCAACACATGTTACGATTACGATTCATAGATATCCTCTCATCCCATCCATGAGCAATATACCATCTACATTTCCCTTTTTTTCCATCCACCCTCGAGAAGACACCACAGGGGCCCCACCCTTTGAAGACACCAATCCCACTATGTTCTTCCCACGGGAACATTCTGCATGCATTGATTCATGGGGAACCCGTCTTCTCATCTGCCAAAACTACTGCTTCATCATCAAAACGATTCCCCGATCCACTCAAAACTGTGGAATCCTGCCCATACAAATTGGTCCCCCGACACACTCAAAACTGTGGGAACTTCCCCATTCTTTATTTTTGTATGAATGGTTCCCCGATCCACACAAAACTGTGGGAACCCCATCACATTATTCTTTTGGAAGTGTCCCTTGGTCACCCTTGATCGATGTATTTTCATTCCACCTAACCTCAGCATTATCAGTTTTGGAATTCACCTTACCGCATCAATATTGTGTCTCTGAGAAATCCTTTCATCTACAGTTTGATTCCTTCTGTTGCACCTTCCATCACCATTTGAAGAAAGTTGTCATCACTTACTCACCCATGTTTACATTGATCAAGAGAAGTCATGAGCCCCATGATTATCAACTAGTCTTGTGTCAGGTCTATCAGTTTCCCAATCGGTTACATAATGGTCTTGGTTTTCGAGATAAGACCCCCATCTTATCATTTGTTTCAACTCTCATCAGCATCAATGTATCATATTTTGAGAGTTGCATTTGTTGCAGTTTTACCTTGGGTTCCCTTCCCATCAATACAAGGGATCACCTCGAACTAAGTAAGGAAATTCATTAGTGTTCCTTAACTTAGTGGTCCCCCTTATGCTCGACACCAACAAGTTTATCGCGTTAGGGGGGAGTCATACGGATGGTAGCAATGTTCACATTTATGATTCATGGTATTAGCGCATCCAATCTAGTGAAGTTCCCCCAACAAATTCACCAGTATTCAAGACCCCCACCTTAGTGGGATATTCATGAGAATCAATAGTTCTGCTTCTTTGGCACTAGTCACATCACTTCCAAGATTTATCCACTCGTACAAGGATCAAAGCCACCTTCATACTTGTAGTAGCAGTATGAAGAGTCAACCCCTTGGTCCCCTCTTCTTTGTAATCTATTCTGACATATTTTCACGAGCATAGATATGTTTGTCTCCTTTTTATAAAACACCATATAATCTTTACAGCTTCAACAGTCATCACTAGCAACTTTTCCCCATGGGAAAGTCTTTTTCACCCACAAATGCTTGAGAACTTATGAGAACATGGGGAGAAAAGACACAATGATGCATTATCAGCCTTGGGTGTTCCCATGAAGATGAGTAACACTTTTTGGCAAGCGGAGGGCATGAGAATGGTAAAAAATGAGCTCGATCGAGCTTTTGTTAAGCCCTCAATCGAGATTTTGAAACCCCGATCAAGTTATTTTTAGAAGCTCGATCGAGGGTTGAAAAAACTCTTAATTGAGCTAAATAGCTCGATCAAAGGTTTTCTTAACCCTCGATCTAGATTTTTAAAAAGCTAGATCAAGCTTTTTAAATCTAGATCGAGTTTTTAAGCTTGATCATGCTCCTTAATTCAAAATAACCTACGGGCCTGTTTTTTCAATTTTTTATTTCACGAGAGCTCAATCGAGCTTTCAGTTTAACCACTTAAACCCTTGATCGAGGTATTTAAAAATCTGCCAAAAAACCTCGATCAAGGGCTTTTAACACCTCAATCGAGCTATCATCTCGAGGGCTTTTAACACCTTGATCGAGCTATTAGCTCGATCGAGGTATTTTAACACCTCGATCAAGCTATTAGCTTGATCAAGGGCTTTAGAAACAAGCTTTTAGCCCTCTTTTCTGCAATTTCAATTTTACTTCCATCTTTACGCTGCCTAAACTTTGTCCTGGGAGGCACATTAGGTGGCAGACTTCATACCAATAGACTCATCACCAAATTGTCTATCCATTGAAATATAATTTACTGGTTTCTGATTTCATATGATTTTTTTTTATTTTCTTTTAAAACTTACACTTACAAAACCATGTCCACAACTTCGAATTAGCGCAAAGAAAAATCAATGACATAAAAAGAACATAACCAAAAAAAATTAAAAATATATATGCCCCAGACCAATGCGTTCTCTTCAAAAGGGTATTTTTTGTTTTTCGATTTTTATAACCGGTAAAAACAAAGTTGGCGTGCACACACATGTGTACAAAATGCGATTAAAAATTTCAACGGTTAGTTTCAAAAATTAATAAAAAAATATAATTTTCCAACATAAATTAATATATATATATATGCAACCCAATGTTTTTTCTGTAGATTATGTTGATATATATTTTTTTTCAAAAATTATACATTTATCACTAAATTATCTTACATGCACACAAACCATTTGTTAACTTTTCCTGAAATCTACAAGAACAAACCTATCATTAAATGCAATTTGGACATATTAAATAATATTTGTTTTTAAATATAGGTGGAAAGACAACATAATTCCCTACAATTTGTTTTTTTTGTTGCATGTCGGAATTCACAAAGCATATATGAGTTTTGAGGGCTTCGATTTAATAAATGAGTAAAAAATCGAATTTTCACCATCACTTTTGACCAAAAAGTGTTACCCATCTTCATGGATTCTCCCGCTTATAGTACCCTTTGAACCTAATACATCAGGGGGCATCTGTTAACGCTTAAATCTCGCATACATGCGACATTTAGGCTAATCTTGCATAAAGGCATCATCAACATACAGAATGCAGCTCACCGAAGGCATCCTCATCAGGTCAAGAAAACAATCTGAGCCTTAGAATGCTAAAAAAAAATCTAAAGGGACATTAGCGCACTATAAGTATTAGAAACCTGTGCTATATAGCGCGATTTATCTGTACAATCACCTGTGCGACCTCGTGCGGGTTTGCCTTCGAACCCACGCAACTGGTAAAATAACAGGACCACAAAATTCCACAACGCATTAAAGGCTCAAAATGACTCTCTTGGATCCAAATTTGAATTGGGACCTCTCGCATGCTTGGGAGCATTCAATAGTCACTCTCATGTACTTAGGAACCAGTTCAAAGAGGAAGAAAGTTCACATTTGGATCTTGTTGTTCCTTGGCCACCCTTTGGCCTATAAAAGGAAGCCATGGGCATGCATTCTAGAGGAAGAAATCAGAGCAATGTTATGTTGTTGGAATCACATTGAGAGCTTCTCTTTTAATCTTATTCCTCCCTCATATTGGCATATACAAAGCTCCCTTTCTCTCTTCCCCTAAGAGGCAAGTGTTTCTTCATTGTTCTCTCCTAGTTATCTTGTAATTGTGTAGACAAAAAGAAAATACCTAAGGGAGATTATTGGCTTCCCTTGAAGCTTGCACCTCCTAGGTGACACTATTGTATTTAGTTTTACCATTGGGCAATAAAAACTCAGTTTGGCATACTCTTGTTCAAGCTTGTTTGGTTTATCACTTACCCATCTCTTTATTTCAGTTTTGTTTCTGTTTTTGTTTTGATTTTGGTTACTAATCAAGAGTTTGCTTGGCCATTTGGGGTTTAGTTCTTTTAATTCTCAAACATAACATTGGGCCCTTGTTGCAACCTCAAGGATACTCTCACTGTGGGAAGGATGTCCACCCTTGTGGTTATTTTTCCCACAACAGCCTCCATAGAGAAATTTCTCATACCAACATGTAATTGGAAACACAATTGGTTAAACAAGTAGAATTAGAAGCAAATTTGGAAGCTCGGAATCAAAGATTGGACAAAATTATGGTTGATATGGACATGCATTACAACATTATTCGTGGGTTTTCTCACAACTCTTAGTCCCTTGTGGTTCGTCCTACCAATTCCATAGGCTTGGATAAGGAGGAATTACTACAAGATTTGACATTTTCAAAAAGCCTTTGAGAACCTTGTATACAATGTAAATTGAGCATGGAGTTGGGACCCCAAAAATTGAATACATTTCCATGGAGGAAACCCAAAGCAGGCATGATTTTACCTAATGTTCAAGTTTTTATGTATTGTTAGTGCATTTTGTTAGGAGGACAATTTATAAGGTTATATGGATATAGACATTTTTGTAAGAAAAAGGAAGTAGATATAGATATTATAGAAAATTTATAAGCATGGTTTTGGTAGACTTGATAATTTTGGATCATAAATTGCATTGAAATAAACACTCTGTATCTTTTTTTTGAACAATTTGGCCGCAACTTCTATATATCAATATAATAATACTTGTTTATATTTAAAAAAAAAAAACTTGCAAGCAAAGGAAAACGCTTCCATTTTGAAAGTCCTCCAAATCATGCACAATCATTTTATTTGCAACATCCAAGTACCACAACATATAAAAACAATGAGCTTCAAGGCATCCTAGTCGATAACAATGTAGTTGGAAAGAAATAGTATCATGTGTAGTTCAAAGGGTGTGGGTGGTTGGCCCCTTGTCTAGTCACTAGCGCTAACAAGGTTTAAAACAACTTCAGAAGAAGAATACTTGCGAAAGGAAAGTGACAAAGACCCCCATAGGGATTTTAGTCAAGTTATCCAAGCAAAGTAATATTCACATCCAAAAGAGGGATAATAAATTATTTATAACTAAATGCGTGGGATAAAAGCAACCAATTTGGTTCAATTCAAGAAACATGTTGACCACTCTTTTGATACCAAGTGGGAATTTATCTGTAAATCACCTTGATGATGATTCCCTCACTTTGACACTTAATATCTAGAAATTGACAATATTTGAACTAAAATGTTAGAATCCAACCATGTGGCTAGGAAATGTATTGATTTCTCAATCGTGCCCCTGAGTGAAACAATATTGAAATCTACCATATGGAAGAAAATGAACTTAGGAATAAGTTCTAAAAGTTTTGGATTTCACACTTTTTTCTTGTGTTTTTTATATACCCTTGTGGGGAATCAACCTCAAAGTTTGGTAATTAAAAAAATACTCAAAGGAAAGGCTACTAAAAATTTCCCCTCCTATGCTAAAAATTGAGTTGTAAACTAGCAATTTTGATTCAAAGAGAATCTTGACCATCAGTTAGTCTCCATGGATGCCAATATTGCCTTCAAGTTGGGGATAACGTTGATTTTTTTTCAAACCACTTCTATTTTTATAAAATCAGAAATGACCATTCTAAAAACACTTTTCGTTGATACAGGTAGGTTTCAAAACTCAAAATAAGCCAAGAAGGACCCTCCCCCACCCCCCAACAGAAATTGTAGTGAGTGGAATGGATAAAAAGTAGTCAAACTTAGTTGAATAGCATGCCAATGAAAGTTCGTTGGGTACTTTGACTCTTAATATCTAGAAATTGACAATCTTGAACAAAAACGTGAAAAAGAAACCATGTGGCCAAGAATGTATTGAGTTCTCAATTGTGCCCCCTCAACTAAACAATTTTGAAATCTACTATATGGTAGAAAATGAAGGAAAATTTCAAAAGGTTTTGGATTTTTTGTTTTTCCTATTATTTTTTAAGGTTTGGGCCCTTTTTTGTTGTAAAGTTAGGGAATTGACAAAATACTAGAAGGGAAGGTTACTAAGAATTTCCCCTCTCATACGAAAACTTGAGCTGCAAGCCAACAAGTTTTGATGGAAAGTGAATCATAACCTTCACCCTCTATACTAGGGTTGAAATTTAACGTCCTACCTTGCACGTCAAGAAATTTTTATATGACGTTTTAATTTATAACATTGCCTTTCATTTGATGTTTAAATCTTAATTTTTTTTTTAACAAGAACGGTTAGCTTTTATTGAGAGGAGCACGGTTGGGCCATGGCCTAATCAACCTCCATTACATTGCCGGCATTCCACATGAATGAATTAAACCAATCCTGCTATTACAAAACAGAAGATTGTTATCCTACGGGATAGGGGACCAAAGAGAATCATTCTCATTCTTTTTCAGCTCAGCTTGTGCTAAAGTGCAGCCCTTATTTTCCTTTACATCCACTTCCTGATTAAGACTTCGAAGAATATGAAATAAGGAGGTAGATTTGAAGTTTTGCAACAATCTACACACCCTTTGCAAGGTCTTATTTAGCATCGAGTTATTAAAGGTATCTTCCGTGTTAAGAATTTTGATAATGACTTCCGAGTCTCCGAAGATTTGAATGTCCTGACCAGCATAACCTTGAGTGAGTTGACAAGATTTGAACAAGCCTAATATTTCTGCCTAGTTATTGGTGCTCTGCCGGAGTCCCCAACTAAAGGTATCTTTGTTATGACCATCCGGACTGTAGATGATGCCTCCCGCTCCAGCTAGACCAGGATTTCCTTTAGCTGCACCGTCAAAGAAGACCGTAGCTTTACCTTGGTTCTGCCACCACACCTGAAATTCAGTCTCACTGCTCCGGATTCTCCACCTTGGATTGCTGGTAGGATGAGAAGAGATCTTTCTCCAAGTGCAGGGCATCGGAGTTCCAAGCCAGCTGTTCCCTTCCAGCAATAGAAGATTAGCTTGTTTGGGAGGTTGATTTTCCACGGTTTCAACTAGCAGAGCCTTAGCTTTAGCCACCACGATGGAAGGGGAGCACAGATTATTTTTAAAAATTCCTTCATTCCGGGCAAGCCACACTTCCCAGCAAATGTGTTTTGGAAGAGCCTACCAGATTTTGTCCCAAAGAGAATTGGTCTTAATCACCTAGGGGTACCGGTCATTCCAGGTGGAGAACATATGGACAATAGAGATCTGCGTTGGCACCATCACATTGAGACCCTGCACAGCTAACTTCCAAACTTCATGCGTATAAGAACAGTCTATAAAAACGTGATCGATTGACTCCTGAGCCAGGCAGCATAGAGGGCATCTGTGTGGCCCATTAATACCCCGTTTAACAAGATTCTCCCCTATCAAAACTCTGTCGTGCAAGAGAGTCCAACAAAAGAAATTTATCTTTGGGATGTTGTAGTGATCCCATACATGTTTCCACGAATCTTGCGTGTGGATCTGCTCGGAATGCAATTGATGAATAGAATATCTGTGAGATGCTGTATAACCACCTGCAGAGCCCCAACCCCACTTGTCACGAGCTCGCAGGTGGACCGGCGCTAAGCCAAAGAGCGCTGACAGAAGGGCTTTCTCTTGCTCTAGCAACCGAGCTGGGGGTCGTGGTATTTGCCATGCGTTCCAATTCCCACCAGGATCCCAAATTGAAATATCTGCCAACGTTTGGATGCCCTGTTGAATTAACCAAACACACAGTTCAATGAATTCTTCAGCTTTCCTGAGCGTAGTATTCCCCGAGATATTGTCTTCCTAGAGCTTGATAGTCTTCCCATTGCCAGGGATGCGATACAGGTGAGTTTTGAAAACATTCTAGCCACAGCTACAAAGCTTCCAAATCGAGGTTCCTTTGCTAATAGCTCGAGTCTCCATACTATTAAGAGAGAGACCATTCAGGTATTTTTTTGTAAGAACTTGACTAACAGGGTGGCTTGGATTTGAGAAGATCTTCCACAAAATCTTCCCTCCCAGAGCTAGATTTTCCAAGCTTAGGTCTCTTATCTGAAGACCACCGACTGAGTAAGGCCTTTTCACAATGTCCCACCTTACCAAATGATACTTTTTTTTATTCCCCTTACCTCCTTGCCACAGGAACTTTCGAATGAGTTGGGACATCAGCTCTGTAACCATTTTAGGAGCCAAAAGAAAAGAGGCTTGATAAATGGATAGGGATGAGAGGACTGATTTGGTGAGAGTAAGCTTACCCGCAGTGGTAAGCCAGTGACCACCCCAGGCAGCCAATTTAGCCTTGATTTTACTGATTATTTCAATCCATTGAGAAGCCTTTGCAGTACCCAGTGTCAAGGGCAGGCCAAGATATTTAATGGAATGCCACTCAGCGTGCCCCTAGAATCCTAAGGAATGTGCTATCTGAAGGATGGTTGGCTGATCGATCCTCCAACCATACACTGCACTTTTACGCTTATTAACCAAAGCTCCAGAAACTCTGCAAAAGCTATGAATTACAGCATTGAAGGCTCTGGCAATTTTTACTGAGGCACCGCCCAAAAGAAGGGAATCATCAGCAAACAAGGCATGGTTTAGAGGTTCCAACTCTTTCACCACACGAATACCCGGAACTATCCCAGCAAACTTCTCGGCTATCAATTTCGATTGAGTGAATCAACCATCAATATATACAAGAAGGGGGACAGGGGACAGCCCTGCCTGAGACCCCTCGAGGCTTGGAAATATTTAGCCGGCCTGCCATTGACCAGAGGTGCGATCCAAGGTCTTTCTATACAAGCTTTGATTAACCTGACAAAATCAGTACTAAAACCAAAGGAGAGAAGAACTTGAAAAAGGAAAGAATGTCTTACCCGATCGAAGGCATTGGCCATATCAAGCTTTATGAGCATCCCTTGCTCTTGTCTTTGAAAACTAGAGTGAATGGTTTCATGCACGAGGATCACATTGTCCATGATGTGTCTTCCTTTGAAAAACCCTCCTTGACTGGGGGAGATAAGCTTATCCAGCAGAGGCTTGATGCGGTTTGCCAGGAGTTTGGATGGAATCTTGTAAGAAGCATTGCACAACAAAATTGGTCGAAAGCGGTCAAAGGTCCCAGGGTTTGTCTCCTTGGGGATTAAGGCCAAAAAGGTGGAGTTAGTACTTCCTCCAACCTTGGCTTTATGGTGAAAGCCTTTGATCATACGAATTAAGTCAATCTTAATAATATCCCAACAAATTCTATAAAAATGGATGGAGAAGCCATCGAGCCCAAGAGCTTTGTCCGGTTCCATCGACTAGATTACGTTGATGATCTCACTTTCAGTGAAAGGAAGCAATAAACCAGCGTTATCCTCCTCTTCGACCAGCCTTGGTATGTTAGAAAGAAATTATGTGAAGTCTTGCCCAGAATCCATTCCTTCTTCCATGTAAAGCTGGTGAAAAAGTGTAGTGGCAGCCTCTTTAAGTTGGTCAATTTTATTATGGACAGTCTCGTCAGGAGTAGTTATTTCTTCAATATGATTTCGAGAGAGTCTGGCTTTAAATTGCTTATGGAAAAAGGTTGTGTTTCGATCGCCAGACTTGAGCCAGAGGCTTCTGGATTTAATCCTCCAGTGCTCCTCCTCCTTTCTGTAAGAGCGAAGAGTGTTGAGCTGGGCTGCTTGCTCTTTCTGAATGTCAAGGACTGTAATCTCCTTACTTTCCAATTCCAATTGCATGTTAGTCAACTGAAAAGCGGATTGCTTTCTGCAACTGGTAGGGGAGGTAGAAGGCATTTTTATCCATTGTTTCAATGCCAATTTAGTAGCTTTTAATTTATGTTCCCATACATAGCTGGGCGAGCCTATGATAGGAGTGGTCCAGGCTTTTTTTACGGTGTCCACAAAACCTTCTCTATCAGCCCATAGTGGACTGAACCGGAAGGGGATGGGACCCAATTTTTGTGCATCCTCAAGTTGTAATACAATGGGCTTATGGTCAGAAGTCAATTTTTCCAAAACTCTTGTAAAGATGATCTTATTCTCCAGCAGAAATGTGCTTTGCAATAAGAATCTATCCAACCGAGCAGCAATATGATATCTTCTGACTCTGTTGTTAGTCCAAGTATAAAGCCCTTTCTTAGGCTTAAAGTCCATCAAGTCCCACTGCTGAATGATATCTTCCACCAATGGGAGAAAATAGTCTCTGCTGACATTGCCTCCCCTTTTATCCTTTGGTTCGAAAACTAAATTGAAGTCTCCAGCCATAATTAAATTCTTGGGAGGGCACATCTCTAGAAAATCAGACAAGGATTGCCAACAATCTTTCTTTTCACCATAGAGAATAGGGACATATAGATTGACTAAAGAAATGGTTAACTTACTGCTATCATGACGAAGCTCAGTGTAAATCCAGTGCTGCGTCTCGAATGAGCTAATGAGCTGAAATTTGTGATCCTCCCAAAGAGTGGCCAACCCTCCGGAGGAGCCTCGAGCACTGACAGCTTTCCCAGCATTTCTTTTCCAATTCGAATTGTTGATTTCCAGCAGGGCAGCCCCCTCTATTTTAGTCTCTTGGAGAAGGAGGATTTCAGGGGTTTCAGATTTCAACAAATTATTTACAACTTCGGCTTTCAACGGATTCCCCAGTCCTCGACAATTCCAAGAGACTAGTCTCATTACTTGCTGGCTGGTGAAGGAGCAGTTCCTCCCTTAGGAGGCCTGTTTCTTGTATTTCTTCTCGATCGTAGCCTGACTGCCTTTCATTTTTTGTCTTTCTGCTTCTTCTGCCCTTGTTTCCCTATGAGTTTTTTGTCCGACTCTTTTCGAGGGCTTCTCGAAGGTCTCATATTCCGAGGAACCCGAGGTCTCCGGGGACTTCTTCCTTGTCATTTCCGCATAGGAGAGGGGGCTAGTGACTCCTGGTGGGGATCCAACTTGTAAATTGCCTATATCTTCTAGAATTTTAACTTCATCCTTCTTTGTGGCCAGCTTCTCAACCTCCCCCGGAGTTGTGACAAGCTAGTCTTCCAGGGTGCTAAGAGACTCGAAGGGGTTGGAAGATGTCTCTATTAATGGGGGGGCTGAGCTCCCTTCTCCATGGGCCTGGCCAGAGGAAGGGGCTGCACTCCCAGCTAGCATTCCTTTACCTTTAGTTCTGGTATTCTGTTTATTAGCTGTTGATTTCTGAACCGAGACCCATTGCTCTCCTTTAGCTTTCTCAGACTCCTCCTCTCCTTTCTTTTTGCAGTACCTGGCGAAGTGGCCATAGCCATGGCAGAAATGGCATTTGAATGGAAGTTACTCATAATCTAGCTCTTGAATGTATGACCAGTCCGCCACCGTGATTTTTATTGCTTCAGGGAGTCCGACTTCCAAATCCACCTCTACACAAATTCGAGCATAGGTGTACTGATCTTTCCTCTCTGTGCGATCTATGTATTTTCCAAGCTTATTCCCAATGGCCTCTAGGGATTTGGAATTCCATTCCAGCAGTGCAAGGGCAAATGCGGCAGCCAAACCCAAACCGGGACAGTCGAGGGCACATCTTGTGTGGGGTCAAAATCCGGCATCCATTTGTTCAGGTACAGACCCTAAGGGCCCATGAAGTATGGACCATTCCTAAAAATCAAATTCCTGTCCTCTGCATTATCGAATACAAAGATAAAAAACCCCTTTCCCACTAAGAAACTTCTGATGCTTTCTTGTGTTAAAGATTGCGAGTTCCTCTGGACCCAATTGTCCACAGCTTTGGGTGATGGCCAAAGCCCGGTGAACTGGCCAATAAGCCCTTGTTCAGCAAGATTAAGAGCGGATTTGTAGGGGTCTTCTGCCGGTAGGGCAACGGTCGGGATGCTAGCCATTCTTTTCACAAACTTCTGCTGTTGTTCAGAGGATGGCTGTTTACCACAGGTAGCGACCAATAGCTTGAAAGCTGCAATTTCTGGAGGTAGCAGGGTGCCCTCGGGGCGCCCTCCGGGAGCCACAGGAAGAACCAGCATGCTGGTGAAGGATCACGCTGCCAAGATTTCAGACCTGATCCAAGAACCTGTTCAATCGCTCCAAATATCGTGACACTGCCAAAAAAACACATTTAAATCTTAATTTTACATGTCATAATAATAGTTGGTTTTTTTCAAATAACATTTATAATAGCTAAATGAAACATTGAATTCTCATATCTTGCCTCATATAATACAAAATAAAAAGTTTTACAAAAATATGATAATAAAAAAAAACATAATAATTAAACCAAGCACACATATAATGACAAAGAAGGTTTATCCTCAAAACCTTTAAATAGGCTTCTTCACGAGCAATACAATGGGACATTACCATGGGCCACCAAATACCATGGGCGCAAAAAACCAGGTCAAGTCAAGTTTACCTAACAAAGGGAGAAAACCAACCACACCATGACAAAATCAAAGTTTCCATATTAAAAATAAAAATAGAAATATAAAGAGAATATATATATATATATAACATTTAATTACTAATAACTAATTTGTTTAATTTGTTATATATGTCTTAGTTATTAGTAATTAAATGTTAGTTATATATATATATATATATATATATATATATATATGCCACCCCAAAAAACAATGATGAGTCAAGTTTACCTAAGAAGGGGAGACAACCAACCACACCATGACAAAATCAAAATTTCCATATTAGAAATAAAAATACAAAAAGAATATATATATGGGCTTAAGATATACATATTAATGACATGTAAAAATAAAAATGCACTTAAAAATGACGGGTGAAATTAAAATTCATAGTTCATTAATGACGTTTAATTTTATAAAGTGTCTGTATTTTGACGTGTAAATTGGAAAATGACAGCTATTTACCCGTCAAATTTTAACACTGCTCTCTGCAAATGCCATTATTTCCTTAAATTCAGGGTAGACATTGGAATTTGTGTAAACTACTTAGTCTTAATGAAATGTGAAATGACCATTCTGGAAACAAGTTCTAATGATATAAGACAGTTTTGAAACTCAAAAAAAATTACAATACTTGAAATTGATAGTAAGGGGTCAAACTAAGTCAAATTGTGTGCCAAAAAATGTTTATTGGGCACCTTGACCTCAATGGCTAATATGAACATGTAAGGTGAGCCATATCATGTTTGAGAAAGCTAGATATCTAGAAACTTAATGGCAACACAACTCCAAGACCTATACATGAAGCTTGACTAGCAAGAAAAAAAAACTGCTATCAACATCTTCAACCATGCCTTGATTATCTATTAATCATCATTGATGTTTATAGTGTAAAGTTGACATAAACATGTAAATTCCCACCAAATTGCATTCATGATAGTTCCTAATGTGACAAGAACTCTTTGCTCTCTCTCTCTCTCTCTGTCTACACACACATTGGGTGAATATGGAAGACTAATATGGGAATGTCCAGTAAGAAATCTCTCATGCTACCCTATAAAGGTATGAAATGAAATTCAAGTTGCTCCCAAAGCACATTTTGGACTCAACACTTCCATGTAGACTTGCCACATGGACCATTCATGTCATGATTGTGCCATGTCATCTTATGCCACATGCCAACATGCCATGTCTTTACCAAAACCACATCCAATGTGTCATGCTAGTGGCACGTTTACCTACCCAATCATCACCTCTACATCAATGATTGGGAAATCCCCTCTACATTGTGATTTTCAAACAAGAAAAAGTTGTCATTCCGAGTCTAGTATGTTTCTTCCTTTCTACACACCAGTGCAATTGGTTTCTGGTATTGCTTTCTAGTTCTCAATTTTCTTAGAAATCCTCGTCTAATCCTCATTTTTGAACTTTTGAAGGGTGCGACTTGGTCAGTTAGTCCCCTCTTTAAGTGCCATTTTTTTAAAGTGTGTTATTTTTTGTATACTTTGTAGTGATCTAGTCATTTTTTGTGTTTATACTTATTTGATTTGTGTTCTTCAATATGGCTAGTTCAAATAAAATTTGCATAACATGACACTAATCATTTCTTATGAAATTCATACATGGAAGATCTATTGAGTGTGGGACCATGGAGGATTACTTTGGGAATATAAATTGTGCCTCTAGAATTCTTGAAGAAAACAAAGTGGCAAAACAAAAATGATAAGCTCGTGTCCATCTTTAAAGATATGAAGTTTCAACTTCAAGGAGTTAACAAACCAAATGCAACTTGGACCAAACATGAGCAATTCCTTGGTAAATGGAATGAAATTCAAGCTCATCAAGTTGAGAATGAGCTAATTTTTTTGGATCCTACGAACTTTGATTGCATTGAAGATATATATCAAGGTTAAAGACTTTGAGACTTTTTCTTTCAAATTGTTGTAGAAAGAATTGTGGTAATTAGTTCAAACTTAGTGAACCTTACTAGGTTTTTGTTTTTGTGTTTTTATTCCATGAAAAACCTTTTGGAGATGCTTATAAAATTCCTAGTTTTCATTTCTATTTGTAATCAACAAATGCAAGAGCATGACAACCTCTTGGTAATTTCTACAAATACCAAACATAAACATTAGGTAATGCACTGTGACTTGGGTCCCAAGAAGTAGTCCAAGGGAAACAAAAGGACCAATTTCCCCAAACCAATCATTTTTCCTCTGTGCCAAATCCAAAACAAGTAGCGAAGTCCAAGGGAAAGAAAAGTGACAAGCATTATAACTTTTTGGGACCATATAGCCATCTTGAATGCTCCTCCTTTTAATCCTTCTTCTAAAGCATATGTCATTTTTTACTTTTTCTGTTTTTTTCTGCACACAACTTCAATGTAAAAACTACTTAAAGTAAATAATTAGAGTTTAGATTTAGGGGCCCTCCTCGTATGGCTAACTATAAGGCCATATTTTATTCATTTAATATTTTAACACAAACCACACATTTTCATTGGTGATAAAGGTCCTTAGGAGTTGTAGGTTAAGGTACTATTCAATGAGATGGTGGTGTTTTTAACCATGTACTTTGTGTCCCTACTATTCCATGTAACTTCATATCCATCTATCAAATAACTCACTTTGGTGAAAACAAAAACCGCATAATGTTCATTGCAAAGTGTTATAATCAAAGATATGCATGATCCTCAACATGTCACAACTTCAGGTAGTGGTGATGATTTTTTCAAACTACATAAGTTTGATAGTATTGAGTCCTTTTCACTTTCTTATGTTTTGTTGTTCATTCTGATAATTTGATTTAACTATGCCGCAAGTGGTTTCGACACTTGAATTACCACTCACTTCAACAATTATGTAAGCATATAATGGTATGTGCAATTCCTCTTATGATAGAAAAAGTACGTTGTCGATAGAAAGTCCAGACCTTCAAAGAAATGGTTAATTGCATAATTTGGTGCAAGAATCTAGCCCCTAAATTTTGGGATAAAGACATTGCTTGCCAATTGCATACTTAACTATACCCCTACAAAGATTGTACAAAATATAACATTAAAAGAAGTATGAAGCAAAAGCATGCAATACATTAGCAAAATTTAGGCATTCAACGATGACTCTTTGGATCGTATTCCTCATGAGAAGCACAATGCTTTACAACCCAAGGGTCAAAATTGTATTTTTGTCATTTACTTAGACGATGTGAAAGGTTGTTTTGTTTATATACCCCACACTGCAAAGTTGATATTTAGTAGAGATGTATGCATAGATAAGCAATTCTCAACTTGCAAGCCTTGTTCAAAACATGTGCCATATTCGTTCAACGAGATAGCTACTCATGTTACTTATATGCATACTTTTTCTTCTTTTACTTCTCATGATATTGCTCAGGTTTTCGATGATGGTTTTTCTTCTAATGAAAGGAGTGAGGAGGAACCTCCTAATCCTGATCCTCCCTTTGCTCTTGAAACTCAACATACTCAACAAGTTGTTGGTTATTTTGATGGTGGCCCTCCTATTCTTGTGCAAACTCATTCACATCTTTAGCATGTCTCTTTAACTCTTACAACATGAGACCTAGAGACTGAAGAACCAAAAACCCTTTGTGAAAAATCTAGTTTGCCAGAATCAGATGAAGCAATGAATGATGTGTACAATCCATTATTAGTGAATGAAACTTGGGATCCCCTAGTGGTGAAAGAAGTGATATAAGTGGGTTTATAGAACCAAGTATGCAACAGATGGAAGTGTGGACAAGTCTAAAATGGATTCCATTCATCTTGTTAGCCACTTGCAACTTCACAAAAATGGGGCATCCATCATATGGATGTCAAGTTTGCCTTCTTCCACAAGTATCTATTTAAAGAGATTTATATGAAACAACCTCTTAGGTTTATTCGAGTTAACTTTAATCTCGTATGATGATTTAATAAAATTGTATAGGGACTTATGCAAGCTCTATAAGATTGTTATGAGAGGATAACCTAACATGATATGAGAAGATGGACCAATTTCTACTTAACATTGGATTTTCTATATGCCACTCTAAACCAAATATTTAGTATCAACATGTGGGTGATGAACTTCCAATTCTTGGTTTTTATGTTGATGATCTCATTCTCATTGGCAATGATCCTCATTTGATCTACCAAAGTCTACTCTTGTAAACAAGTTTGAGATGATAGGTCTAGGGCACTTACATTATTTTAATGACTTGTCTATTAAGTTTTGATCTAAGGGCAATGTGGAGCAATGATTGCAACAATGAACCAAGTTCAAATTCTAGTGAGCATGCTCCTTTCCTACATAGTATTTGCCAAATGTGACTAGTGGTATCAATGTAACCTTGGGGAAACTATGAGATTACAAAACATGTCATTCTTTGTCTAAGTACAAGAGGGTTGAACAATTTATTTTTGTGTCTATATTGCATCAAAATATATATATATATATATATATGACTTGAGGCATCGTGCTACATAAGTTTTAACTTAAACCTTATCAAATAAAATATATAACTATGTAACTTAAACCTTATCAAATAAAATATATAATTGAGCACATATAGTATCAAGCTAGAGCTATCAACATTGAACTTTGCAATTATACATTTACAAGAACATTATTTTTAAAGGCATCGCTCTA
Organism: Larix kaempferi; assembly: GCA_027924585.1. Classification (NCBI taxonomy): domain Eukaryota; kingdom Viridiplantae; phylum Streptophyta; class Pinopsida; order Pinales; family Pinaceae; genus Larix; species Larix kaempferi. The sequence goes on along the minus strand of BSBM01000217.1, from coordinate 19,609,107 downwards.
ATATATATGAAAACCTATTCCTTGCCCAAAGTTTAATTAAATTATATCAAATGTTCATGTAACTGAAATAAAGAACATTTAACATGCACTCAAATATCCTTTTACTGTGAACATGAAAGAAAATACTTGTTCAAGGATGCATTTCAGCTTTTAGAATTTGCCAACATAGGGCAAATTATGTTTACTATGGACCTATTTTAGATAAAGCCCAATGGATGTTTAGCAACCTATCAATTTTAATAATTAGTTGGATCTCATCTTCATCAAATCATTACACTAATGATTTTTAATAGGTGGTGCAGTGACTTTTCCCACAAGGCGACATACTTTGCCTACTCTTATGGTTGACATGTTAACAAGATTTAAGGGGCTTTGAAAATATTAATGTTCACATGTTGACAAGATTCAAGGGGCTTTGAAAATTGAATTGGTATCGCAATTCCTTTGTAGAGTAAGGTTGACATGTTAACAAGATTTAAGGGGCTTTGAAAATTGAATTGGTATCTCAATTCCTTTGTTTTAGTTGATGTTGGATTTCCTAGAAATTAGAGTATATCATCTGTGTCTTCATGTAAAAGTGAAGACACGATATACAGGATTTGAGTTGCAATGGATGCAACTTCGAAGGATAATGCGTCAATCTAGTAAACATATTCACACACATGGCCTCTCACAACCCCTTCCAATGCACCCAAACAAATGAATGATGGCCTATATATACATAACTTCTTTACACCTAGCCATGCATGCATCAAGGATGCCTCCTTACATTAGTATTCATGAGAAGATGCACACTTGACAATCTTGGTCATATCTTCATATCTTCTTTTGGGAATATTAAATAGTTAGCATGTGAAATGTAGGTCTGCTATGCCCCCAAACTACATGGATTTTGTTATGGATCTGTTAGTGATGCTCATCTCCACAATTATAAAAGCCCCTAACAGATATATAGGTGTCATCATAAGTATCATAAGTATCAATTGAGACACTAGTCAAAAAAGAATGGTCAATGAATCCCTTTGAAGAATCGTGTTAGGTTAGGCCACTCAATATCCACTCAAATCAAGTGCATGACTGCCAATGGCAAACAAAGGTGAAATATTCCACTATAGATACCTCATTGGAATTCATTCACAACACTATAGTCCTCCCTCCGCCTTGCCTCATCCTATGTGTCCATCCCTCAATTCAAGTCACCATTCTCATTCCCCCTTTTCAAGGGCATGCTTGAGTACACTAGTATATTAATAGATGATCTAAACAATTTCCTACTTTATTTCAAATTCTAATTAAATAGGTGATTTTAATATGTTCTATGTCTATAAGTGGTCTTATGTTCTATGTCTATAATTGGTCTTAATGGATTTAAGGAATCTTTGAGATTTCTATTCTCCAAGGGCAAGACCATAGGCCAAGTTGAAAATAATGATCAACCAATTAAATGTTCTAAGCATTTCCTATATCATACGAATCCAACGACAACTTTAAAACCAACGAAGATTTATTATCCAACCAAGCACAACTAAAATAAATATTTAAACCCTACGTCTTTTTTGAATAAGATCACACTTCATATTCGATAATGGGCCAATACTGGTAGGCCAATCCTGAAAACCATCACTTGTGAAACAATGCACCTCTTCCAAACCATCGGATATATTTCAAGATCATTTTTAATCCCTCTGCAACACATGGCATTATTGCTTAATCCCTCGTATATTTCAAGATCATTGCTTATTCCCTCTAAAACAAATGGCGTTTTTGCTCGACAAAACTCTGATTAAATTCCCAGAAATGAAAGTTCAATTGTTGTATTAGTAGCTCAAACTCTATTCCCACGGATGGGAAGTTCACTTTTTTCAATCAGTGATTCGAACGTGAGTTTAATTGTTGTATTAGTAGTTCAAACTCTATTCCCACGAATGGGAAGTTCACTTTTTTCAATCAGTGATTCGAACGTTTAAAGCTAATGCTCCTATAAACTGCACCCTACCAATTAACATAGTTATTTGGTTAGCAAATCTCCCTTCATGTCTTTTTGTATACTCCCTTCTTAATACAACTAAATTTGACCTGATTGATTATATATTGTCAACTAAATAATTATTTTGCTATTATTAATTCATTAAACCAGTCAAATCATGGTGTTGCAAAAAAAAAATTCTTCCCTTTGTTTCAAATTATTGGATTCCCAACTAATAGAGGGATTAAATTTGACCACTAGGTAACTCTGGGGATACCTTGATCACTATTTTTTTTCATACGGGTAGATCAGCTGGCGCCCAAGCGCATAGGAAGGCACTGATAGATGGGGTTGGGGGTTTGAACCTGGGTGGGGACGGGGACGGCCACAGCCACCCACCCCAGCCACCCCGCCTATAAAGGATAACTTGATCACTATGTAGGACTGGATTCGTCATCGTTGTATTCAACAACCTATCTTGTTGGATCTAGTTTTAAGCATTCGTCCTCTTAATCACATACCAACAAAAACAAACGGTCCACCGCTTGTTGATTTGATGGTAAGTCGAAGGTACTAACATGAAATCCGGTTTCAAATCTTGTGAGCACCTCTTGCCCACCAATCTGAACATGCTACTCTGTTGTATCAGCATATACCCAAGGCGACAATGTTTTTGAGTTAAAATCTTAAGAAGAAAATAAAATAAAATTATGCAACGAAACACAGGCTAACAATTAAGAGCAGTTCCTTTGAGCATATTTTCTCCAGTATGTAACCAATCCAAAACGGCAGTCTAACTAAAGCACTATTAATGTATGCGAGCCAGAAAACCGACCAGATTGCTTACATGCTGCAACACTGTCACTACTTGAAAGTTGTGATCAATCAGAAAGTGCTGCATAAGGCAGAAAGAAATTACTCAAAAACAACTTGAAAGAAAGATGACATCTTTGAATATCAGATTTCTTCCACACATAAATTCCCTGATATCGACAATCCAAATTTGTTACAAAATCCCAGAAAGCATAATTAAAATATAAGATATAATAGTACTTGAAAAAGAACTACCAAGAGATCACCAGAACAGAAAATCAAGCATCCCAACAAATGATAAATTTATACATGCCACACAATGGCATCACCAATATGCTGGAGTTTAATATGGTCGTCTGAATTTGTTGCTGACACACTCACTACTCTATACATATTATGGCAATTCTTATATCCTTGGGCCTAGACAACTTTTATCCCAGCCTCCAAGATAATTTATCAAGATAAGAATCCATTTATGTGAGCAATATAATCAATTCAGAATGATTTATCTGTCATGTAAAATGAATTGACCGCATCAAGCTCTTTTCTATTCTGCATTATATACAATCCCTGCTGAAGTTATGAATGACATCTTCCCTTTGAAACTTTTCATTAATATGCTTTATTTGTATGCTGAGATGGGATCCTGAGAAGACATATTGAAGAACATTAAATTACACAAATAATTAAATAACGTGTGGACTGCAACAGATGGCCATCACCAAGAACATGAAAACCACGGCATCCATTGATTTAATGCCAACTGCATTAACTTACCATAATACAAACATAAACGTAATGCAAGTCCGGATCCTCGCAATGAAAATCTGGACCAAGGCTTCCATCATCATTCATTGGGATGGGATCAGTCACTACCCAAGATGAAGTTTCCAAAGCTCTTCTAGACCCTGGTTTAGCTGCACAAAACAATTATTTCGGTTACTTGAAATTTCAAAAGTCAAGAATCCGGGGATGCCTCCTAAGGGGAAAGAAATGTTCTACAGTACACTGTTTCAGAGTCTTTTGAAGCTGTCCCTCTTAAAGAACCATAATATTTCCACAAATAAGTTATTATCAGATATAACATCTTCAATTATTCAGAAACTTGCATCATTTCATTAAAAGGCTGCATATGTCAAAAGACTGAAGAATTTGCTAATCACTAAAGGACACATGTTCACACAAACAATCCCGTACCCATTGCTATTGCAACATTGAACCATTCTTTCCAACCTTTGTACTCTCAAATCACACAATCCAAAACTGAATACAATTATGTTACAAATGATGTTAAACTCCATTTCCCATCAAAACAACACCACAAACTAAAGAGCCACAATTGCAGAAAGACAAATTGTGAACTCAATAATAGATAGGTTTGAAAATATAAATCTAGGATTAAAACGTGAGGAAGATACAAGAGCTTAAAACTATTAAAAGCTTGATTAGCTAGAATATATCAATAATGAAAGCCAATTGCTTGGCATAAACCTGACTAAAAGTAGGGATGAAACTGTCTCAGTTTAACCAAGAGAGACCATAGTCTACCGAAAAAATGGCTAAGCCAAAAGAAATGTATAAATAGATCTTGCTTTGTTTTTATTCATATTCAGACAATACCCTCATCGCGTCGGATACTACAATCGCATAGATATTAACCCAGCACTCTACTTTGTGTCTAAGAAATATAAATACAATATCTGCAAATTATAAAATACAATTCTAACTTCAAATTAATATGCATAGATTTCAAGCTGCAAAAATCAGCATCTACTCGGAAGCAAGTGCAACTTACCAAACAGTGTTTATGACCCCTAGTTTAAGAATTAACTTATGATAGCATTGGCTTTTAAAGAGCACTATGTAGAGGTGGGTGATGAGAAAAATGAGCTGCAAAGCACTATATTGCCTGTTTTTTCTATACTTCTCAAATATGGTGTTTTTACTAAGGCTAGAATCCTTAAAGCTAAAAAAGGATGTATAAGGGATGCATGAGGAAATAAGTTGCAAAGCACTCTACTGCCTGCTTTTCATATACTTTTGTCATGTGATGTGCTTACGAAGGCAAGAATCTGCAAAGCTAAATAATGATCTACAAGGTAGGTATGCCAACAATCAAACAATCAAATAAATGAAAGGCGGAACATAAGAATCTGCTTTAAAACAATGAAGAGCCTGCAACTCAGAAGGACTTGGAGGGAGAAAGTGGCACAGCTATAATGAATTCTAGGGGGGCAAAGAGCTAAGAAAATGAGGCCTAAAACTAACTTTACAAAGTAGCTAACACCACTAGATATAAGCTTTAACCAACAAAGTATCTTTAGCTTGGTGACCATAGATGCTCAGTTGACCAAGACCATCATTCAGGGTTGTCTGTCTTTCAGGAATCTCTGTCCAAACTTACCTTGCCATGTCACCATTGGATCAGCATTGAAGGAAAATTTCCATCACCTAGTTTTCACATATTTTTGGGCAGAACATTATGGCATCTCTTCTAGAAAATGTAAAATTCCCTAAATTGGTTTCAAGCTATGTTGCCCGGGTTTTCGGAGCGCAGGAACGTGGGGAACAAGCATCAGATACGTATAGAGGTTTCCCCCACATTAGCAGAAAATGGCAAGTTGGGAGTGGCAATAATATATATTAAAAATATATAAAAATAAAATAATTAGAAAAACAAAATTAAACCTTAAATAGAAGTATTGATTGGTCATTGATAAATTTAGTAGACAGAATTGAGAATCTGTATCCAGAACAGAGTATGACCAGAACTAAAATATACTTCATTTTGTAGTTGTTAATGATTGCCCCCATATGTGTATGGTGTGTGTGTGTTAATGTTATTATGAATTAATTTTATTCAGGTTGGGCGTTGGAACCATAAGCCATCAACAGGTAGCATGAATCCTCTTTACACAATATGCATGGATTTAAAAACAGAAAACTTGAACACCAAACAATTGAAAGGAATGTTTAATTCAAAATACACCATCACAACAGAGGAGAGCAGGAGTTGAGGTTCTACGCTATGGGCCTTTAAGTCCTTGCCTCCCACTTGTCTTGTCCAATAACGCATGTCCATTCCTTGGGTACAATTCCCATGCATGCTTAAGATATGGTTCAACCTATGGTTAAATGTAAGTTGGTTCATAATGTTCCTTGTAGGATTAATAATACCTTGGGGACTTCACATTTTTCACAAATTGTCCCTTTGCTAGAGTTGAGCCCTAGTTTGCCAGCACATCCGTGCGGAGGTTGTTGCTTCAAAAAATATGGAGCAGTTGGAAGAAATCCAAGGCATCTAGCATGCTTTGAATTCATTGCTTCATACGACCAAGAACTATATCATCTTCATGTTGACATCTTCCCATTAGTTCTATTATCGGAGAAGAGTCTCAAAAAATGAGAGCAGATTTGGTATTTATGGAGATTAAATGAGATATGTAAAAGGGACGAGCATGGATCTCTACCTGATTATTTATCACTCCATAATCCCCATGCAAAGCTTGATTATTCATTTCATCCAAGGTCAAGGATGACCCCTCGTGCACCCACCACCCCCAGGTTTCTTTTTGAAGATCCATCAAAGAAGATCTTGTGTTGCTTTTGTTTCTTAACTAGCTCCAAAATTCTTCATTTCCTAACATTACTTTCCACTCCTATCCTAAAATGGGTTTCATGTAAATTAATTTGGACTGAAGGGCCCTCCTTGAAGAAGATCTCGAACCATTGTCTTCTCTTTGACTATTAAGATTTCTTTGTTGAGAAGACTAATGGGCCGGTGCATTAGGGCTTCTATCATTAATGCTTTGGCTCTGAATGTTGTTTGCCTTGACATATCAGTTCCCGTTTGAATATGACCCTGTTCCTGGACAACCAGATCTTTCAACATATGTAATTGGGGATGGCTTCCCATATCCGAGTGAAGACAAGTTTCTTATGCAGCGATCCTACATAAAAAGATTTCCAGTGGATGAAAATGTCACTACAGGATGCTGGATGCTAAACTTATTTGCCCAACTCTACTAGGGTTGTTCGGCAAACATGTTGAGTGTGGGCATTCAAGAAAGAGATGCATTGCTGTCTCTTCTGCTTCTCTACAAAGAAAACAAAGGGGCAACCCTTACACTCCCTTTTTTTAAATTCTTAGCTGTAAGCATTCTCCCATGCACTAGTGTCCAATAGAAGGCGTCAACTTAGGAAGTCCATCTCAATTCCATGTGTTTTCCACATAATAGAATCTGGTGTGGGGGATATGGAAAAGTACTTCAGAAAACTTTGCATCCCTCTTTAATCGAGTATTTACCAACCCTAATCCCCCAGCGTCTTTGATCTTTCAATAATTTGTTAATTAGTGAGACTCCTAGCAAGTAAGCCGATAGTTTTCCATCCTGCCCATTTGCCAATTAAGCTCCAATCTGAGATATCAAATAGATATATGCACCCATTGTTACCTAGCTGATGAATTATGTCTTGCAGGTCTGTTCTTGATGTAGAGGTACTTGTCCCACTATACCATCTTCCCATATCTTAAGATGTTTGGCATTCCCTGGGAGACAAGTGAGTCCATTTTGAATTAAATTTGAAGAGGCCTTGCATAACTCCAAATACTCAATCCTCTTCTCTTGTCCAGGCATCGATTTTTGGGGGAGATTGATGTGTTTCTTCCTTAATCTTGTTTTCCACCATTCTTGTTTTCCTTAAATTAATATTCCATAAAATCTTATCCCTTAAGGCTAGGTTCATCAGCTTTGGTTCTCTTATGCCTAACCCTCTATTTTCCTAGGTGAGTCAAACTATTTCCCATTTGACTAAGTGGAATCTTTTTGAGTTAGATCTGCCTCCCTGCGATATGAATCATCGCAACTCCTTGATTATTTTGGTCATTACATAGCCTGGCACCAGCAAGCATGAACATTGAAAAATAGGGAAACGGGATAAGATAGATTTGATGAGAACAATCTTACCAGCTGGGTTAAGCCATGATGTGCCCCAAGCTTGAATATTTGATTTGAGCTTTTGTGAAATAGGTTCCCAGTCAACCACTCTGGGATTTTTCCTTGAAACAAGAATTCCTAAATACTTGAAGAAGGTCCAATATAGACTGCCTAGAAGATCCATGATTAGGTATATTCTTTGGATTAAGGCTGCTGAAATACTCCATCCATATATCTAACTTTTTCTACTATTGATCTATCCCCACGAGACTTCAGTAAACAGATCTAATACCTTTTTGAATCTTTGTACTATAGCTATAGAAGCCCACGCTAAGAGCAAGGTGTCATCTGCAAGTTGAGCATGATTGATAGGCCTTACACCTCTTGCAATCTAAATGTTGTCCGGACCTCAATTTATTATTTCATATTCCAATTTCCGACTTAAGAATTTAGCCATAATAATGTATAAGAAAAAGGATAACAGATAGCCTTGATGGATTCCTCTAGAGCATTTAAAGAATTTGGTAAGTTTGCCATTTTACTAGAGGGGCTATCCATGGCCTGCCAATACAGGCTTTGATCCATTTGATGAATGCTTCTGAGAAACCCAATTTTTCAATTTACTATGAAGAGAAAGTTATGCATAATTCCATCAAAAGTGCTAGCAAGATCAATTTTGATGGCCATACCTTTGTCTCTGCGAGATTGGATGGGATGTACTGCTTATTGAATCAATACTATGTCATCACTTATCAGTTATCTAATTTTTCACTATGAATCTTCCCAAGTTTGCTGAAATCATCTTGCTTAAAAGTGGATTTAGCCTGTTTGTTAAGATTTTCATCAATATCTTACAGGCTGGAGTTGCACAGGGATATAGGCCTAAATCTGGAGAAAGATGTGGATCTAGTTTCCTTTGGAATCAACACCAAAAAAAGGAATTAGTCGCTCTCCCTATTTTTTCCCGACCCCTTGTCTGGTTGAGCATTTTGCAAGGGTCTATTTTGGTGATAAACCAGCAAACTCTAAATAAATGAATTGCGAAAACATCAAGCCCAGGGGCCTTGTTTGACTCCAGGCTCCATATGGCATCCACAGCTTCCTTTTCTTCAATTTCTTTCTCAAAAATTTTGTTTTCTTCATTGTCAATTATACATGGGATATTTTGAAGCATTTCAGTGTGCACTTCTATGTCTTTGGGCCCTTTTTCTGTGTACAGTAGCTTAAAATGCTCATGGGCTTCCATTTTTATCCTGTCAAAGTTGTTAGTTAAAGCCCTTGTGAACTTGTTATTTCTTAACACAGTTTTTTGTTGTCTTCCCCTTGCTTGCTTATGAAAGAATTCTGTATTTTGATCCCCTAATTGCAACCAGAGACTTCTTGACTTGAGCCTCCATATTTCTTCTTCTTTTCTGTTTATTTGGTGTCGCTTAAGGCTGAGTTTTTGCTTTTTGATCAAATTGGCTTTTGTAATTTCTTTATTCTCCATTGCACCCCGTAGTTTTTCTGGCTAGATTTCCAACTCCTCTTTCTCTGGGGCTTTGTAGGAATTATTTGCCCATTCTTTTAATGCAATTTTAACCATTTTCACTTTTGATTCCCAAACATAGGTTGGCGGCTCCCATGATTTTGGTTTGCCACGGATTTTTAATCAAATCCATAGCGACTGTGTGCTGCAGCCAAGGGGGAGTTAAATAAAAAAGGAATAGGTCCGAAATTTTCAACATCTTGGAGATTCAAAATAATAGGCTTGTGATCAAAGAAGGCTAAAGAATAGATTTTCGAAGTGATACAAATATACTCCAAGAAGAACTGCTATGTACCAAGAACTTGTCCAACCTAGCTGCTATATGTCCTAGCCCAGTTCTTTTATTTGTACAGGTGTACTTTCTTTTTTATGGTAGGACATCCATTAAGTCCCAGTCCATAATCAGATCTTCTAGACATTCTGCAAATTGATCTCGGACATTTGAACCTCGTTTTCTTTCATTTTGGGATATCATTGCAATGAAAACACCTGCAACTACAGAACTGATGTTGAGATTTTTGGTTTTGAGCTCCTCAAAGGAGTTCCAAAAGGCTATTTTTTCTCCATATTAAACTAGGGCATACACATTACAAATCCTGAATATAGCTCCTGTGTCTTTACCTTCCAGAATCACCATTTACCAATTCTGCATTACCCCCCTTTGATCCAAAATTCTCAAAAAATGTTGGGCTCCAAAATGTGCCTATCCCCCCTAAGGCACCCTTGCATTAATTGCTAAACCTTCTGAGAATTTCCAAATTCTTGCTATTATTTCTTCTACTTTTGCTTCCATCTTTGTCTCTTGGATGAGGAGAACTAAGACTCTCTCTTCCTTGATGAGGTCATTCATTGCATCTATTTTGAGTTTGCTACCCATCCCCTACAATTTCAAGAGACGATATTCATTCTTTATTATGAAGAGGGGGTGATGTCTCATCATTTATTTCAAGCTTCCTATTACCTATACTTTTGGTTCGCGCATTTATAAATGAGTCTTCAATGGTTATTTGCAGGCCTAGTGATTTTTCTTTAGCAGCCATTTCTTCCCTTTCTTCCCTGGAAGCTTTCGCCCTTGCCTTTTAGATGGACACCGCTCTTCTTTTGATTCTTCTTCTTGTTGTCATGCCTTTCTTCTTGTCATTATACCACTTGGGATTTCTTTGATGTAACTTATTTCCCGCATGGGTTCTTCTAGTATCCAAGCATTTTTTTGTTGCCTAGGGTTTATCTCTTCCAAGACTAACAAGTTTTTGGCTCCTTCCCTACATTCTTGCATTTCCCCCTCTTCTAAAATTGAATCTACCGATGGGGCTTCCTCTACGAGCTAAGAGAGGGCCTAGAATTAATTAGAATGCTGAGATGGGTTATTAATGTATTTGGTGCCTTGCTTAATGACCTTGTCAGACATCTTTTTTTTGTTGCTTTCTTCACCCGTTGCCACCTGTTATCCACTAAATTGCACTTAGTGGATTCCGAGTGAACGTCGAAGACTTGAACAATCAAATTGTTCATCATCGTGTTTCGTGATCAATCAGGCCAATTTTTGGCCCTTTTTTCAAAAAATTGCGTGTACATACCCCCATGGGGAATTGTAATAAGTTGGTCTAAGCATGGTCTTTTTGTAACAAGCTTGGCTTACCTTAGGTTTATCTGTCAAGGGGATACTCTAGAGTATTTTTTCCTTAGGAATTATGCGTTGCGCTTCAGTGACGTATAATTCCTGAGTTTTTCACTAACACCTCCAAAGTTGGAGTATATTCCTTGGCGGTCAAACCTTGGGAGGTTATTAAAGCCTACGTGTCTATGTATTTTTACATGCTAGACATCAATAATAAGTTGTATGGACATGTACTAGGTCCCCAGGAGTTTGAGCCGATTCCAACAAAAATATTTTTTTCCGTTAACTTAGGCCATTTTTTAATGGTTTAATTGGAAAATTTCAAATTGTAATAAAAGTATGGTCTAGAAGCGGAATTTGGCACGGGGGTGCTCGTTTTCACACTTAGAGCATCCTCTTTACACCGGAGCCCACTTTTCCTAGGTTTCGAGTGATTAAATTGTCACTTATGGCATTTTTTCTTAAGGAGACGACAAAATGTCACAGTAAATGCTAACGACACGACAAAATGCACCAAAATATCAAAATATATATATAATAAAAAAAGCTATTGGCATGTGGGAAAAGGTGGCAATCTTATCTCTTATGAAGGGCGATTTGATTAAGAGGATAAAGTATGTGTTTAAATGTCATACCATGAGGATAGCAAGTGAATTATTTTGGACGATGCGCCCTTCCTTAAAGTGGGCGACTTCTTGTGAAGTGGCATGTAATATGTGGAGGATGGAGTTTCCAAGGGGATGGAGGTGCCCCTCTTGTGAGGTGGCAGCCACCTCATCCCCAATCTATTGAATCATAGCTTAGATCAAGGAGTAAATCACTCCTACTTTCAAGTGATGCACCCCCCATGATCCCTTTTCTCAAGTGCACCCCTCATCTTCTCCATTTTCTATTTAAGGGACGCCATTCTCATTGTTAATGTGTGAAAAATGGTGGAACCTCTGCTCTCATGTACAATTTCATGTGTTGAATCTTTTGATGAATAAAAGGCTTTGGAGGTCTATTACGGTGTCTTTGGCTTAAGTTTGATGATCATTGTCTTGTGTGTTTTCTGAGGTAACTATAGAGTTCCTTTTGCATTTGCTTTACTTGTCAATTATTAGCCTTGGAATGATTAGTATTAATCGATAGGGGTGAGTAAAGAAGTTTCTTTCTCATTTAAAATACTTATGTTTAAGATAGGGAATTTGCATGCTTAATAGTTTTTATGTATGCTCTTCTCATCTTCGATCTAAGTTTTACTAATGACTTTGACAAAGTTGTTTGGAAAGTGTAAGGATTTCTTTTATAGGTGCTTCAATTTGGATTGACGGAGAAACTAGTTTGATTGCTTCATTCTCTAAATTCTTTGTGAAGAGGACATAGTCTCTCTCAACGCCACCAACACAACTCCATCGCCCAAGTTCAAAAGGGCTTTGGCTTTCTACTTTCTCTCCCTTTTTTAAATTAAATTTCTTCTCTAGTTACGGTTCTCTACATGCTTAATATAAATTAGTTTCTTTCAAGAAGATCATAAGCTGATTTCTTTTAAGTATGTTTTCATAAGCTAGATTTGGTTAATCAAGCTATAATTTTGTAGATCTAGTCCATTTTCAAGTACTTAGTTTATTGCAAATTTTTTATCTTTCAAGTACTTGAATTTTTTTGTGCTTCTAAGTTCTAACGTCTTAATCAGCATATTAGGTGCAAAGTTAGCGACTGTTTTTTCCACTTTTTTATGAACAGGTAGGAGGAAGTGCTGCCGAAAATTTGAAGATTCGAGACATCCGAGACCCCAGGAGCACTTTTCGTGCCTTGAAGTTAAATTTTAATGAAAACTTGTAACCCTTTGGATTCAGATCTATAAGGACGAAAGGCATCCACCTTGAAATTGTAAAATAAGTAATAAAGGCAAGTGGGCTACTTCAGCGCCCACACCCAATCCCCCCTAGGGAGATCTTACAGGCTCAATTTTGTGTTTTGCAAGTTTTTTCTAACCTTTCTTTATCTTATTTCATCATCACATGCACACAATCCGCCCCAATAGGGTTGTATAATTAGTTTACCCTTTTACTATTACAATCTTACTTTCACATCTTTGTACTTTATTTTAAAGTTTAACAAATAAACCTAAGGCTGTGTATTCCCAAAGTAAACTGAAAGGGTTTAACCCCGGTAGGTGAAAAGAGATTCTCAGCCACATAATAAAACTTTATTTTTGCTTAATAAAATCTACCAAGGCTTAAAGTTCTAACTATGCTCTTGACCGTTGCAGCTCAATCTGATCAGTTGCTCAATCAGAAAGGGACTTGAGTAACTAGTGTAATAGGGCAATCCAATGAAAACTTGAGCTCTAGAACTCGGGAGGTCGGATGAAACTAACTAAAGAGTCACTAGGCTACTTTAAGCAAGTTATGCCTCGCCCAGTTGGACCCTTGGTTTAGTTGTCACTACGCTCAGTTCAAAGGATCAAGTTGGAATTGGGCCAAACCACGAACTAACCCATTCCTTAATTCACGCATCTAATAAAATCAATTAAAACTGACCAACAAGACTTGCAACACTTTCACAACACAACAGCACTCCAACTTATGTGACTCCATTTTGGCACTGGTACAATCTGCAACAATCACACTTTTTTTAATTAAATCATGTGTTAGATGGATTTATTAATTTCATGCTGTTGATCTAAATACTACTTGCAATTTCTAGTTTAGTATTAAATTGTCTTCAAACTCCTAGAATCATTTTCTTTCTTTAACTTAGCTTAAAGGCCACAGTTTATTTTCATAGGGACCACCCCCCTTGGCTTCACTAGGAGTCGGCCTAAACGGAGGAGTTGAGTGTTGAGTGACAGTATCTCAACTCTTTGCTTGCCCGCAAGGACGCACCCAGTGGCTTGAAGATTTATGCCATGCTAACCCCCTTTCCCCCGACGTGCGTATCCGGTGGCAACACCACCTATTTTCTATTCCTCAAGATTGTGGGCAGTGTTGGGGGGGTGCATTTGCTTGCTTACAATCCCTTGATAAGTGCCCATAATCACAATAGACCTTGCACTTAAACGACAATTGTTGATAATCTAATTTTTGGGTATGATTCCAACCATCCACTTTCATGCAAATCCTTGCACATTTATACATTCATCCCTTTGGTTCAGATCTATCTATATATGTTCCCAGTGTATTCCCAATTGCCTTCATATCCTCATCACTCCAACAATGTCAAAATCAACAGTTCATAACTAGAACCCATAACTAGAACTGTTGACTAGATATCTTTCTGAAGGTCAAAATCAACAGTTCATCTGTTAAGGTACATACCTCTTGGACCCATAAGGTCCATTCCTAAAGATAGGGTCTCGATCTTCCTTGTTCTCAAAATGAAATGCACAATAACCCCTGCCAAAGAAGTAGTGAGTGAGGTTCCCTTTTATTAAGGGGCACAGTTCTTAGATATGCATTGCTACATGGCTCTTGGGGACGTCCATAAACCACCTGCAAACTGCCCTCCCTCAATATGAGAGATAGCACCTTGTGCTTTGAAGCTAGGGGGGATGTTAACTTCACTTCTAGAATCACTACTAACTTCACAAATTAGATGATGTTGAAGATGATGCAGGGGTTTTCTTTGATGTGGCTAGCAAGGCTTTGCTAGCCTCCTCATCGACAAAGGCTTGAGGGGGAGCCAACCCTCCCAACTCCATGCCTAGGGAGGGGGCAAACTAAGGGGGCAGATGAGTTAGGGTTTGGGTGGATAGGAAAATAGCGGAGCTAAGCAATCCAAGAAATTGTGCTTGCATTGTCCCATATTAACTTTTAGAAACAGTGTCAGTTTATTATTTCCACTAAAACATTGCAACGACTTTGTCACCATCGTTATGTTCTCCAATTTCACCTTCCCTAGACAAGGGTCATTTAGTTCCTAGTAAACACTTTGTCATAAACTTTCAAGAGTCCTTTAGACAACTACTTAGTTATGACCTTGTAGCATACTTGCAAAATGCTCTACATTAAGTTCAGATTTAACTATTCATGTCAACCAAAATAGCAATTTTTTTAAAAGTAAAGATATTCTTTCAATTGGAGCCAAACAAGTTTAACCTCCCCTTTCTTTGGCAGCACCAGTTTATCCAAAAGCCACCAGCTTACCCTCCCTTCTTCTTAGAGGCCCATAACTAACAACAACAACAACAAAACTTTTCAAGACAATTTTTGGAGTGTAAGGATGGGAAAGCACATGTTAGGATCTAAACTAGGGTTCACCTTGCCAGGTTCAATAATTGAGAGAGCCATGTATCCAACTCCTTTTAGCCTTTAGGGGAAGGGATGGCAATTCTCTACTCTGATGGGCCTTGCAAGGAGACAAGCACCCAACCATAAAATTTATGTGCCCCTTTACCTAGCATTCTAACTTGTCTTTCTAGAATATATGCCATTGCCTCATCAATTGTTTACAAACAAAATTTTGATCTTTAGGGTTTACTACAAACAATCCCCTCAACAAGGCTTACCTCCATGTCATTGCTTCTTCCCTTAATGCTTCTCCCATCAACAATTTGTCATTCACAAACAACTAGCAAGTTTTTGTTAAATTAATCCTTACATTGAATGTTCTCAACATATCCATATTCCAGGCTACTCAACCGAATTTATGAATTTAAAGAGAGCATCTACTCCTAAGATGAAGAGGTATGGTGATAGTGGGCATCTGGTCAAATTTCTCTTGAGAATTGAAAGAGGTTTTTAAGTACTCCATTAATCAAGACAACTACATTTATGGTCCTTAACAAACTTTTTGAACCATCCTAGATTATCATTGGCTTTCTCCAAATTAACTTTTAAAATCAATATTAGCTTGTTGTTTCAATTAAAACACTACAACAACTTTATTACCATCATTATGGTGTCCAAGTTCTTCGTACCTAAACAAAGGTTGTCATAAACTTTTGATAGTCATCTAGACAACAACTTAGTTATGATGCCGTAACAGACTTGCAAAAAGTTCTACATTTCCATCAAATTTAACAATTCATATGTGCCAAAAGTGCAATTTTTTGGAAAAGTATAGAATTTCTTTCAACTGGAACTGAGGCGAATATGCTAAGTTCTTATTGCTTGTGTAGGCAAGGGTTTTTGGTGTGACCACTCTGTGGCGCTTGGATATGTTTCTTTTATGTACTTGGTAATTGTAATTTTATGTAAATATCTAAGTTGCCAGGAAACTTGGGTACGGGAACGGGGACACCCATTTTTGAAACAGGGTACTTGGCTACGTCAGGGGTATTGTGTGTGTGTGTGTGTGTGCGCGTATATATATTATAAAAATAAGACATGTCATAGTCGCATTATACATGCATATTTCAAATTTCTTCATAAATTATGAATCATGATTCTAAATTCAATGATTCATTGAACAATGAACATTCACATTGAAAATTTTAAAAATCATAGACTCATAGTAGATATCAAGTGGAAGACTGGAAGTTACATAAAATTTGATAAATCACTGTACTAGGCAATTGTAACAAACAATCAAACTGTAATCTGAAGGTACACTTGAAATCTGATTTTAAACACCTATTTGTACTGCTGTTACAGGCAATAAAAAGTTGCAAATGTAATACTGGGTTGATGTGAGTGTATTTCTTAGTATTAAATACATATGTATATAGGATATTTTTTAAGTGCACATTTGGTAGTCAAATTATGTTCAATGAGTGGTGAACACAAAACCATAAAAACATTCCTTGTAAATCAATGCAAAATCAGTCTACCAGATTTGGACAATATTCAGTGGAATTTGAACAGTGTTGCAAAGTGCTTGACATAAGTCCTGAACCAGACTCTATACGCAGTTAGTTAAAATTTAGTTCAGATTTGGTTGGGGGTCATTATATTTTCCTCAGTGGATTTGCATTTTGCTGAATCGGCCGTACCCCCGGAGTACCCAAACACGGGGTACGCCGTACCATTTACCCTATAAGTACACCTTTTTTTATAACGATGTCTTCGGTACGTGGAGCCAGTACGGGGTACGATAGGGTACAACGGGATATGTACCTTACGTATACCCAAGTAGCCGGTACAGGTACACGTACCCGACCCCCGGGTACCGGTACCCCTGCTACATAGGTAAATATGATGCATTTTCAACAAAAAAAGGTTTGTTGTGGTATAATAATAAAATGCATTGCCCCTAGGCACTAAGGCTATGAATGTTGCACTTACCAAGGGGTGAACCCTACCTAACACCTACACTTCCCTAATCATATCCTTCAACAATTGAACAAATCTCTCGAAAATCAAATTATAGAAATTTACCTAGAAGCCATTACATCAATTGCCACCTCCAATTTCTAATTGAAAGGCTCTTGGTCCACCATTTTGTTTAGTGCCACCTCCAATTGCTAATTGAAAGGCTCTTGGTCCACCATTTTGTTTAGTGTGTAAAGCCTTACTTATCTCATTTTTCCAACTCTAAGAGGACCACAAATGAGTAAGAAGTCGTGTTTTTTCTAGGTTTGGTTCTTCAATCAATTCATTGTTGTCATCCTACAGACCCGAGATAAAGGATTGAGTTCACCTCCCTTCTTGTCCTTAAGTCCTATGTCCGTCAAATTTCATTGGCAGTATTCCCTGGCATGCCCAACTCCTCTAAGAAGATCCCACAAGTCTTACTTGAGTCTTGAGACTGGCAACGAAATCTTTACTTTCGTTCTTAATGTGCCTAATTAACCTCCTTAGCATCTCCAAGGAAGAGGAGATATGTCTCATTTGCACCTCATCCTAACAAGTCTTTAATCTAGAAAACATAAGATGTTATCACACAATTCAGCATTAAACCTCAAAGGGACATTGGTTGTTGGGGAAATAAGGTTCTATTAGAAAGCTCCTAGAAGAAATGGGAAGTGGTTTGCAATGGAGACTATTAGAATTACTTTGTATATAGTCGTGATCAATTGATCTAGAGTGTCTTCTGATTGATATATTTTGTAATCTCACAACATGCTACCCATGTCTATGATTTGACCATCTGAATAGTTGGCCCCTTGCCAATATGGATCTTTAAGTTCAAAGTCTCCTTAAATTGAGTACAACTATGCAAGTCTACTAATCATTTTACTTTTCCTTAATGATCTATCTTGTGTTAACTTTGTTAGAATGAAATCTACCATACACGTGATAGTATCTAGTGGGATTTCTTCCTCAATCGAGGATTTTGTGGAGTAAGCCCAAAAAGTCATTCTATCTATTGGGCTTGTTGTGCCATAAACGGATACACAACTATAGCTTATTCTTTGCTTTTGCAACCTAAAATAGCCATGAGTCCACTAACGACTTAGGTTGCTTTCAAGCATCTACTTCCATCCCTATCCTGCCAAAAAAGCATACCTTCAGCACAAGTTTTTTAAGCCAATAAGAAATAATGTGCTCAACCAACTACTATTAGTAAACCTATTGTCATCCAAGTCACTATGGTAGCATTCTATGAAAATAACCAAAATTGGTGTCCATTTAATAATTATTTCCTAATTTCCAAACAATTATTGTGATTGAGCCAGCTTAATGACCTCCATCACAATAAAGTGTGTTTAGAAATTAGAAAAATAAGAATTAAGAAAACGAACTTTGGGAAGTGGATGCCCTCCCTCTACCTTATTCCTTGCCTCTGCTCTAATGTGATGTAACCCTCTTACTCACAATAACGGCCACTTGTATACATAGACTGAATTGTTTGTCTCATATGTAATCATGGCTTTTCCAAAATCACGTTGGCTAGTTTGCTCCCAAGCCACATACTCTTCAACATTGATTAGAAAACCCTATAGCTTGAACTTCTTGTATGCTTCCAAGTTAAAGACATTTTCCCTTGAGCCCACATTCACTAATTTTCCCCTTGGAATCACTTCCTTGTTCTATTTCAATGATATTCTCATTTTCTCTTAGTGTGCCTTGGTTACAACCCAGATTTATCTATAGAAGAGTTTTCCTATCTCATGTGACTGTTTTAACTTCCTTAGCTTTAGGAGAATCTCTAATTTATATTAACTCTTAATATTTTCCTTCTGAGTCTGGCAAAAATTTCTTTAAGATTTCTCTGACTGTTTCTTAGTTCAAAGAATAGCTTGGGGCAGTTCTTAGGTGTTGTGTTTCAAAACATAATACATTTAAAAGCAATACCTTAAATCTACATCTCTAACCTTTCAAAACATTATCCTACCTTCAAAATGATATAATCCTTTAAGCTGCAACCGTGGAGCTCTGTTTCTACACATTTAAGCCACACCCTAGCCTGGTTGTGCAACATTTAGATTTATAGTTTTTGTAGTGCTCCAAAAATAAATAAAAAATATGCAATTTGTGGAGTCCAATTTCAAAGAGGGTAGTATAGTTAAATCCAAACAAATGCTTCCTGTGAACTACGTGACTTGAGATAGAATATCTGCAAGTTAAAATTAACAAACAAAAACAGAGAGAGAAAGCCCATTATTCCTAACAAATCAAGGCACCTCAATTAATACATTTTCTCGCTCAGTCTCTTCTTCAAGTTGAATGCTAAGGATCCCTTATCATTGAGTTTGAAATGGACTCAACCGCGGGCTAAAAGTTGGTAGAATTAATCAACTTAACTTTCCAAACAATGTTACTGCCTGCAGGTGCACAGAAACATCTTGCATTTCTTCAAGAGTGAATTATAAGTTCTAAGATGGTGGATACATTGTTTCCTAAACTTGCACCAATAGATTGCCCTAGCTCATCCAAGGTTAGGAGGATCTCTATGCTATATACTACAGCTCTTAGTTCTTCTAAAATTTGACCAAATGCAAAAATTTATTGAGTTGCCCTCAAGAATTTCATTTGCAATTCCTCTGTCAAACCCAATTCAGCTTGCTTCCATTATATTCTCTTTCCCAAACATTGGGAATTCTGTCATCTTTACCCAATCTTCCCTCCCTAGAAGAATCACCCAGGGGAGGGATTAGTTGTAAGGCTGGTACTCCTGAGTCCTAACATGCATTGTCCTGCGCAGTCACCCTCACAAGATATAGAACATCCATCATTTTCATGATTGTGGGGACATCATATTTAAATTTACATTTGCTCTTGAGGTTAACTTATTTTTATCAATACTTCATGAATGCCAAAGAGAAAGCTACCCGTTGTTATTTTCCCTAATATTTAATCAGACCGATCTCTTTAGATTTTCAATCAAACTCCTCTAAATGGTTGTTAGCTGTTATATTTCAGACTCAAATTGCTTACAAGGATTGCTAACAAAACTTCCAAGTTAGTTAAACTATATCAAGTGTGCGAAATACAAATGCAATATCTGAAATAGTTCCAAGCAAGAATTAGACCCCGGCATAATCATATACTATTACACATCAAATCTTGCAATGTTTACTAAACCATGGTCAAACAATCCCAGAGCCTTCTTGATTTGACAAACCTACAACATGAAGACTTCCAATTTAGTTAAATTATATCAAGTGTGCGAAACACAAACGCAATATCTGAAATAGTTCCAAGCAAGAATTAGACCCCAGCATAATCATATACTATTACACATCAAATTTTGCAACGTTTATTAAAACATGGTCAAACAATCCCAGAGCCTTCTTGATTTGACAAACCTACAACATGAAGAGTTATTGTCCATGATTCTGGAGCTTTTAAAAGAGGCATTCGGACATGAGGGCCACCATAAGTAATCTGCAAAATGGCAATAAAAAGGTAACTGGCAAAGCTTAATTTTAAAGGAAAGATATCAAACAAGAAATGCTCATAAAACATTTGAAGAGCACAAGTTACCAGAATATATACACCTCCTGGCTTCAAAACCCTGTGTAAGTAAATATATATAGTTAGTAATATACCAATTTAGTAGAAACATATGAGCACTTAGTTTAACATCCATCTTTTCTAGATGATGGATGGTTGATTTATTCTACACCATACACACCTGCGAACCTCCTCGAGCATTTTCCCAACATTTGGGTGCGCATTAGGTCCACACTGCAGAAAGCAACTATAAATGCTCAAACCTTTTAGAAAATCAAATCTTTCATCAATATTTTACCTATTTTAAATTTTGTTACCAAAACCTTGACAGGCTAGAGTAAAACATTTACCATAAGGGAATCCAACATTCCTGGTTAACATGATCCAGGGACATGCCATTGAAAAACACAACCACATAAACAAACAATTTAGAGTCATTATCTAAACTTTGGAATCCAAATTCATCAGTTCTCCATTACACCATTGCATTAGAGATGCATAAAGGCTACTTAAAAACACCGATACATAAATATTATTCAGCATCATATTGTCATTTTGATTCCAAATTCCAACACTCGACAAGAAAAAAAAATCAGGATTTAAGTTTGAACGATAAGAAGAGTTCTAGCAATAGGGTTCAGTATCCTGATACCTTTGTCAACCACACTGTCAAAGGAACTATTTTCAAAGGCTGACATATCTCGAACATCCATTTTTTCATCTGCGTGTCTGGTTAAAAAATACAAGTGTAGTGACTAAAACTACAAACTTACAGATAGAATATGCATTTGCAAAATATCACTTTTAATAAAACTCAAAATGAAGTTGACATGATTGACAATAAAACAATGACATTCCATCACAGTTCATGATCTCAAATGTAGGATACATTTTAATTGGGGATAATCCTGATATTTCTTCTGCATGGCTTCAATAACCACGGATGATATATCAACGTTGACAATTTCTTGGTAACCGTCATTAACCATATCTTCTGAAAGCACTGCTTCACACAACCCAAAAACGAATGAAGAAAAAGATATAGCATACTAGAAACAAAGTTAGTTTTGGCAACATACAAAATTGAAGAAATTCCACGAAACTCAGACATAATAAAAATTACCCTTCAAGTACATCTCTAGTGAGAACAAATGTTATGTGCATTCAACAGAAACTCATAAAAAGACAGAAAAATCAATATATGGATGCTGTTGGAATTAAAAATAACAATTAACTAAAACTAAAATAAAATCATAACAAAATAATATAATTTTGTTTGTAAAAGATTCTTTTTATATACAGAAAAATATTTGCAACAGTAGCAAGAAAAACAAAAGAGCAAATATTGGGTTCTTTATAGCAATTTTTATAGCCATTTTTTGCTTTTCGGAAATAAGTCTCTTGAGAATTGGGTTTCCAAGACCAAACTCTAACTGGAGTAACTTTTCTGTCTTCCAAGAGAACCATCTAGTGCATTTTGAGAGAGATGCAACTTATTTTAAAATGTAGAATAAGCACTGATTGCTAGGAGTATTGTCTTTTCCATATGTAGATTTTTTGTGTTTTATGGTATGTAGAACAATAGCGTAGCAACTTTAAACCCTGTCACAGGTTTGGATTGCTATTTTTAAAGTAACCTCCTGCAATGGTTGTATTTGAGATGCTTTTTGCCCCAGTCACAAGGTCCGGGTTCAACAACTATTAGGTTTGATTCAGGTTCGACTTTTCCATAAGGTTCAAATAAGGTTTACCATTAGGTTCATCTCTACATGTTTTTAACAACCATATATTAAACCTATTAAAAACCATGATCAATAAAAGCACAATCATCTCTGCACCATCCTCTCCACACTCTACATCTAAACCTCTAAATCTCAATCATCTAAGCAGGACAACCAATGGAGGAGACAATGACAGCAATGATAAAAACTACCACAAAAGCTAGACCATGTAATAGAAGTCAAGCTTTCCCTATGTTAAGACCCCAAGGCCTACACAAAATGACAACACTAAGTAATGTCCACGAGTGAACAAAGTAGGTCAATGGGACCAAAAGTACCTGGTGAGGGAGTGTCCAGAGCATATCCGAAATAAAGAAACAGAAAAAGAAAGAGCAAAGTCAAAACCTAATAAGGGGAGAACCCAAAAGGATAAACCCTAGACAATGTAGAAGATATAGAAACTCTAAAAGCAGAAAATCCCCAGAGTAAGAGAAGTCAATAGAGTCATTAGGGCAATGGCGTCTTTATCAACCATTGTGAAAGTGTCAATGCTAAGTCTCATAATGTCCTTTGGAAAGTAAACAAACAAAGAGCACTCAATTGTGCTATTCTGGGGGGTATCAAGAATCAACATCTCTATAAAGCACCTTGTAAACCTAAGAATGTCCTCCAAGGAGTAACCAGACTAAGAGGGTCTAATTGTGCTATTTTCGGGGGGGTCAAGGATTCCTCGTTGTAGCTTTGCTAACATCCAAGGTCAGCGAAATTCTTGAGGAAGAAAGAAAAATGATGTTGTGCAGATGTCCACGAGGTCTGAGCTGGGGATGATGGATGGTAGTTGTCCCTCCACAACAGGGGCAAGAAGCAGTCACTCATACAGGGAGCATTGCCTCGTCGATCTACCACTAGCTGAGCCTGTGATTGCAGTATCTACCAGGCACTTGATGCCCCCAATATCTAAGATAGATTGGAACCAGGAGGTGATCAATCTCGTACACATAGAGGACCCCTGCATGGTCCACCATCTAAAAGTTATAGCTTCCCACAAACATAAAGCTAAACACCTCTGGTATGGATAGTGGAAGAAGGTAGCAAGGGTCCCTCCAAAATCTCTATATAGATATATGAACCACCCTGGTCCTCCGTCTCTATCATGAATTTCTTTGGAAAAACATGACATTATAAATAATAAATTTCATACTCTTGAGTGTTTCATTTCTAATAACAAACTCCATACTTTAGGGTGTTTCACCTTTTTTTACTAGAATGTCAATAACATTGAACAAGTCATCAATGAAGAGTGTATTGCATCCATTTTAGCAAACTTGATGCTATTTCAGCAGCATATTTTACAGCAAGTACAAATAAAATACATTAAGTATGTCAAGAGCTACTTCAACCCGGAATTGTCTAACTATTCAACGATTTGGACCCATTTTGGTAGTATATTAGTTTTTTTTGTCATGATTTGACCGATTCTAATCGTATATGGGTCCAAATCATAGAATATTTAAAAAAGTCCATTACCATATACAAATTTACATAGAACCTAATAAAGATTAGTTGAGCTTAACCTTAACAGAAACAGCTAATAATTCCATGTGAAATGAGAAAAAATATAATATTGATTCAAAAGATACATAAACCACCCTGGATCTCATATATAGACAGAACATTTGAAAAGGATATGGGCCTCCATCTCTATTATGAATTTCTTTGCAAAAACATGACATTATAAATAACAAATTTCATACTCTTGACTCTTGAGTGTTTCATTTCTAATAACAAACTCCATACTTTAGGATGTTTCACCTTTTTTTACTAGAATGTCAATAACATTGAACAAGTCATCAATGAAGAGTATATTGCATCCATTTTAGCAAACTTGATGCTATTTCAGCAGCATATTTTACAGCAAGTACAAATAAAATACATTAAGTATGTCAAGAGCACTTCAACCAGGAATTGTCTAACTATTCTACAATTTGGACCCATTTTGGTAGTATCTTAGTCTTTTTTGGTCATGATTTGACCAATTCTCTAATCGTATATGGGTATAAATCATAGAATATTTAAAAAAGTCCCTTACCATATACAAATTTACATAGAACCTAATAAAGATTAGTTGAGATTAATCTTAACAGAAACAGCTAATAATTCCATGTGAAATGAGAAAAAATATAATATTGATTCAAAAGATATCTTAATTAAACAGCCTATACCAAGGTTGCCAATTCCAATGGTCAGACAGTAATAAATGATAAATAGATCTAATACAGTCAAAAACATTTGCCATGTACGAGTTGGTCTGCACCTATGAATGAAAGTACTAGGTAGTAACTTCTGGACGATTTTGGCATGTCATAGAAAAGACCAAGCTATCGAATTTTATCTTGTCACTCTAGTCTCGATCTCAAACCAGAAGTTACTAAATGAACTTTCAATTGATCAATGTAAGTAAAAGCTGTTGCAACAGTATGATGAATTTCCAGAATAACAGGAAAAAGGAAGGTGAGACGAAGGTACAGTGATTGCGTACATATCTAAATGGTCTGCAACTATGAATGAAAGTACTAATACAGTCAAAAACATCTGCCATGTACGAGTTGGTCTGCACCTATGAATGAAAGTACTAAGTAGTAACTTCTGAATGATTATGGTATGTAATAGAAAAGACCAGGCTATCGAATTTGATCTTGTCACTATTGTCTCGATCTCAAACCAGAAATGTCTAACTGAACTTTCAATGGATCATATGCATATTCAAAGCAGACAACTGCAAGATCAATGAAAGTAAAAGCTGTTGCAACAGTTTGATGAATTTCCAGAATAACAGGAAAAAGGAATGTGAGACAGGCACAGTGATTGCATTCATATCTAAATGGCTTCTTCGTGTTTGAGAAGAAGAGAGCTGCAGTAGTCCTCTACTCTAGCTGGTTTTCCAGAGAGAGAGAGAGTAACCCTAATTACATTCGCTTTGCTTCTACACTTATCCTTATCTATTTCCAACCAACAAACATCAAACTTGACTGTTGATATCGTGAGGAAAGTAACTTCATATGAACTAGCATTTTATCACAAAACCCCGTGGTATTTTTGTATAGACAGAAATGCTTTATGTTGCCAAGGCCAACTAGCTTAAATTGGTATAAAGAAAATGTGTTCTTAAAAGATCAGTGTATTTCTACTGTAAGATGGGGCAACTTTGATCTATAGACTTCAGAACATCTACTTGTGGAGGCTGCTTTTGAGGCCCCAACCTCGTGACATAAATAAAAATCCCTGTGTGTACATATCTTCATTATCTCAGTAGTAACACAAGAAGAATCTCTTTCACTCATACCCATATGGGCAATTCATGCGCAGCCCAAGTTTTAGTGTCAAGCAAAAAGAAGGGCATCATCTACTGTAACACGACACCACTGATACGCAACTAGTGGTGTATTTATCTTTGCCACAGTGGCCAAAAGGGAAGTAGGAGAACAGCTAGGGTTAAATCAAATATAAATGCAAGCAAATGTAAATGTGGGTACACGAGGAAACTCAGGTCTTGTTCAAGAAGCACTCATCTTTCAAGGCAGATGTCAAGATTAAATCTTATGGAGTCCCCCACCCAATCATGATATATGCAGCTGGGATTCAAAGCTCTCCGCAGATAAAACAAAAGCCATCACTTATCAAAAAAAAAAAAGTAGATTTAGATGCGCAAACAAACAAACACACACCTGCATTACCGCAGCCAACCATGAGAATGCGATGGCGTTTCGGAATGTAGAGATGGAAGAGTGGGGCGAGGCCTGAGTATTGCTGGTACCAGTCGAAAGGCCCATTGTCCTGCCTGTATCTGTTGTCCCAGTAAGAAGCATCTCCGTATGCCTGCGGATTCCCTAATGTCATCCTTACCAGCAACACTAACACCACTTCCCACTTCTTTAACCAATTTCTTCTGCCTCAGAACACCTGCCCTGCCCCTCCCCCAGGAGATCTAGTGGAATGAACTTTTGATATTGATGGGTCAACGACATAATATTTATAGGCAGAGGAATGAGAGAAAGGGCAACGCTTTTCTTCTCTTCTCTGGATCCTCCATTATTCAACCGACACAAACTATTTTTCTCGTGGAATACGTCCCTTACATTCCATTGATATGCGTATCATATTTTCTGGGCTCGCTATTTATCTAATTTAAGACGCAACACCAAACGAGGAGACCTTGAGAGTCCAAAATCCTAGCCTTGTATCCGAGAAGAAAATCTTATGTTCAAGTTCAGGACACCTAAATGATAAATTTAAAGGGAGGGTAAGTGTTTTCATTGTTATTTGTATTTTAATAAAATGTTTAATGGTATTATCAAAGATTTTAAAGTTTATTTTAATAAAGGGTTTAAAAGCATTACCAAAGACTTAGGCGTGTAGAAACGAATGAAAAAATATGTCAATATGGACATGGAGGAAATTGATTTTTAAACTCACTTTTATAAATGTTAATTTATGAAAAAGTATTCATCACTTCATTTACGGGAGGGTCATAGTGTGAGGCCATATGCAAAATTTTAATTTAAATGCTTTTGTTGTTTTCATCGTAAAAATCAATATTATAATTGTATTTGTCTTTTTAATATTTGTTATTTATTTATTATGTGCATTTTTCCAGTGTCATTATTTTATTTAATATAGTTTTGCTTAATTTGAAAAAAAATAATATAGTGATGCTGACAAGTAGGTTTATTTAGCAATGTAACCATATACTTATTTATGGTGTTGAAATTTTTTAATTTTTAATTTTGGATTAAATTATTATAATTTTTAAGGGAAGAAAGATTGTTGCTCTCTCCACCCAGGTTCAATTTTTGTAAGCGATATGATGTTCTTGTTGAGTCCTATTGTAATGATTGTATTTCAAGCTTTCCTTGATTCCTTCGGAATAGAAGGAAGGTGATTTTTCCGCAAAAAAAAAGGTTAGTTTAAATAGTTAAATGAGTGAATTATAAATAGAAAGTTATTAAATTAAATTTCTAAATTGATTGCTTTTGTGAATATTGTAAACCTTACTTATATCGAAATATCATCTTTAATAATCATCTTTAATAATGAAAAGTGGTTAAAAAAATTCTTATGATATATATTTTGTTGAAAAAAAATTGAAAAAATAATTTTAAACAAATAGAAAAAAAAGATAAGATTAAATTAAAATAAACAAATTACATAAGATTGAATTGAAATAAACCAAGCAGAGAAAAACAATGAAAGTGATAGCTAAAATAAAATAAACCAATTAGAACATAAAAATTGATACTTATTAACATTACAAAAGTATGAAAACAACATGGAAAAGAATAAAACAAATTTTTGTTACAACATTACACAACAAATAATTAATGGTTAGGTTATCCTTTGCTATCATATGGATTTATCTTTTTAACATGTGAGTATCATTATATTCACTTGTTTGGGATATCTTTGATATTTTAATATTATTTCAAGTTTCTTTTGGTTTTAGTGAAAACTTTATTAAGAAATGTAAAGGATGTTTCGATATAATTAGAAGTAACATTTTTAGTAAATTTATTAAAATAAAGTAATGTTATTATTATTAAATTTATATTTATTTTTATATGATTATAAATTAAAAGACATTAAAAATTAAAAGGAAAACTGGTGACTTAAATTTACATTTGTTTATATTGTAATTTTATATTTAGAGAAAGTAAGTGATTTGAATTTAAATTTGTGTATATTGTCTTTTTATATTTATAAGTAGAGTAAGTGATTTAAAAAAATAATTGTTTTTCTATTTTTGTTAGTTTGTTTGTGATTTATGGGAATAGCATTTGGTCTAAAAAACTGTGACTTTGAGGTATTTAAGCCATCAAAATTACTTAGGAACCGCACTTGCCCTAAGTCATACCAACTATTAACATGATTGGATTTGTATGTGTCTCCTTCTAACTACCTTGCGGGTTTTGAACTCGGGTCGCCATGTAGACCAAGGCCTGTCGAAACCAACCTTGCTAATGGGGGATTTGACTTAAAAATTTGCACGTCATCGGATCCTAACAGAGTGGAACAAAGCCTGGTGGGCTAGCTCAAGTGGTTGAGTGCTGTAAGTTGTGAGCAGAAGGTCTCGGGGTCAAATCTCTGAGTGGCTATACATTGCTATATAAGGGCCTCACTTGATGTCCCCATTGGGTTAGCTCTGTAATCAGAGCGAACGGAGTGCGGCCCTTCAGGTGGGCCCCCTGTGATTTCTTACCATGGATGTAGCAACCCCATTGGGGTTTTGTTGAACCACATGTGGAAAAAAAAATGGAACAAGGAGGAGCATAATATTGACCTAAATACCCAGACAACTCTATGATTAGACAAAAGACAAAGAGACACAAGATGGGCATCACATGACTGAAATACAAAGAAAGAGGCCAAGTCATTGAATTGACCTGGGAGAAGGGAAAATTTTAGGGGCGAATTATAGCCCATGGGCGAAATTATAGGGGTCACCAAGAAACCCTGGGCGAATTTTTAATATTAAATGGGTTTTTTTGAAATTTAATAAATTAGCCCACATTTTATGAATGCCCACAATGTGAAAAATCGGATAGCCCACCCAGCGAGAGAGGGGAAAACGCGATTTAGCCCGGTGAAAGATGGAGAAAATGGTCGGTTCGCCCCCATCATTCCCGTAATGGAGTCCAAAGGTAGTTGGTTCGCCAGTAAATTTTCATTCATGGAGGCGTGAGCAGCTCGTTCGCCCATGTTTTCATTCATAGAGGGGATTGCTAGTTTGTTCGCCCCGATTTATGGACCATAGGGCATTTTCGCTAGTTATTTCGCCCTGGATTCGAGGTTTTTGGTTGAATTCGGTCCCCAAATATATATTTTCTAATTTCTGGGCCAAATATTTCGTGGAATTTGATCAATGGAGGTATCCATGCTGTTTTTGACCTCCCCATTTCGCGGTTAATGAGAAAATCGGGGTTTTAGCTCCCAAATTTGTTAGTAAGATGGGAAAATGTGCAATGGTCTAGACTCTAGTGATTCAGTGAAATGGGGACGTTTTTTCCCCTATATAACGCTGCAAGGGTGAACAATTTATCCCATACAAACCCAAATGAAGAATTGTATGATTCATATCTTTGCATGAAGCTTGAGTTGGGTTACAATTTTACAGTGGCTGAGTGGAAAGCAATTCGACAGTGGCTGAGTGGAAACTGGAAAATATCTTCATTTTTTCAAGGTTCCTTGGGGTTTGCAGTCTTTGACCCTTTACAGAGGTTAGTTTCCATTCCTCTAACACTTCAATTCGGTTATGTAATTCATCTTCTATCTCATTCCTTGTCTGGAATAGTCTTAAAAATTAATTGTGTGCAAAACTCTGTAGTTTTATTCCTTGTCATGGTTCATCTTTTCCATTAGATTTCATTATGTCCAAAAATTAGGTTGTCTATGTCGTTCTTTTGGTGGTACTGGTAATAAGGTACCAACCCTTAGTCTTGTTCAGAACCCTTCGCCATTTGCCTGATGGATATTTAGAATATCTTCCAAAATTCATTGATCATGACCCAATAACAATTGATGCATATATCAAGTGCTTCAAGATTTCACTTGTGACTTTGGTGTTGGGTATGAGGATATTTTTATACATCTTTTGGTGCATTTGTTGAAAGAGGATGCTAGATCCCGGTTCAAAACTTTGTTGAAAAACATGATTTTAGCTTGGCAACAATTAGACAATCTTTTCTTACATTGATGGGGAAAGAGAGGATTATTTTCATATATTGGTGGATTTTAGTTCTTTGAAAAAAGATGATTTTGAAATTTTAACAACATTTAATGGGAAATTTCATAAGTCTTATCTTGGAAAAGAGAGTTTAATGCCTTATTCAAGGTTGTTTCCATGTTGTTTATATTAATATTGATGATTTCAATTTCTCAGAGGGAGGTATTCTCCATATTTGGATGCTATGTTTGGTGATGCTTTAAAAGTTGAATGTAATATGATGGATTATAACCTATTGTCTACTTCTCACTCACGGTCTCTCAAGAAAGGTGGAGGTGGACAAGAATGACTTATAACATTGCCATCATCTGAAAAGGATGAAATAGAAGCACCTAGTCTACCCTTAAAATTGCAAAATCCATTGTTAGAGGAATCATTTTTTCTCTAGAGTAGTAATTTCATTATAACGGGCCATAAGTTTTTAATGAAATAGGGGTTTTCCTAATTTTATAGGTAATATTTAGCCTAAAAATCTTATTGGGATAGCATTCCATGTGGATTTTGTTCACCAAACTTCTATGGTAAATATGGTATTTCTTAGCAAATTGGTTTCTCAATATTTAGTATATTATGGTGTATCTGTGCATATGAGATTATTATTATTGACAATTATTGTGTTGAATCTTGATACCTTCTTTGTTTTTTATTATGATATTTTACCTTCAATTATTTCTACTATTGTAATTTTGGTTTATATTTCTTAGGATCTTGTAAGTTAAATTCTGTCGGTCTAAGCAAATCCTCTTGCAACCAGTCTGGCCTTATGCTTTTTCACTCTCCCATCTAATTTATATTTGATTTTGAAAATCCATTTGCACCCCACTGTTGGTTTATCCTTAGGAAGTTTTGTCAATTCCCATGTGTTATTTTTCTGAATTGCCCTCATTTCTTCATCCATTGCCTTGTCTCAATCACTAAATCCTTTTGCTTATGCAAAAATTGAGGTTCATCTGTTTTTAGTCCATTGCTTAATGCTGCATAGATCACTCTTTCTATCTCTTTGTGTTTGGATCTAGTAATCCTTCTTCTCTAGATTGACTTGCAATTTGGATTCCTAAGTCTTGAAGAGTTCTCAGGTTCCATTTTGGTACTCTTTTCTCCATTCCTCTGTTGGAACTTTTTACCAGTGTCTTCCTCCTATATGTCATTTGGTTGATTCTGTCTTTCTTGATTTTGAGCATTGGATATCTCTCGTCTTCTGCATCAATTTGGGATTCTTCTTTGTTTGATGTAGAGGAAGGAATCTGTCACAACTAATGGCTCATGTTCTTCAAAAACATTTCTACTGATAATGACATCTTGGCTTCCTGGTTCAATACATCTGTAAGCCTTTGATTTTTCACTCTAACCTAGAAAGATGCATTTAATGCTTTTGTCATCTAATTTTGTTCATTTTTTCCTTAGGGATATTGACATGTACAGTGCTCCTGACTCCTGAGACTATCAAGAGGTAGTGCTCCTGACATTCAGTGGCAAAGTGTCTGAATCTACAATACCCTGCAATTAAACGCAAATTATAAGAGCCTACACTTAATTGTATAATAAATGGTTACTTATCAAGGGCAATAAAAAAGGTGCACCAATGAAAGAAAAACACTCACTAGCAAGAAACCTATGTACTTGGGAAGTAATTCTTGAAGTTCATTAGAATTGAAAACATGCCTAACATACAACTTGAGATTTTCCTTGGCATTGTAGTAACATTCATAGAGGTCCTGGGGATCCTTTAGGGGAGTGAATAGAATGGACTTGAACTCAACATCAACATTAAAGTGGATCCATGCTAAGGGTTTTTCCTCACTAAAATCTTGAGCACAAATTGCAACATTAACATATGAACTTCAAATTATTGTCTATACAACATCATAAACCTCTAAAACCACGAGATATTAATTCTTTAGGTTTTTGCATACCTATCTCACTGGAAGATTACAACCTATTTAATAACTCAAGCCATGTACTAAAACTCTAAATACATGAATAATTATTTCTATTGTCAAAGACACTCACAAGGACCTCCACATGTAGCAACATTATATACTCAGACCCTGCTAGATTATCTTAGTTTTCCACATGTAGTAATATCCCCTCTGCAGGATCTGTGTAGTGGTATAGAACACCATGATGTCCCATGATCCCCATAGGCAATTGGTATGGCCTTAGGACCCAAATTTTAAACCCAAACCATGGTGTGGGACAAGAAATCCATCCATAGTGTTACAAATCTCAAAATTTACACCATACCCCACTTGAAGCTCAAAATTTTCTACTTTTACCATTTGATACTCTATTGTTTTTCTGGGGGGACCTTGATTTTAGTATTTTGAACCTTTTTTTTTAGTTGTTTCCTCTACTATGTTTTTCAGTAGAAATTTTTCTTGGAAGTTGGATTGTGGAACTAAACATTATAATTTTAAGGATTTTTGTACATTCTTCTCCCAAAATCCCAGACATGGTTAAAACATAGTACATTCTAAACATGGTTAAGATAGATGCGCATTTTAGACAGTTTTGAATGTGTTCTATGGTTTCTGCTTGTCTCCCTTAAAAATTCGCCCAGGGTTTCTACTTTTACCATTTGATACTCTATTGTTTTGTTCAACTCTCCTTATGGCTCATGTTCTTCAAAAACATTTCTATTGATAATGACATCTTGGCTTCCTGGTTCAATACATCTGTAAGCCTTTGATTTTTCACTCCAACCTAGAAAGATGCATTTAATGCTTTTGTCATCTAATTTTGTTCATTTTTTCCATAGGGATATTGACATGTACAGTGCTCCTGACTCCTGAGACTATCAAGAGGTAGTGCTCCTGACATTCAGTGGCAAAGTGTTTGAATCTACAATACCCTGCAATTAAATGCAAATTATAAGAGCCTACACCTAATTGTATAATAAATGGTTACTTATCAAGGACAATAAAAAAGGTGCACCAATGAAAGAAAAACACTCACCAGCAAGAAACCTAGGTACTTGGGAAGTAATTCTTCAAGTTCATTAGAATTGAAAACACGCCTAACATACAACTTGAGATTTTCCTTGGCATTGTAGTAACTTTCATGGAGGTCCCGGGGATCCTTTAGGGGAGTGAATAGAATGGACTCGAACTCAACATCACCTTTTGCATTAAAGTGGATCCATGCTAAGGGTTTTTCCTCACTAAAATCTTGAGCACAAATTGCAACATTAACATATGAGCTTCAAATTATTGTCTATACAACATCATAAACCTCTGAAACCACAAGAATTTAATTCTTTAGGTTTTTGCATACCTATCTCACTGGAAGATTGCAACCTATTTAATAACTCAAGCCATGTACTAAAACTCTAAATACATGAATAATTATTTCTATTGTCAAGGACACTCACAAGGACCTCCACATGTAGCAACATTATATACTCCTACCCTACTAGATTATCTTAGTTTTCCACATGTAGTAATATTCCCTTTGCAGGATCTGTGTAGTGGTATAGAACACCATGATGTCCCATGATCCCCATAGGCAATTGGTATGGCCTTAGGACCCAAATTTTAAACCCAAACCATGGTGTGGGACAAGAAATCCATCCATAGTGTTACAAATCTCAAAGT
Source organism: Larix kaempferi (assembly GCA_027924585.1). Classification (NCBI taxonomy): domain Eukaryota; kingdom Viridiplantae; phylum Streptophyta; class Pinopsida; order Pinales; family Pinaceae; genus Larix; species Larix kaempferi. Next base: position 19,575,390 of record BSBM01000217.1, on the reverse strand, counting down.
TTACACCATACCCCACTTGAAGCTCAAAATTTTATGCTTTTACCATTTGATACTCTATTGTTTTTTCTGGGGGGACCTTGATCTTAGTATTTTGAACCTTTTTTTTGAGTTGTTACCTCTACTATGTTTTTCAGTATAAATTTTTCTTGGAAGTTGGATTGTGGAACTAAACATTATAATTTTAAGGATTTTGTACATTCTTCTCCCAAAATCCCAGACATGGTTAAAACAAAGTACATTCTAAACATGGTTAAGATAGATGCGCATTTTAGACAGTTTTTGAGTGTGTTCCAGGGTTTCTGCTTGGTTCCCTTAAAAATTCGCCCAGGGTTTCTGCTTTTACCATTTGATACTCTATTGTTTTTATGGGGGGGCCTTGATTTTAGTATTTTGGACCTTTTTTTTTAGTTGTTCCTCTACTATGTTTTTCAGTAGAATTTTTTCTTGAAAGTTGGATTGTGGAACTAAATATTATAATTTTAAGGATTTTTGTACATTCTTCTCCCAAAATCCTAGACATGGTTAAAACAGAGTACATTCTAAAGATGGTTAAGACAGATGCGCATTTTAGACAGTTTTTTAGTGTGTTCCAAGGTTTCTGCTTGGTTCCCTTAAAAATTCACCCAGGGTTTCTGCTTTTACCATTTGATACTCTATTGGTTTTCTGGGGGGACCTTGATTTTAGTATTTTGAACCTTTTTTTTTAGTTGTTTCCTCTACTATGTTTTTCAGTAGAAATTTTTCTTGGAAGTTGGATTGTGGAACTAAACATTATAATTTTAAGGATTTTTGTACATTCTTCTCCCAAAATCCCAGACATGGTTAAACAGAGTACATTCTAAACATGGTTAAGACAGATGCGCATTTTAGACAGTTTTGAGTGTGTTCTAGCATTCTTGTACCTAAAGAATGATTTGTTGTTCATGTTGAATATGGTGCCTGTGTTTTTGCCTCTATTGTTGGTGTATAAAGTAACGGAGATGCAATTCATGCAAATGCTACCTTTATATTGCTACCCTTTAAGCATTCATCTTTGGTTCTCCCACTAGGTCAACTACAAGATCTGGATTTCTATCTAAATCAACTAAATCTTGAGCTATGGAGTTAGAACATAGTGAAGTGATGTTACTAAAATTGGTGTTGTCCCTACCTTTGAATTTAACTATGATGCTTCTACCACTGAAGGATTTGGATTCATGTGATGGAAACTATGGCAAGACTAATGCTAGTTTTATTCCTATTGGAACCATATCTGCATGATCAATGGTGGACCTGGGTAACCAACTATTCATGTTTCTACTTGTAAATGAAGAGTTGCAACAACGTATAGCCACTAGAATACCCTTGTAATAATCCAAGCAATTTGAAAATGGTTGGCAGGATTAATTTCATTTACCATATATTAGAAAATAGACACTGGAATTACTATAGACACTAGAAAGTTTCCTATGCTTGGGTTGTATAGAGATAGTAATGGCTTGACGATTGGATTTGGATAGTAATGATCAACTGCCCGATTGGATAGAGATAGTAATGGCTTCCCAATTGGATTTAGCCCCCCGATTTAGAGAGTAATTACTTCCCAAAGAGTAATTAATGGTTGTAGATAGGAGAGGGCGGGGTTTTAAACAGTTCATACACGAAACTAGGTCTAAGCATATAGAAAAGTTTTTCATATTTTTAATGTGCAATTTAGTTTCTAGAAAATATATAACAAAAACATAAAATAGAACCACAACAACTCATCTAGACTGTAAATTTGATCCTATAGAGAATTAATTTCTTCATTGATGCTATATGAAGTTTTCTCCATATAGTTTCCCTGGTTCTTCATTCTCCCTTTCCCAACTCTTCTTTTTAAATAAGTATTAAACATTAGATGTTAGGTAGTTGCATATGGGTGGAACGTGGCTTAACAACCCATAACAATCCTTAACCTTGACCAACTGTGCCGATACATGGCCCAAAAGAATGTACATGTTGAATAGTCCCCATGTCTGGGAGTTTGGGAGAATAATGTACAACAATGTTCCTTAAAATTATAATGCTTAGGTCCAAAATCTCACTTCCACGGGCCTAGGGTTTTTTTATTCCTTCAAGTGGTTCATCGAGGTTTGCTCAATTTCCAATGCCCCTTCTAACTGTACCTTCAAGGTGGAAACATCTGATCATTCTGCTTTCTTTGCTTCTGCTTCTTGATATTTTAGTAGCTGATGCCTGAGATGTTCATTAGTTCTTCTTTCTTTTCTCAACTCAACAAGAGCACATATAATCTCTCCTTCCCAGTAAACTTCCATAGTCTCTTCATCCTCGGACTCTTCAATGTTTCTTTCAATTGATAAGGGAACTTCTTTTGAGTAAATATTTTAAGATTGTCCCAAATCCTTTTGGTTGAAGGTTGCTGCCCTAATTTAGCCTTCACATCATCAAATAATCTATTTAGAATAACATTCTTTGCTACTGCATGACATATACATAATATTTTTGCAGCTGCACCAATTCTAACATGTTATGAGCTCTCCTTGACGCTTCTACAAATTTATGGCTAAGCTGTTTATGAAGCATACATCCCTCACACATATTCTTAACTCATAAACTGATAAATGTTTGTTAAACCATTGACCATGTTTATTTTCCTTAGTTAAATTAGATTTTGATAACATAGGTGCCCATATTTTAAATGCCACATTTTAATGAATCAGGTGTATAGAAATAGAGCTTGTAAGGCATGAGTGGATAGGAATTTGTACAATCCAATTTTGCAGTGGAGCACTCCCAGGGGTCTTGCACTTGCTTCAAAATTGTGCTCCAGACCTGCAATTTTGTAGTCCCTAGAAAATTTAGGGAGCACACTTGCCAGTGCATGTGTTTTTAATATTAACTACCAGAGTTAATGTTTTAATTATATTACTTTTATTAACTTATACTTTAGCATCTGTTACAGCTCAATTTAGCACTTTAGTGGCAAAGTACCAATCCACTAGTTATTTGAAATGCAACTACAGAAAACTACTACCGCTGTCGCCTTAGCTTGAGTTTTCCCACGTTTTAGGCCACTTTGGTTTATCAGCTGAAGCCTAAGCCTTGCAGTAGTTACTCCAACAACTTCAAGTTCGAAGCAATTTATTTTCTCCAATTCAGTTTTATTTCATTCAAATTCAGTCATTCTTCTACCTGTAAAATCTCAACAATACCTTAGACAAGAATTAAAGCACGTTGGATGGATTTTTGAAGACTCTGTTTGTTTTGCCAGCTTACTTGGTTATGCAAATTAAGATAACAGCTAAAGTGGATTCGCATTATGTCCTGTCAAGGTTTCATTGAGATTGTAGGGTTCTTAATGTCAAAAGTGTCTCAGATTGGTTAGCTGCTAATATCTTCAAGAACAATTTTTTATAAGATAGATCAGAATAGGATGCTTAAAGTAATCCCAGGAATATAAATCCTAATTCTCATTATATCTACAATAATTACTCTGTCTGAGAGCAACAGGGTTTCTTGTAGCTTTTTTTCATGGACAAGTTTTTTTTTAAATGTTTATTGATGGTTTGGGGTTTGAAAGTGGGTAAATATTCAAGTTTCTAGCTTACACCTGAAATTACATCAGCTGCAGCTGAGATTCACATGAAACTTGTCATTGTTGCCTTCCATGTTGCATTAGTAAAACATGAAATGATGATAGTTTGTGCCATTCAAACATCCCTTGACATGCAAATTGACTATGTCTCGCAACTATAGGTATCAATACAGAATTTGGCCAACTATAGGTACCTTAAAATTCTCAAATATGCAAATCAGTGTTCTAGAATTCATTTTGCTTACATTATGTTCTTTTGGATTGCTGCTCCAGTTGATCTAAAATCTTAGAAACCCTCATCCATTGTCTTAAGTGAAGAATTATTGGTCCCCTCTATAGAAGAGAGTCCTCTTGTAATTATAGTATGTTGGTCCTCTTTTTAGGAGTTTAATTTTAGTCACCACATGTCCTTTCCTCAATTAATTACTTTTTTCCAAAGCAAGTCAAATAAATGCTTACTTCAGTAATCAAGGAAGGATTCCATTGTTATAAATGGGGCAACCTAATTGATTGGGACAGGGATGAATTTTGTGAATTGTTGGGCTGAGTCTTGTAACTTGCCATTGCAGACTGGATTTGGGCCTTGGAGCTTGTATAAAGCTCCTTGACTGTGCCAGATTTAATTTCATAGTATCAATCATCAATTTATAGTCTATTTTTAGGTACTATTGAATTCAGAGTATTTATTGTCAGTTTGGTATGCTACATGCATGAAATTCCCAAGGGAGGTCTACATTCATACTCTTTGAGAATCTCAAATTCTAATAATATTCTACATTACTGTGAAGATAAAATAATTTTCACACTTAATCTATCTATATAGTTTGTTCATGTTGAGAGGCCAATCATACCTTAATTTAGCCTGTTTCCAGCCTTGTGCTTGATGTCATGCATGGAATTGCAATCTTGATACTACACAACTGTCTTGATTTTCTGTCTTTTCCTCTTTATAGAGTCATGAATAATTTTGTAAACCACGTTGGTGTAGCTGCATGAACTGCTCATTGCTGCACAATATTCCTTATATAATGGTTCCAGTACATTGTTGAGGATATCTATATAGATAAATATCATAAGTCCTCATCATGGCCATGAATTTTTAGGATTTTCATAAAACAACAATCAAATATAAGTACACACATTATTATATTTGTAGTCAAATAAGAGTTGATGGAAATTTCAACCAACAGTTAGAACATGGGATTCTCTTACTCTGTGGATTTTTTTTTTTGGTTGCTGAAATTTGTTGTCATTCAAAACACTACCATGTAAAAGTTTAGAATGGAAGAAACACAACCAAGCCTCCAGATATCATGTTTGAAAATTGTAGGTGGTTATGGGGCATTACTAGTACATAAACTCTGAATTCATGTCATCATGGATAACTTACAAGTTGTACTAATTTTATATCATTTTTCTCATGCAGGTTTCACTTTGGGTTTCTAAATTGATTTGATATCTTAATAACTGTGGAATATTCAACGAAATGTCAAACAATGATTGTGGAAAGAAAGCATCAAAATAGAGGGATGTATTATCATACTTTTAGAAGCCTCAATCCAAGAATCCAAATTCTCTTCATGATTCAAACTCTTTTGAGCAACCCATCAACGAGAGAGATGTCAACTCTTCTGAGAATGCATCTAATATACATATAATAGATGATAGAATGGGTTCCTCTAGTGAACAAAGTGGGATAAATGCAATTCAACCAAAAATTGGCAATGACAATGTTGAAGGTTTTAACTTGGAAGGCAACAAAAAATGATTCATCATCACGAAAAAGGAAAAAAGACCAATGGGACATAGGGAGAAAATTCCAATCGGAATGGGCCTCAAAATTTCCATTTATTGAACCAATACCTCCAATAAATGAGAAAGAGGCTTCGCGAGAAGTTAAATGCGTTGTATGTAGTTGGAAACTTGGAAAGGTAGTAAAATTGCAAATGAAGTTAGATACAATAGAGAAGCATGTAGGAAAGGTGTATGTTAAGAAAATTGAAAATGGTGAGGAGACGTCTATTACCAAATGGAAATCTTCTGAGGAATGTCGACATGTCAAATATCAAGAAGAATATAATATATACTTAATAAGGAAAAGTAAACTCGAGGCAAGTGGAGGAACCATCACATATCTATTTGGAAAGACAATGGAGAGAAATTTGTTATCCAAGACGACACAATTAAGCACCGTATTTCACATCTTATCTAGAGGTCGTCCTATGACAGATTATCCAGATTACAAGAACTATGTATCTTTTCTTGAAGTATCGAATTTTCCATCTTCTCACTGGTCTATAACGAGTGGTTGGGAATGGGAAAGATATGTAGCTCAAGTAGAAAATGATGATTTGAAAGAGAAGATTGCAAATGCTAGGTTTTTTTCACTATCTTTGGATGAAGTTACAGCTGTCGATAATACTTCATGAATCTGCATGAGTATTTATATGGTTAATGATCATATTAGGCATTCACATTTACTTGGGATTCATTAAATGAAGAAGAGTTCTACAGCTGGAAATATTTATGAACTTGTTATTAAGACTTTGAAGGAAATTGGTGGTATGGATGATTTAATGATTGTGAAAAGGTTGGTATGTGTTGGAGCCGATGGAGCATCAATCATGCAAGGACAAAGGAATGGCCTTTGTGTCAAAATACAACTATCAGCTTCACCATTTATGATTAGTATTCATTGTATGGCTCATAGGATGAATCTTGCATTTAAAACAATAAGTAAGTTTCCATTGGTTTCAAAAGTTGAAGAACTTGTACGTGAGACTCATGCATACTTTTGTCGTAGTCCCAAGCGATTTACAGAGTTTCAACAATTTGCTGACGGTGTTACAAATAGAAAAAAGCTATTGAAAGATGTTGATACAAGATGGATCTCATTGAATGGACCAGCTCAAAGACTATTTAGTGAATACCAATCATTGGTAGGGGTGATGTATGAACATCGCTTTAGTGTAGACAAAGCTCAAGACCTTCTCTTTCGACTAACTAATATAGAGACATTATTAACATTGGCTGGAATTCTTCCTTTGTTTCATGAAATGAATGTCCTTGTGAAAATGGCTCAGAGTCGCAAAATGTATATTGCAGAGTACACAAATGCAAGAAAATTGGCATGCCTTGCATTGGATAATTTGTATACAATGCCAGAGTCTTTTATGGGTCAAACATTTAACGGTTGGACTACTATCATTGATACAGAAAAGAGTGAAAATTATTTGAAGTTTGATGAAAAAGGGAGACTATGTATGGAAGTGCGTGGGTATATGGTTCCATTTTATTATGTTAGTAAGATGGGACAAACCACCAAAGAGTGCCATGTGTCAAGAGACCAATTTTATATTGTGATTTCAGTGAAACGCAACTTGATACAAATTGCACAATCACTATCATTAGAGATAAGAGAATGATTTCCTCTAGATTAATTATTGGAAGCTATGTCTATGGTATACCCTCATTATTGGAACTTTGAAAAAGATAGAAATGCTTTAAAAGTCGACTTTCTAGCAAAATTGAATACTTTAGTGCACCACTTTGGTAGGAATGTTAAGGTAGAAGGAGAAGAGATTGGAGGTATATTAGATTCATCAAAATTACATCAACAAGCCACTTGCTTTGCTCAAACAATGTCAGATCAATATCATGCTTTTTCGAAACCTATAGAATATGGTGCAGTAACCAAATTATGGACTATATTAGGTGAAAGTCAATACATACAAGAAAACCTATCAGAGTATTTCAAATTAGTCGATTTATGTCAAACCATGATTTTGGGATCAATGGAGGATGAAAGAATGTTTAGTGCATTGTTATTCTTGATGTCAAAGTTGAGGAACAAGCTTGATAAGAATATGGATACTTGTTTAAGATTATATGTAACAAAGTATGGCATTGCCAATTTTCCATTCAATAGAGCACTGGCACTCTGGCGATTAGATTGTGAGAGAAGAGGAGAATACAATATAACAAATGTCTCCAATGAACTTGATATGGAACATAATGTTTTAGAGGCTCATAATGATATTTCATTTACAGATGTTCATGTTCAGAATGTAGAAAGTGAAGAGCGACATGAGAATTGGGAATTTGATATGCCACAAGATATAATCTAAACCAATATACATTGGCAGTGTATAAATAATGAATGGAATTTAATAGATCATGTGATTTTTTGTAGTTTGACTTCGATGTTCCTCTATTCTTGGAGTAGGTTGGAAAAGGAAAATTCTTGATGGGAGAAAGATTACCATACATAAATTTGAAGTTGCATTTCAGGTAAAAATAGGTTCTATAGTGTATTAAATATAGTAATATTAGAGCTACATTTCCTTGATGCAAAGCTATTTTAAGTTTGATGTTTTGATAGTTAACTAATGCATTGTTTTTTTTTTCTTATTTGTGACAGGAAATGAAGTTGGGACCTATCTATCCATAGATAATGTCCTAGTATTAAAGGTTAAGTAATTAATTTAACAATACTTCCACTTAGCAAGAATGGGCTCATTCAAAAGTTAAAACTCAAGTACATGGAATTGCTTGTATTTCTAGCTTTGATATCTTGGCAAATATGAATGGTTTGCTTGTTTCTTACATTTGGAGCATTTTTTCAAGTTTGGAAGTTTGCATTTATTTTGGTTAAATATATTTTTATTCCCTTGATAATTGATTGCGGTTTGAGCCCTTTGTACTAGTTTGATTCGTTTCATAAATTATTTGTTTTTTTATTACATTTGGAGCATTTTTTCAAGTTTGGAAGTTTGCATTTATTTTGCTTATATTTTTGTATTCCCTTGATACTTGACTATGAGATCTGAGTTGCTAAGCGAAGAGAAAAATGGTCTATGCATTGGCTTACTAGGTTCCTATGCATCCATCGTAGGAGACCTATTGGCACGAGACCGACATTTCTCTAATGTAATTGGCATAATTTTCATATGTCCACATACTGTCAATACAGTATTCACTTGAATCTCAGCACCTACAGGGTAACATACTATCAAAGGAGCATTCCAAACCTTGCTACTATACAGGTTAATTCCACTACTATTCTTAGGAGATTGAATTACATGCACAAGGGTGCTCAGAACTGTTGTTTACATCCATGTAGCCTCCTTTTAGACCCTCAAAATGAGGATTGGATGCTGATAAGTCTACCTAGGCTTGTTTTTGTCCCCTTTCTAACTCCTGGCCATTTGGTATAGAAGCTTTCTCCCAGGCCAAAATATGCAATTTCCTTGATTCTCTTTTTTGCAGACCAGAAGTAGTTCATCAAGCTCCCAAGCTCACTTGGGAATCCTTTCGAGATCAGGAATTTAGAGCTTTAAAAGATTGGGATGGTTGTCAAAAAAGGTTGGATAAGTAGTATTCTCCATCCAAGTTAAGGTCAGAAACATCCAAGCTGTGAAAATATCTGGTAGTTTTTGGCAAGTCATAAATTCCAAAACTGAATAGACTGATATTGCATATTAATTTCTAAGTATTTTGACGTAAAGGAAGATGAATTCTAATTTTGAAATGGTTTTTGTACTATAAAACCTTTTGGTCCATAGCAGGATATTTATTTTTCCCATAACAACCATACCAACTTAGCAACTTCACATTTAAAGAAAAAATGACTAGCATTCCTTCATTTTGTTGGCAGAAACTATACCTGGAGTGGCCTGCTACTCTCTTCCTCAAAGAGAACCGTGTAAGGAGTTTACTTTTGACAGCTACCCATCCAAATGCTGATATCTTTTCCAAAAATGGTTCCAGAATTAATATTTTTCTACTCCAAAGTTCTTGAATAAAGCAAGATAGTACCCTTCTCTAACCAAATAGGTACCTCTACCTTTCACATTATAGCATAGCTTTTCCAAGGAACAGTCTACACATGATCTTTCTCTGATAAAGAGATTCGTATGGGCCATACAAGATCTTTCTTTGATCAAGATCTTCATATGGGCTATTGATCAAAGCTTTCCATCTTACTTATGTTATTCTTCTGATCTAATCTTCCAATGGCTTGTGTTCCCAGTAGTCATTAAATTTCACCCATGCTCTTTGTAGAAGTAGTTCACAAACTATTTCTAACTCTGGAATATTTTATATGCTTGGAAACTCTACCATTGATCATCCTAGAACTTAGCAATCTTTCCACCTCAGACTATTGAGAATGCATGGTCAACAATTAATTTCCTTTTTTTATTATCAAGTTCCCTATGCTTGAACAAGAGGAAGAGTTACACAACCCCCTATCCTTGATTGTAATATTCAGCTATTGGAAAAACAATGAGTTTAGGTATGAAATCTGTTAAATTGGATGTCTCTCCAACCCAGTGACAATGGGCTTGTACTGCACATTGGAAATCATTATGTTTTGGAGAGTTCTTTTCCCTTCCATATTAGCAATGGATAGGTATACACTCGAATATTTCCACTGTGTCTGACCCAAATAACACCTGTTGAAAATAATCATCTTTTAATACACCTGGTTCTTTTCCCTTCTATATCATCTTTTAATACACCTGTTGAAAATAATGCCAACGAAAATGAACAATATATGGGTGAAAGAGAAGCTATTTTTTTTATTTTCTAGTTTTAAAAGATGGTTCAATTCATTTGATGGATTTAAAATGAGATTTAAAAGATAAATGAGCTTTGTTTTCTTTCAATTTAAATCCATATTTGATTTTTGGGGTTAAATTTGAGTTCCAAAACAAAAAAGGGGGCAAAACCTATTTTTTAATGACTAATAAAAAATAAAAATTATGCAATGCCCAAACAATGGCATGTCATGTACAAACAAACACCAAACACCATTCAACCCATATTAATCTATTCAAGTGCACTTCTAGGTTGTGCAACCTATACATGAAGTTGTATGACACCACCAAAGAATAATAAGGCCTATACAGACACCTAGGAATGAAATTGACAGTCATAAAGTGACCCAACAGTAAATTTTGAAAGCTAGTAGATGAAAATAGATGCCCAACAATTGAAATTAGTCAATTTCCTACAGATATTCGTTGTATAGAAGTAATATTTGTCCAATTAAGCAACAATTTGACAGATCAGCCATAGATTTGTATTTTTTCTGATGTATTTTCCATAAATATCAGTCTTTGCATAAATTTGGCAGATTCATGGCAAATACAGTGGTTTGGCAGTAAATCAGAAGGTTTTTCAGCAAATGTTTCAGTAGACATCTCCCTATTTCAAATTTTAGTAGTTTGAGCAGGTATTCTCTATCTTTCTTCCAGTATTTGCAATTTTGCATAGGAAAGATCATATTTGTAGCTCTACATCTATATTTCAACAGTAGATATAATGATAGACTATAGTGCCTGTTTTGTTAAGGCCATTGCTTGGTCCCCTCATCAACATGGCCTCCTTGCTTCTAGAGGTGGGATAGTAGATAGGTGCATTCACTTCTGGAACACAGTAATAGGCTCTTAGTTGAATAGTATGGATATTGGAAGTCAAGTATATACCCTTGATTCATTTGATAATATAACAAGATTTCATAGTGGGTCTCTGTGTTATAAGCATGTGACACTTGCTTCAAGTTTATAGGTTTGTAATCTTATCTGGTCAAAGAATGTCAACGAACTTGTTAGCACTCATGGCTATTGCGAGAAGAAAATAATATTATAATAGTGTGGTGATGTCCAACCATGTCAAAGGTTAGTTGATTTTATTATCTTGGTTTAGATAATTCCGCTCTCCAAACTCTTGAAATCCATAATCTTACGTTTTAATACGGTAGACTCTGTAACAATTTGCAGGTGTGTATGTAGTTTGGGTACCAGGTGGATCTTGGTTAGACCAAGATGGTAATGATGTGTGATGTCCTTCTCTCCTAGTTCTGCTCATCAAAGGAATGGCCACCCTTTGATGAGGTACCTAACCTCAGGAAGAAGTTAAGGACCAAAGGATCACATCATCGGGATGATCCATTCAGTACTGTGATGACAAAACTTTCAGTAGATGTATGGAACATGTGAGGACACATACCTAGAGAGAGAGACCTTGTCACCCTATCTTGTTTGTCCTTTTGGTACTTGACCTTATCGGGTTGGTTGTTTGTCGAGTCACCTTTGTTGTTTTGGTCTCATGATTGACCTTGTAAATGGTCATGAAATCGGGGGGCGAATTAGTTTGGGTTCTGTTTTTTATGGCCTCCTTCTAGGGAATCATTTGGCAGCTGGTTGATGGAACATTTTTCTGTTTATGACGTCAAGGTTTGAGCCCTGTAGGGCTGTTTTTTTTGCTGTCGTTATAAGCCCTCTAGGGCTGCGTCTTTCTCCTCTGAGAGGTTTGCCTAATTCTGTTGCTATTTTATTATTTGTTTAGCCCTTCTAGGGCTGCCGTTCTCCATTCTTTTTGCTGCTCCTGTTAGTTGCTGCCACTTTGGTGTTGGGTCTATTCAGGTTGCCGTTGAAATTTTTGGTTAGGGCCTATTGAGGCTACCGTTAACCTATGGATTTCTGGCTGCTGTTATCAAAGACTATTAGAGTCTGTTGAGGTCTCACGTTGTATTATGAGCCTTGTTAGGGCTAGTATTGGTTATTGCATCTTGACTAGTGGTTGACATTGGTTGTCTCCTAACTACATTGGAAGGTCTGTTGGTGCTTGAAGTTTGTCCTAACACAACTGTACCTATTGTTGACACTCTTCCCTAGTCTCTCTCTCTCTCATAGGTATGATGTTGCCCTTCTAGGGCTATTTATGTTTCTATATCTATTATGCCTTATTGGCAAAACTGAAAGCAGATCTGAGTACATTAGAGAAGGGCTCATCCCCAGGTAAGTACTTATAACCCTGCCATTTACTAACATTCTTACTTTCAGTTTATTGTGGATTATTGGCACAGTGACCTATTGGTAGTGCCCTAGTTGAAATAAATGAAAATTATTTTTTAAATTTATTGGCACGATGACCTATTGGTAGTGCCCTAGTTGAAAGAAATGCAAATTATGTTTTAAATTCTTACAGTTGTATTGTATGATTGATTTACATTTCTGATCTACTGCATCATTGTTTAAAAGTTGTTCTTTATTTTATCAAACCCTAACTTTATAAAAATCAACATGGTATCAGAGCTAGTTTTGTAGCTAACTCTATTTTGTAGCCTATCAGAATCTACAAAGTTCCTCAGGCAAGGGTTTGAGCATTAACAAATTTGATTGCAGAAGATTCAAGTATGGTCAGTGGAAGAAATGCGGGCTGATGTGTCTCACAACCACAGTGAAGCAGATCAGACATTTAGGTTCTTGGACAACAATATCTGAGAAGTAAGTCTAATCTGATTCTTGGGTCTCATTTGAATTTCATCATGCCAATAAAACTTGCATGTGCTATCATGGTTGAATTGGTCTTGTTTCCATCTTATCTACCACACAACTTAAGTTTTTGTTGTTGGAAATATGGCAGATGTTTAGGTTGGCATTGATGTCAATATATAAGTCAGATATGTTGTCATTGATGGCAACTAAGATGAGATGACAGAGCAGCAAGAAGGGTGAGGATAGAGCTCAAAAGATGCATGCTAGAAATGTTAGAATAATGCACTCCAGGTTTCAAAGAATGCATGCTAATACTGTGAAGACAAAGGCAGAGGTTAATATGCACAGTATAGGACAACTTCTGATGTTCAAGTTGTTGACATGATCATATGAATGGTCGAGAACTTAACAATATAGCTGTTTTAAGTTGGCAGAGTTTTGGGTGGATTGCCATTTTGGTAAACGACAAATTTAAATAAAAACCTTGTTAAAAACACAGTCGACCAGCCACAATTAGTTTTTGAAGTAGCTATTTAGGAAGGAATGGTGTCGATGGCAAAGAGGGGTCAGAGCTGTGGGCAATATGGCAGTTCGGTAGGTTGGCATTGATGGCAGAACTGGATGATAACAGAGCAGCAAGCAGGTTGGCATTGATGACAATAAATGAATACACAATGGTGGACATTGAGAGACATTACCTATGATGACATGTATGTCAATGATTTTCAAAGCAAACTTGGATGGACTATGATGATTAGAGAAAATTTGGATGTCTACAGTCTAGTTTACATGAGGATACTCATGAAGATAAATATGTCAAAATTATGAGTATGATAAATATGATATATGCTTATCTGTAGAGGAAAACGAGGGGGATTGATAGGGCTCGAAATTGGTGAAGAATTTTTTGATGCATTCTAAGGTTGCACTAGTTCTGGAGAGAAGACTTGAACAGCTTAGGCAGACAATTGATGATCCCTCATCTCAAGTGTCACAAGTGTTTGAAAGATCTGCTATAGAAATCAATAAGAGAATCTCAACAAACAACAGGTTGGACAGATATATCCCAGTGGTGTTCATAGATGAAAAAATTCACAAAGACAAAGCGATGTGATAAGAGCAACAAAACATATGTGACGAGATTGCTCAAACAGATTTCACAATAGAAAATCTGCAATTTGAGGAAATTTCTAATGGGTTTCATGACTACTTTTCCTAGCTGACAAATTTCCAGAGAAACACTATAGAGAAATAGGGCAATGCAGAACTCAAGAAATAATAAAGACTGTAATTGGGTTTACGTATCATTGAAATGGCAGTACATAGAGGAGACCCATGTCTGTAGGTTCTTCAACACCTGAATTGGAGACCTTAGCCTCAGAGAATGCTACATCAGATTTTGAAGTTGCACATGCGATATCAGATGGTGAAGTTTCCTATGCAACAGAGGCAAGCAACTTTCAGTTCTTGATGGAATGCCAAACACAGTGAAAGACGATGCTACCTGTGTCAGGCACTTGCGTGAGTGTGGAGCATTGCTTATAGAATGAAAGAAGGGTCTTGGCAGAGAAGAGCGCAAGTAGAAACAAAGCTACGAAGAAGAAGTTAAACAACATCAAGCTCTATGTTAGGCTTGTATTCATTATGGGCAGTTGTGTAGAGTTAATCCCTGAATATCTTAGCTTTGTCAAGGGTGTTGTGGACTCTGAGGATTTTCCTTTGAATATTTCTCACGAGACACTCCAACAAAACAAAATATTGAAGGTTATTAGAAAGAATCTTGTGAAGAAGTGCACAGAGTTGTTCTTTGAAATTGCTGAAAACAAGGAGGATTACAATAAAATTCTATGAGGCATTTTCAAAGAACCTTAAGCTTGGCATTCATGAGGATAGCCATAACAAATCAAAGATTGCTGACTTGCTTAGGTACCATTCTACTAAGAGCGGGCAAGAGATGACTAGCTTGAAGGACCTGAGAATATTTTCGAAGGAAGAGACTCAGCAACCGTTGATCAGATAAATGGACGGTGGAGATCGAGTTTTATTTTGGGATATATCCCACATTGTCCACAAAAGTTTGTATATATGCGTTTATAAGGCTAAGGCCGAGTAGTCTTATTCGACGCATAGTGCAGAGATAGTGTGGGAGCTCTAGGTATTTGTTTCTCCACGAGAAGAACACCATCTTGGAGCTCAGGACGCCTAGGTGGCCCCCTATCTTTTGCTACACATGGCTTCTTCAACGAGGAGGATGACTAAGATGTTACAGATGTGGCAGTGATGTGTTGTAGACCTGGCATCAAGGTGAATATTGACTTGGCAGATGTGTCGATGATATGGACAATGACATGGAGGCATGTGGTCACATAAACGATGGTTTTATGCTATGTGGAAATGGTTAAGCAAAGAAGAGCTGAAGCTCTTAGGTGCCAATGCAATAGTGTGCCAAAAGAGGGCTAATGCAAAGAGCCAAAGCTCTTATAGCGCTAAGTATAATAACTTTGGTTATAATGCACTAAGTTTGGTTATTTAAATATATTTTATATATATATAAATTGAAATATTAATATATAACTTAGTTTAAAGATTGTTAGTGGAAAGGGGTGACTTTTTTTTTTTAGACTGAAACATAGGGTAGTTTTAATTGATAACCGGTGAAACAGCCACCGGGTGCTTGGTTACATAGTTATCTCGATCTGGATTAACAAAAATTTTGGACTTGAGATGCCCAGAAATTCCAGATTTATAGAGCAAAATTACAGAAGACAAGCTTGTGGAACAAAAGGAAGTACTGAGGTTTACATAGAGAGCGAAGAGAAGATCTGAACAAAGTTTAAGAGAGATTGAGCTTCTCCAAAATCTTCTGGACAGCAGCTTCCAAGGCAGCAATTCTATTCCCATAGTTCCCTGAGGTATTTGCCAAGTCCTTGAAGTGGGTGTAGACCACTTCTTCAAAGTAAGTAACTTCTCCCTTGGAGTCTTTGAGATCCTCTTTGATGTTTTGAAGATCTTTATTGAACTTCTTCCATTTTTGAAGATCTTCTGCAGTGTTGTATTGCAGGCGCCCTTCTTGCTCCTCTGATTTGGCTTTGAGGAGATCAATTGATTTTTGTAATTCATCCAGCCTATCCTCCACAGATTTACCTCCAGATGTAGATCCCACCGATGCCATGTTGAGATGCTCGGGCTTGTTCTGGTCTTCTTACTGCATATGCTAGCGTTAGCGCACTGGAATGATCGGAGGTTCTCATTCAGGATGTTTATAAGGGAGGGATGGCGACCTGAAGAGTCACGAGACCATGTGACTTCGTCCGGAGGAGTCAGGCTATTGTGGAGATACGGCTCGATGGTAATCTTGACCATAGAGCATAACTGATAATCGAATACCACGGCATTCCAGAAAATATTCCTTCTCAGGATTTTTTTTGTCTTAGGGGAGATTACATATTGATTCTCTATCATTTATAGATAAGATTCTCCTGCCCAGGAGCACGGCCCTGTTAGCCTCAGCGTCAACTTGTCCATTTTGATAATGGAGGACATGATAATATTTGATTTTACTGAATTTGGAGGCAATCATGAAGATTCTGCGCAGGATCCTAGAGAGATTAATTTTTGGGGGTGGCTTCTTCAAGATCATAGCTTGAATTATGATCCATGAGTCTCCGAAGACTATGATCTCTGAGATATTATTGTCACTGGCTTGCTTTAGCCCTTGCCAGAGGGCCAGTGCTTCAGCCTTGTTATTTGTGTCCGTCCCTAAGCCCCAGGCAAAGGAGATAAGTGTTTCATTTTCTTTGTTGAGTAGGACTCCCCCCCGCTCCAGCCTTTCCAGGGTTTCCCTTGGAGGCCCCATCAAAGAAGAGGCAATACTCCCTTAGCGACGTTCTCCAAGTATGAAATTCAGGATCGCACATCCGTATTTCCCAGTTTTCATGAGTTGAAAGAGAGATAGCTTCAGGGGCATCTTTTAGTTTGAATTTATCCAACCAGCTTGCCTCAACAGGACTAAGGCTTCTAATGTTGGAAATCACTCTAGAGTCCGCCGCTTCCCCCAAAAAGGCCTCGCATTTGGCTGCTACCCTGGAGCTGGAGCTTGCCTCATCTCTAAAGATACGTATGTTACGCTCCAGCCAGATCTTCCAGCAAGTTACTTTAGGGATCCACATCCAGATGGTTTTAAGACGGTTTTTCTTATGAAGCTCAAATGGGGAAGAAGAGGTCAGATAAACTTCCATAAATGTCAAGATTCCCATGGCATGGGAGGAGAACCTGCTTCCATACCTCTTTTGAGAAAGAGCACGTTAGCAGCAGATGAGTCATTGTTTCTTCATCTGTGAGACACAGGGGACATCTTGTAGGCCCTTCCATTCCACGTCTTTTTAGCGTGTCTCCAGTTAAGATGTTGTTGTGTGCTACCGTCCAGCAAAAAAAGTCAATTTTTGGGATGCTGGGAAAGGTCCAGATGAAGTTCCACTTAGCTGGATTAGGGGGGGCGTGGTGCACATTTTGGAGAGATCTATACCCTTCTGCTGCTGTATAGTATCCAGAACCATGCCCCCATCCTCTTTTGTCTTTGGTGGTCTCTGAGAGAGGGGCTTTACTTTGAAGTAGTTGTAACAGGATCTCGGCTTCCCCTATTAGATCCGCAGGGACCTCGCCAAGATTCCAATCACTCCAGCTTTTTTTCCCTTCTTCCTCCCAGATGGAGATGTCCCAGAGTGTATCTTTGTTTCTATGTTGCATCCAGGCTTTTAGATTACCAATTTTAGTAGCCTTTCCTAGGGGCTGGTCTCCCATAATAGAGTCCTCCCAGAGATTTATTTTTTTCCCGTTGCCAGGGATCCAGTAAAGAAGGCTTGTGAAGTGCTCTAGGACCTTGTTGCAGAGAGTAAAGATTGGAGATCCTTTCTTTCTTTGAGGTGGCTTATCTAGGCAATTTAATCTTGAGCCTGGGAAGTATTTTTTCCTTATGAATTTTTTGCTCCAAGTTTCACGGCCTGAGACTAGTTTCCAGAGTATTTTTGCTCCCATGGCCATATTCTGTCTTGCCAAACTTCTGAATTGCAGACCTCCTTCCTTGTAAGGCTTTTTAATTTTATCCCATCCTACCAGATGAAGTCTGTGATTATTTCCTTTACCTCCTTCCCAAAGGAATTTCCTGATTAGTCTTTCCATTTTCCCGATAATCAGAGAAGGGGCAAGGAGGATGGAGTTTTGGTAGATCGGGATGCTCATCAAGACTGATTTTATGAGGACTGTCTTTCCTGCCTGGTTTAGCCAGTTTGAGCCCCAGTTTTGAATTCGATTTTTAAATTTGTCAAGGATTGGATTCCATTGGTTTGATTTTGGAGTACTTTTAGCAATTGGAACACCCAGGTATGTGATGGAATCCCATTCATGGACTGCTTCCATTCCTAAGATTCTAGCTATCTCGCCCAGCTCTCTGATCGTACAATTCCAGCCAAAAATCTTGCTTTTTTGGAAGTTGATCTTGCTGCCAGAGACATGTCTGTAGATATCCAGCTCATGTTTGAATCTCCTTGCAACTTGGATACTAGCTGCTCCCAGAAGTAGTGTATCATCTGCGAACTGTGCATGATTGATCTTATTCACGTTAGCTGCCATATGGAGACCTGGGA
This sequence comes from Larix kaempferi, assembly GCA_027924585.1. Classification (NCBI taxonomy): domain Eukaryota; kingdom Viridiplantae; phylum Streptophyta; class Pinopsida; order Pinales; family Pinaceae; genus Larix; species Larix kaempferi. Next base: position 19,556,887 of record BSBM01000217.1, on the reverse strand, counting down.
GGACGTTCCTTTGCTGGGCTTTGATCAGTTGGAAACTTAGGACCGATGCTTGGATTGCGTAGAGCAGCGGGGAGAGGGGGCAGCCTTGTCTAAGGCCCCGAGAGGCTTGGAAGAATTCAATGGGTCGTCCATTGATCAGAGGAGCTATCCAGGGTGAGCTTATGCATCCTTGGATCCACTTTGCAAAAAGGTCTGAGAACCCGAGTTTCTTCATAACCAGGAACAAGAACTCGTGATTAACTCTGTCAAAGGCATTGGCTAAATCAAGTTTAATCACCATGCCTCCTTCTCTGGACTGGTGGCTTGAGTGAATTGCCTCTTGGACCAGCAAAATATTATCCTGAATCTGTCGTCCTTTTATGAACCCTCCTTGATTTTCCGGAATTATTCATGGCAGCACTTTTTTGAGTCTATTTGCTATGATTTTGGTTACAATTTTGTAGCTCAGATTGCAGAGAGAGATAGGTCTGAATCTGGAGAAATGATTGGCCCCTTTTTCTTTTGGAATCAGATTAAGAAAGGCAGAATTAGTGCTTCCCCCCAGCTTGTTGGTCTTTTGCGTATGCCTCACCATTCTAAGCAGATCCAGCTTTATCAGGTCCCAGCAGTTGGTATAGAATCTTGCAGTGAAGCCATCCGGGCCCGGGGCACTATCAGGTTTCATTCGGAAGAGGGCTAATTTTAGTTCCTTCATGGATATAGGGGCAGTGAGAAGATTGTTATCAGAATCATGGACCAGGTTGTGGATGGTATCAAAAGGATGATCAAGGGGATTCAGAGGGTCTTCAATTGGAGCTGAAAAAAGGTCTTTGAAAGTGTTGAAAGCGACTTTTTTGATGTCATTAAAGTTGTTGATCAGGGAGCCTTGATAGTTGATCTCGGTGACAGCTTTGAAGTTCTTTCTGGCCTCCGCTTGTTTGTGGAAGTGGGAGGTATTTTTGTCTCCACTATCTAGCCACAAGCTCCTTGATTTTTGTCTCCAATATTCTTCTTCTACCCTACAAGCTTGGTAGAAATGCTTTTGGAGTTTTGTTTCCGTAGCTTGAATCTGAGGAGTGAAGGCGGTTGTTTCCAGGGATAGTTGATGGTCTTCCAGGGATTTTTGGGATTCAATTCTGCCAGAAGTAGGGGAGGTGATACGCTTCACCCAGGATTTAAGGTCCGATTTCAGCCTTTTAATTTTCTGTTCCCAGGAAAAGGAAGGAGAGCCTGGGATAGGGACTGACCAGGAGTTAGAGACTACTTGATGAAAGTCTTCTTGGAGTATCCAGAGAGGGCTGAATCAGAAAGGGATAGGGCCCAGATTTGTTTCCGAGGAGAGTTCCAGTAGAATGGGTTTGTGATCAGAGATACAGTTTGGGAGGATTTTGGAGGTAGCTAAAAGTCCAAGCAGGAGGAAGTCGGAATGGATCAGAAATCTGTCAAGCCTAGCCGCTATGTGACCCGGGCCCAGCCTTTTGTTAGTCCAGGTGAATTTTCCTACCGAGGGTTTGATATCAATGAGTTCCCATCCCAAGATAAGATCCTCCACCCATTATCTGGATTGGTCTCTTATTGGGGAGCCTCCTTTCTTTTCATCAGCAGACAGAGTTACATTGAGATCTCCTGCTAGAATGATGTTGTTTGGAGAGTGCAGATAAAGGAAGGATTCCAACGTTTCCCAGCATTGAACTTTGTCAGAGGCCAGATTTGGAACATAGAGATTGAACAGACTTACATGTATTCCGGAGTCAATATGCTGAAGCTTGGTGTAGATCCAATGCATGCTGCAGTGGTCTTCAATGAGGTTGAATTTGGACTCGTCCCAGAAGGTGGCGATTCCTCCCGAGGCTCCTCTAGAGCTGATGGTTTTCCCCGGTCCTTTTTTCCAGAAATTGTATGCAGCTTGCTGGAGGTTTGAGTCCTCCAATTTCGTCTCCTGAACTAAGAGGATGTCAGGCTTATTGATTTTTATGATGTCCTTCAGAGCTTCTTGTTTAGGTTTGGAACCTAGACCTCTGCAGTTACAGGAGGCGTATCACATTTAAACTTTCTTAGGGGTGGGGGCCCCTTTGAGACCCTGGCCTTGATTTGATCTGGTGATCATTGAGTCAATTGTTTGCTGGGCTCCTTTGTTTATGTCCTGAAGGGCTTTCTCTTCCCTGTGTTTTTTCTTTGATTTGCATCCTAGAACTTTGGCGGGCTGATTAGGGGTAGCATGTGAACTGCTGGTGTCTGAAGCTGCTTCATCTGTGCATCCCCCTGATTCAGAATCCAGATTGGTGGGCTCGTGATCCAGATCCTTTGGAATCTTAGGGTCAGAGGAGATTCTCGGGGAGTCTGGAGGTTGATTATCTATTTGATCTTGGGGTGACTTTCCCTCGTTTTCTTCCTGTGGGATTTCTCCAGCTTCGAGATTTCCTTCATGGCTATTCTTTGTATTATCAACCAACCCAATTATTTCTGTGACTGAGTCCTGAGATTGATTTACCTTGCTCGATGTGGGATTTTTAAACTGGTCTGCTTCTTTTTCCCCCGACTCAGTCTCTTTGGCTTTGGAGGGATCTTTTGACATTGGAATTTGTCCTGAGTTCATGGTTCTTTTTTCTTGGGGCTTGGCTGCTGATTTTGTTTTCTTGACTTTTTTCCAACCCTCCGTCTCCTCCTTGGGTTGGGCTTTTGGGCAAGATCTTTGAAAATGTCCATGCTCATGGCAGAGCCTGCATTTGAAAGGCAGTTGCTCATAGTCCAGTTTTTGAAAATGACTCCAGGAGCCGACGGAAATCTTGATTGCTTCTGGTAGACCTGCTTCTAGATCAACCTCCACACAGATTCGGGCACATGAATATTGCCCCTTTGGATCCGCTTTATCTATGTACCTACCAAGGCGATTCCCAATTTTTTCCAGCGCATCAGGGTTCCAGCAATGAGCAGGCAGGTTTGGAAGACGTACCCAGACCGGCACTTCCTTTGGAATGTCAATGCTTGGATCAAAATCCGGGGTCCATCTGTTGAGATAGAGTCCTTGAGCCCCCATGAAATAGGGTCCGTTTCTGAAGATTAGGTCTCTATCATCTTTTGAAATGAATTCAAAGATGTAAAAACCTCTTCCCACTGGATAGCACGTTACACTGTGTTTCAGATGGGGCCTCCAGTTTCGTTGTATCTAGTCATCAGTAGTTCTCGCCGAGGGCCACAGGCCCATAAACTAGCCTACCAGTCCACGAGAGGAGAGGGCTAAAGCAGTTTTAATGGTGCTCTCCGCTGGTAGCTCGACTTCAGGGATTTCATCCAATTTTTTAATGAATTTCGGAATCTCAGTGGCCGCAGAATTCTTACCACACGGGTTGGAGATCCTTCTGAATGCCTCTTCCGCAGAGATGGGTGAGGAGGGAGGGGGGGACCCTCCCCCAGGCACAGCCATGGCGGCTGCAGGCGCATAAACCCTAGATCGCGGCTGTCTCAGTGGCGTCCTCCTCCGAGCCCGCGCAGCTTAGCCTCTTTTTTCTATCCGGGGGGGGGTGACTTTTTGAAAAGACACAATGTTTTATTTTTTTGTATATGTGAGTAATATAAAAACCCCAAGTCAGATCAATATGAAAGTATCTCTCTAAGTTCTCCATCTATGTATACGAAGTAGAAGAGAGACCAAAAGGAAGAGATGCAGTCCAAGAAGTTTATGAAGAATTAATACTAAAAGGGAGGCAGGGTGGTGCTAGGGCAGGTCGGTGCCTGCGAAAGGGAGTCGGTGCTTCCTTGTCAGTCGTAGTTGACTAAACAGGGGGTCGTAGCCTCCTACCAGTTGGTGTTGGTGAAGAAGGGTGTGGGTGCATCCTGATCAGTCGGTGTTGATCTAAAACACCTTCTTCTATTGTATAATTGTAAAAACAAAGTTTTGCAATTTTAAGTTTTAATTACTTATTATTGTAAAACAAGGTTGTAACATTTGATGTTGCATTTTAATTTAGTGTGTTTTTTTATTTTTTTCGAGGTCTTTATGTTGCAAAAAGGATAATGGTTTTGGGGAGTACCATTCACACCTCCTTTTCTAATCCTTGCCTTATCATGCATATTATTTTTGTTCCACTTTGTATCCTAGAGCATACCTTGCCTACGTAGTTGAGTGACTGAGTCCCTAATGGAGTCCATAATTACATCCTTACGTCCATATTGGTATCATGAGATGCATCCTAACATCCAAAATTGTGTCATAATGTGTGTATGAATTACATAAAGTCTTACATCTTTGCATCTTAATTTGTATCCTAACCAACCCCAACATCTAATGTTGCATCTCCTTTTATGTCTCAACTAACCCCGGTTTCTCAATTTGTAGTTCTTGCGAATCAATTTGAAATGTCAAAACATGTTGTGCATTCCATTCATGGTGTCATGCATAACCTTTCCAATGAGGGACTTGAACTTGTGGCTTATTACTTACTAACTTGGTGGCTTACAATTACATCACTACTACAATTGGTAAGCAATACGATACTTATTATTTCTCTTATGATGTATATTAGATAGATGGATGACATATTAACTTCCCAGGGCCTTAACTTTTCACTTTGAACTCTAATTGAGGCTCACAACAACTCATTGAAAATATCTTCATGAGTTCTACATATTCAAATATATGAAATCACTTTCCCCATTAATTAGAAAAAGGCCTCTCACACATATGTGACTAACATTAGCAAAGCATGTAAACAACACATATAAGTGATGCACTATACACAACACATATAGGTGACCTAGTCACACATAATAAGTGACGCTCTCAAGAGACACACCATGATTAGTTTGAATTAAGATACACCATAAACGATGAACAATAAGTGTTGCACCACAAGTAAGACAACTAAGTTATACCCCATAAGCGACACACATAAGTGATGCATTAGAGTGACGCACTTAATTGACACACCATAAGTGACGCAAGTGACACACATAAGTGATGCACCAGAGAAACACACTTAATCGATACACCATAAGTGATGGAATCAAGCAATACATATATGTATTGATGCCCAATTTTAAAAGGCATACATAAGTAATGCAACATAATTGGAAAAACATTAATGATACACTTAAATGATGCACATAAGAGATGCACTTTGGTGTTTGGCTTGGGTTGCCAGAAAATCATACATGTTTTCTGTACTGTTGTTTTTGAATTGTCTTGATGTATGCCATCATGAACAAGTGTTGGTTGTGATGCTTGTTGACACCTTTCCTTGATTGAGGGGAGACGTTCATCAATGTTGAGAATTTGCTTATGTTTGGAAATCAAAAGGCATTCCCTCTTGTTTTTTAAGAGGCATTTCTCCTCGATTCGTCTATCAAAGGGAATGTTCTCACCATATACTTTTATAGTGAATACTAAATAGATGTAAATAAAGTTAAACCAAGAAATAGAATGAGAGTTTTGAATCTCAATTCTATTACAACATAACACATCTAGACTCTATTTTTAGTGATAGAAAGAAGCTTTTTTTGTTTCCCTTAACTTCATATGCCAATTTTTTTTTAAAAGTTTGAATATAGGTCATACATTATCACCTTCCATTGAAAAAGGTAGACTCTACCTGAGAATAGGACCGTGCAACAATAACACAAAGTCTTCCACAAGATCTTTTAATTTTCACTCTTATTGTTCTACATACAGTCCTCATCTCCAAATATTTGTTCAAGGTTTAAGAATCTCATACATAGATTCATAAGAATGGGACTATGAAAAATTAAAAATGTGATAGATGGTCATTAAAAATACTTGTTAGGAATTTTCCATTACAACTTAAAAATGCATTTATTGGAAGTATATTAATGAGTTTGTTTGACAAAGAGTATATAAATCATGCATCCTCTAGTAGTCTTTTGAGGAGATAATTTTTTTTTGTCATAATCCCAAACTATAATAATTCAAGAGTCTAAGAAATTTATCTACTGAAAGCAATAATACAATGAAATTTATACTAACAGGAATAAATAATTTTGAAAATGAAATTGTGTTTTCCTTCAAAGATTGGGATGGGTCTCCTGTGAATCAAATAATATGAAGAGAAACCTATTAGAAGGAAAAGTGAAAGCACACTGAATTGTGATTTCTTAGGAATCAAAGAGATGGCGAGTCTTCTTGGCAAAAGATTCGCCAAAATTTTACAATATTTTATAAATCAGTGAAAGATTCACCAGTTTTTACATTTTTTTATAATGCAGTGAAATATTCGCCAATATTTTACAATATCTTATAATTTAGTGAAATATTCGCCAATATTTTATAGAATTATATAATAAAATGAAAGATTCGCCAAAAAATTATATATACATATTATATTATTGATAAAATCACCTTCAAATTTTCCTATATATCGGGGAGATTCGCCCATTTTTTATACATATAAATTTGGGGGGGGGGGGTTCTTAAAATTTTCCCTGCCTGGGATAATCTTTTCTTCCTTTTTTCTTATGGACATCAATCCAACTCAAGTAGTTGTCAAGAGTGGTTGTTTTCAAGACAAGGGCCAAAATTTCGGAAGAAATCCCATAAATGAGATTATTAGTAGCCATGGTTGTTTCCTTGTCATTATTCGAGTTGTTCAATTTGTTGGGTATGTGAGCTATCTCAAATTAAAAACAACACCTAAGATTAATTATCAACCAGGCTCACTAAACTTAGAGTTGAAAGCAAAATATATGCCAAGTTAGAAAAGGTTCTACAGTTTCAGGTTTGTCAGACCTAAAAATGTTTAGTAAGGAAAAAGATTGAAAGATCTTTCAAAATAAAAAACCAAGTTAAATATTTAAGAATACCTTAAAATCACAGATCATAATAGTACTAGATCATACTACTCTACCTCTATGGTTAATTAATAAGAAAGATGGAAACAAATACTGGAACACTAATTACTCTAGAAAAGTAAGAAACTGCCAAATTCAACTTCCAGATAACAACTATGGACAGAATCAGAGCTACGGATATTAGATGTTTAATAGGGAGAACTTGTAAATGTACATACATTTAAACTAAACCATCTAATTCCACTCTTCTTGATTATGTACATCAAATGTAATAGGAACCAGAGTAAATGTATCGTAATGACTTTCAAATGTAATGAGGAAGCTAAACGAAAGTAAATCTAACTTAACTTCTACAAACAAATGTAAACTAAAAATCAACAAACTACTACTAATTTTAAACATTATGAACTACTGTGTATCCATATGTGAACAACATGAAACTAATGTAAGGAGAAGCAATTGAAAGACTTAACAAAGATGTCAACCTGAACTATATTAGATTTGGAAGCAAGTAGAAAACTTGATAAAGATATCTTATTTTTAATCCAGATCTTACAACATGAACATCTTTATTAAACATAAACTAGTCTTAAGATTAACAAACTAAAACAACTCAATGAAATGGAATTATCAACTACCACTTGAAAATAAACTACTTAGGAACAATATTCATACATTCTGAACAGTAACCAAGTAACAAAACAGATTAAAGAACTAAAGTTTGGAAGAAAGATGAGAAGAGGATAAAGAAGAAGTAAGAAAGGAGAAAATAATGATAACAAATGAATTAAAAACTCTAAATAACATAAAACAAGATTAAATCACATCTCAAACTATTAAGGAGGAATAAGAAGAATGATGATTAAGAGGCAGAAGAAATTAGATTCGGAAAATGGCCTAAAATAATGCAGAAAACACACAGGTCCGAATGACGATCCGAACGCCGGTCTGAAAGACAGTCCGAATGACGATCCGAATGGAGGAAAATGGTTTAAAGTGAGGAAAAGAAGAGTTTTTGAATGATTTAATTACCATCTGGGTTTATGCAAATGATCCTACAGTGCACAAGAAGCAAGACAGAGATGATTGGAGTCTAAGAAGTTATTTATGCAAATCATTACCTAAGAAAAAGAATGATTCTATGAGAAGTAGGAAGAAGGTTGGGAATATAAGAAGGGAGAAGGATGGAATAGAAGAAAGAAGAATTAACCTACAACAAACAGGAAAAAAAACTAACAGAGAAGAGAAGAAGGAAAGGAATGCTAACTATGGAAGAAGTTAGAAGAAATATCTATCTATGATGATGGAAGAGGGACTGAAAAACAAACTACAAATTATCAAACTATTGAACTATTGGTCGACCATTCTACTCAGAAGAAAGGAGATTGTATTGACAGTAGAATATCAATTACAGAAGGATGGAAATAATACACACAAGAAAATGAATTACTTACACATATAAGAAATAAACTAGCTAATTGCAAGAAAAGAAATGCAAAAAATGTAAATAAAACCTCCAGTTGATGAGGGGCCCTTCCCAGCAATCAGAGGGTGAACTAGCTCAACTTAAACGACTATCAGTAAAACATCAACAAGCTGCTGCTTCCATTAACTTGAGGAAAATTACAGAGTCTGTCTTAAAACTATCTACGACTGCAAACGCTTGGACTGAGACTGGAAAACCATCGTAATTCAGAGAACTAAAGATAAAAAACTCAAAGACTTCACGAGACTAACTCGTCTCAATCACAGAGGCGACTATTTATAAGTTACAATGGGTGAGAGGGTCGACAGAGTCGACCTCTCTAATAATAGAGGTGTTCAATGTCTGTAACTGCTGATTAAATGACACATAACAATGCAGGGGGGCATCTACCCATCTCCTCGGCGTTAATCCTTTCCAATTCGAACAACTGAGCATTCGTTCCCTCAAAACATGAGCAGAAGCATATGCTGAAGTGTCGACGTGGGCACAGGGGTTACGTTGGCATACTGAGCGTGGATGTGGGATTTATGTCGGCCAACTGAGTGTGAATAGGCCGACTCCTTCCAGAAAGATGGCGTGAGAAAGAGATGAGCAGACGTGCGTGATTCTGGGCTGAATGCACAGACGAATCGGGGCTTGGAGCGTTGATGTGGACGTAGAATGCGTTGTCAGGCTTGGCGAGCCCAAGGTTGAATCTTCTGGAACAATGGTTCATTAACCATCAGTGCCACATAACAAACAAAACCCACGTGTCCTCCTCTTTATTCAACGGTCTGAGATGCATCAACCATGGATTTCGTGGGCTGAACGGAGAGATGAATGATGAGCTGAAAGCGTTTTAGGCTGAGCACGTAGCGCATGGGATGAAGGATGGATAACTTGCAAATCATAGCCTGTCAATTAAAACCATAAATGTTAATTATGCCCAAAAACATCATTTAATTCATAAATAAACCATAATATACGAAATATAACAAGATTTGCATGGTAAATGAATTTGTGCATACCTGGACTGTTTGATGGGCTGAATGGCTAAGAAAACAACTTACTATAGCAAAAACGATAGAAATAACACCACTTTGAGTAAATTAAATGATAAATAATGGTGACAATATTGGACACCAACATTCCCCCAAACCGGAGTCATGCCCGGGTCCCACTGAGCAAAATAAAAAGTAATTTAGGAAGAAGGCCGAGTTGCAGTAGCAGCGATCTTCGACTCAAATGATGGAGATGCATGCTTGGCCTGGAGCTTCTTGAAATGACTCCTTAAGGAATTATACTTTACTCTAAGGATATCATTGGATGTTATTTTGGCGTTAACCGAGCATTCAGTGCTTTTCAACTATGTCGCAACATCTTATTCTCTTCAAGGAGCTCAGAGATTGTCTCCACCTAGCTTTGGCTCTATTCTATTAATTGTGCTATCTCTTGGGTTAACTGATCCCACTTTTGCTGACTCAAAATAGGTTGTTCTATACCATGCTCCAAATCCATTTGAGGACTCTTCTCTTTTGGAGATGTCTCAATGTTAATAGTCTGTTCTTCAGAGCTTTTGTCTTTGTTACATGCAGGAGGGCTTCTAGCAGGACAAGCTTCACTCATCTAAATGGATGCATTAGCTAGTGTGAGGAGGGAGGACTCCAAAGTATGATCGTCCAACTGAATATTTGAGCATGAGGGATGACTGATAGTCTGAATGTCAGGCTGATCAATGGACTGGTCACGATTTGTCTCTCTAAGTTCAGTAGGAAAATGTATTGAATGGACGGAGTGCATATCATCTAAGGAACTCTCATCGAATCATACACATTTAGTGTTTGGTTCTTCTTGGTCGTGAAGGTGTTCTTGAGAAGGGGAAGATTTGACAGTAGATAAATGGGGGTTTAATATCTCAAAAACAAAATGGTCCCAAGTCTAACCTCTCTCCTATAGATGATGAATGATTAAAAGCTTAATGAGACAATGGTGATATAAGCTGCTAGAAGGGTTAATGGTATTCTTTCTAACTTGACTCGACATCTTTTCCAAGCTCTTTAGAAAGTAGAATATGAAATTTAAGGTCTAATTATTGACAAAATGAGCTAACAGTCTAACGTGGCAAGCTTTACAAACAGTGAACTTACCCTCGTAGGTGACTAAGTGAATGATAATGGTCAAAAGATCCAAGTACTCTGGCTCGATCCATTCTCTATGAAAACCTTTGGTGCTAGTAATGTGTTAAAAATTAGGCTTAAGAGCAAACTGATGAGCTTCTTGTGGAAGAAACAAATGCTTGTGCCATCGGGCACCTTCTCTAGGGAGCTTCGTAGCTAACGCTCTTGACTCTTCTGTCACGGAGAAAACAAGATGGCCAACCTTGGCCGTCTTGCCATCGAAACCTTTGGAAAACAACAACGAAATTTCATGGTCGTGACCATCAAGGCAGTGGAGAAACGGATTCCAACCTACTTGACAGAATAACTCACGGCATATTTTAAACTCAGGGATATGAAGAAGATCTTGGTAGCTACCTGGATCACAACGGTTAGGCATTGCTGATAGAGGACAGGGGAAAACAACAGATAAATGCAGGGGATACAAGGAATTTACAGAGGATGCAGATCGCAGAGAGAAAAATGAAGGGTGAACAGAATGAAGCAAAAGTTTACGTAGCCATCAGTTAAATTGAAGTCTGTTTGGATGGCTGAATGGTCATAGGTAAAGCATGTTTTGAAAGATCACACTTGTACTTTGAAGATCTTGAGTTAAGTGCCAGTATTGAAGTACGTGAATCCGGTAGATGCGTGTTTAATATAGCAAATTCAACCATGTCCAAAGCCAAGCTTTGGACAGGTTGAACGAAATTCACGTAATGGGATATTCTACACGTGGAAGATCACAAGGATCCAATCCATATGTTGGCAATCTATACGACAAGTAAGGCCATAGTGGTCATACAATGATTCAAAGTGACACAAGATTCGTTCATTTAACAAGATGAGATGAATATGGAATAAAACCAAGTGCGAGATTTGACGTTTAATTGATCCCTATCATCATTGGTTAGTCAGAATTTTCAAAAATATCTTGGCATGCTATTTGAAATATATAGGCTAAAATTTCTCCAGCACTTTTATTCAAAAGCGTTGCTTATTTGCTACATTCGTCACTTCATTTGGATCGGCATTCGATCCGTCATTCAACCTTTCATACAGACTTTTGTCTATACAAACTTTTATTGCTGAAGCCAACTGGAACTGATTTTTGCAAGGAATTTTTAAGGCTGTTAGTGCACAGAAAATGATGTAAACTTTGCTTTTTGAAACTTTTAAGTCATGTCCCCTTTTTGTTTGTCTTTAATTAAAACAATTCGCCTTCTGCTTTTGCATCAACCTGCAAACATCTAACACTTTCAGAGATAAATAAACTTTTTTTTTTCTTTAATAAAAATAAATAGAAAAGAATAGTTTAAAATAGTTCTAATCCTCCTCTAAACCAAAGATATGGCTTGTCCTCAAGTCAACAAAAATAACATTAGATATTCCATTATTTTATCAATAGCTGAAGAATGTTGTAATACTTTTTCTCAAGAAAATGAAATATAACTAAACATGTAGATGATTCAGAGATGTACATTTATCATAAAAAATAGAACAGTGCTTAAAAGAACCATATGAAGAATGATAATATAATTTGATATGAAAGATGCCTCAGGAAAACTAGCTATCCATGACTCATTTTAAAGATTTCTTGTCATCCCAGGATATAGATAAGGTGTATCGTAAAGCTTGTGAGATTTTCATAATTATGGGTCCCATTTCTAGGATAATAATATCCTAGATATTGTTTGAATTAGATGACAAGGTCTAAGTTCAACTTACAGTTATTCTCTAATGACAATATAGATGATTGACCAAAACATGTGTTTGTATACTCAGGTTTCTTATGTATGAATCATGTGCATAGCAATTCATTAACCGATCTCTTTTACCCGATATTGAACCGCTGCCAGTAGGCCTGTTCAGTACCCCGACGGATTTATCTTGGTGCCATGCAAGCATAGTCCCACTGCCAGCGAGCCTGTTCAGTACCCCGACGGGTTTACTTGCATTTACCTTGCTTCCTTGTTTGAGATTTTACTTAGCATGGACACGCTGCCAGCAGGCCTGTTCAGTACCCTTACGGGTTTGCTTCGTATAATGATGTATATGTATATATATATATTTTTTAAGGAAGCCGGTTGGCACTAGAGTGTGCTAAGCCTTCTAAGCACATAATTCAAAATATTAGAACGAACCTTTATGAGCAACTTTTACTTATAATAACCAAAGTTAAAGATCATGTCAAAAGATAATAACCTAAAACTGTTCTTTGATCTATATCAATCTTCTTCATAAAAATTCAGTAATGTTCCCCACAAGAATAAAAATAACATTCACTTCTAAGTTACCTTTAAAATATGCTTTAAGAGGCAAGTTTTGATAATGAGTCTACGATAAGCCAATGATCCATAGGTGTAAGATAGTATACTTTTTTTTGTCAAGATCATAGCAATTAAGATAGGTCTTTTAAGCAACAGTTATAAATGATAATCAGAAATGTGCATGCCTGAATCAAATACCATATTCGAAATCATGAATGAAATGGTTGCAAGATAATATAAAGAACACTTTATCTTTTGCTAAAAATGTCAATTTCAACAATAATTGAAAAAGAAGGGATTAGGGTAAAAAATAAATTCTTTTAAGTGCTTCCCTTTCAATAATATTGCATGAGCAGATAAGGTCCTTGTAATTAAGCTGCAAAACCGTTGTTAGATGATTTTGATTTATTCAAAACAAAACATATGTGCAAAATAAGAAATCTAAAAAGGGAGAAAAGTTTTCCTGTTTTTAATGGCAAAAAATTCATAAGCTGATCATACAATGAAATTCCTTGTATAGATACAATCGGCTTATCAGAAACAACTCTTCATTATTATAATTAAAACAAAAACACAATATATTTACATATGTACAATTAAAGACAATCCTTTAGAAATTTCAGGGACTAGGAGGAGGAGGAATGATTTCCTCTTCTACCAGTTCCATCTCCTGCTGTTGTAAGGCATTCTTTACAAAATCTTGTTTAGATATAGGTTGGTGATACAGTCTAAGTCTATGGCCATTTACAACAAAGGAAGTTCGAGAATCATCAATTGTTTTAATTCTAACGGATCCATTATCGAAAGCTGTAACAATTTCATAAGGACCCATCCAACGAGTAGTTAATTTACCTTTAAAATTTTTGTATCTCAAATCAAAAAGTAATGCCCAGTCTCCTATTTGAAATTGTTTTTGTTTAATGTATCTCTCATGCCATTTTTTACGTTGATTCTGTATTAAGATTGTTTGCTTGATGGCATCCTGTCTAATCTCGTCTAATTCATTTATTTGTAGGATTCGTTGTTTCTGTGCTTCTTCTAAATTCATTCCTAACTAAGCAGCCATACGAAATGTCTTAACCTGAAATTCAATGGGTAGGAGAACCTGTTTGCCATAAACAAGTTCATAAGGTGTGTGGCCAGTGGTTTTTCTCCAAGTTATTCTATAAGCCCACAAGGCTTCTGGGAGCCTATCTGCCCAGTCCTTGTGGTGTAACTAAATGGTCTTGGTCATGATAGCTTCTAATACCTTGTTTGTGCTTTCTACTTGACCATTTGCCTGAGGATGATATGGTGAAGATTTGCAATGTCTAATACCATATTTATTAGTAAGTTCTTTCATTAACTTGGAAGTGAATTGAGATCCTTGATCGGTTACAATTTCCCTAGGTACACCAAATCGGGTAAATATCTCTTCATACATAAACTCTACCACTGATTTCTCTGTGGCTCGGAACAAAGCTTTGGCCTCTACCCACTCGGTGACATAATCTGTATAGACTAGAATGCATTTTTTCTTACGAGACATAGGGGAAATTGGTCCAAAAAAATCTAGAGCCCATTTTTCAAAAGGCTCAATCATAACTTGAGGTTGCAAAGGCATCTCATCAAATGGTGTAGGTCTACCAATTCTTTGGAAACTATCGCATCCTTTGACATATTTGGAAGCATCCTTGAATATGCTTGGCCAATAATATCCAGAATGCAAAACTTTATATGCTGTTATTTTATCAGAAAAGTGTCCACCGCAAGGTCCACCATGACATGCATGAAGAATCTCTACCATCTCATCCTCTCGTACACATCTTCTAATAATAAGGTCAGGACCGGTACGAAAGAGATCATTACCCACCCAAGAATAGTTAGAGCTTTGAACTACGATTCTACGTTTTTCGGGTGGAGAGAGATGGTTTGGTAGCTTTCCAGTTGCCAAATAATTGGCTATGTTTGCGAACCATGGGGTTCGAACAGATACAACGAATAAATGTTCATCTGGGAAGCTATCATCAACAGGACTATCATCGTTGTCAATTTGAATTCGGGAGAGAAATTCTGCTACTACATTCTCTTGACCAGGACGATCAACAATGGTAATATTAAACTCTTGTAACAGAAGAAGCCACCGAGTCACTCTGCCATTGGTGACTGGTTTATTCATAAAAAATCTGATAGTAGAATGATCGGTATGTATAAAAATTTCATATCCTGTGATATAATGACGAAACTTATTGATGGAATAGACTACTGCGAGGAACAATTTTTAGGTAACAATGTATTTTGATTCTGCAGGAGTCAAGTTTTTACTGGCGAAATAAATGGCATAAGATAACTTTTCCTATTTTTGACCTAAGACTGCCCCTATAGCTATGTCGGATGCATTAGTAGAGATATGAAAAGGAAGGGACCAATTAGGGCCCCTAAGTACTGGTGCTACTGATAACTTTGATTTTAAAGTTTCGAAAGCTAGTTGACAAGGTTCAATCCATTGAAATTCTGTGTCCTTCATGAGTAGTTTGAACATAGGTGCGGCTATCTTAGTAAAAATTTCTATAAAACGCCTATAATAACCTGCATGGCCAAGAAAGCTTCTAACTTCCTTTGGAGTCTTTGGAGGAGGAAGATTGACAATTATCTATATCTTGGCAGGATCCACCTTAATACCTTGAAGAGAGACATGATGTCCTAGAACTATGCCCTCGGTTAATAACATCTTGCATTTTTCATGGCTAAGGGCTAAGTTTGTATCCTGACATCGAATAAGAACTATCTCGAGGTTGTCGAGGGCCTCTTGGAAGGTATTACCATAAAATGTGAAATTGTCCATATAGACCTCTACACAATCATGTATAAGGTCAACAAAGATACCTAGAACTGCACTTGGAAAGTAGCAGGTGCATTACAAAGGCCAAAAGGTAACACTCGATAGGAATAAGTCCCCCAAGAGCAAGTAAAGGTAGTCTTATCTTGGTCCTCAGGTGCTATTAATATCTGATTGTATCCACTATACCCATCTAGGAAAGAAAAGTATTGTTTCCCTGATAGGGTATCTAACACCTGATCTATAAAAGGTAGAGGGAAATAGTCTTTAAGAGTGGCCTTGTTCAATTCTCGAAAATCAACACAGATACGCCACTTCCCTGTGACTTTCATTGGAACTACTACCAAAGGAGACACCCACTTACTATTGGAAATTGGGTAAATGAATCCAGCATTAAGAAGTTTTTGCAATTCTTCTTTTACTATATCTTTGAGAGCTGGGTTCATCCTCTTCCAGGGTTGTCTGACGGGAGGTATATTTGTGTCTGTGTAAATGTGGCGAATACACGTATCTGGGTGTATACCCTTCATATCGGTGTATTCCCAAGCGAAAGCTCTAGTTTGAATTTTGAGAACTTTTAACAATTGTTTTTGTTGACTCTCATCTAAACCTGCATTTATATGTAGGAATTTTTCATAACTAACCTCACATGGTACGGTATAAGATCCTAGCTGTTCCTCAATTGAAAAGACACAAGGTGTACTTGTAAATGTTGAGAGACTCATGTTTTCTTGAAATTCGTCTCCAAAAATTTGGTCAAGTTGGGAAAAAGATTGAGGAAAGTCGATACATGTGGTGGAAGAAATAAACTGATTCAACACGTTTTCAATATTTTGTTCTTGAAGTGCTCAGGAGAGATTACTAACAAGGGAAAGTTCTTCCAGGTTTTCTTCTCCAAAAGGACAATCTAACCAAAATAAGCTCTCAGCTACGAGCTGTGCTGGTGGGTATAAAGCTAGTCTTCTTATAGATAACCCATCAGAGATGACCATCTCTCCATCCCTACATCCTATGAATGCATTAGCAGTAGCCAGCCAGGGTCTTCCTAAAATGATAGGATGCCCCCTAGATGGGTATTTTGATTGAATAACCATGAAGTCCATGGGATATTCCCATGAGGCTACTAATACCATAATATCGTCTAATATCCCAGTAGGTTGCACCATAGTACGATCTGCTAGTTTTAACATTGTTGGAGTAGGGCGCAGGAATGGTCCTAATTGGAGAGCTTCTAAAACTGTAGTAGTCATTAGGTTAATAGCAGCCCCTATATCAATGAGTGCGTTCCTTATAGCAGTGTTGTTAATGAGAACAGTTACTACAAGATTCCCTGGATTTGTATACTTCGGAATTCTAGGCTATTCTGCTATACAATCTAAGATTTCACCTATGACAGGTATTGTTGGAGGGTCTTTTTGTTTCTTACCTGGTCTCTTAATGCAGAGTTCTTTTATCACTTTACCGAAGATTGGTATATCTTTATATCTTTAATGGCTTGTAATAAAGGGATCTTAATGCAAATATTTTTCAATTCATTAACGATGTTATATTCTGGGTAAGTTATAGGTTTTTCTATTATTAGATGTTCCGGGTATGGAGGTGAATTATTTCCCGATATTACTTCTTTATGAGGAAGGTTATGTGTTGAAGATTTAGGAACGACCACATTTTCAAGAATGACATCATTTAAAATTTCATTAGGTGCATTTTCTGCTTGAATAACAACTGACGACTTAGGATGATCTTGCAAGACTCTTCCAGACCGCAATTGAACTTCATGTATTGATGCAGACGAAATATCATATGTTGGAAGAGGTAACAACCCAATGCTCTTAAGAGCTTGGGTTGGTTTGTTGTTAGGATTTAGTATTGGTTGTGCGGGCAATATTGTGGGTCTTGGAGGGTTCATATTTTGGAAATGAGGAGGTTGATTTGGGATAGGGGGTAGTGAAGGAGGTGCATATCCAGGAAAAAATTGTTGAACATTAGGTGGGTAAGGATAGTTAGGCATAGGAGGAGAAGGTTGAGCATAAGCTTTTCCTCTCCATACATGAGGCCATTGATGTTGTTGAGCATTTTGAGGAGGGTACTGCGGTGGCCAATTCTGCCAACCTGAAGTGTTCCATTGTTGCAGAGGTTGATAAGGATGGTAATAAGGTGGAAATTGGAATGATGGATCCTGACTCGAAGGTTGATCCCTAGGCTGCCAAGGCCTCCTAGATGTTTCACCAAAACTTCCACTCTTGTATACAGCTTGCAACCCGAGCAACGATGGACAATTATCAGTGGGATGCTCTTCTGTACAGAGGTGACAAGCTGAAACATTGTTTAATGGAAATTCTCTTTGAGGATGTTTAGTTCTACACCTAGGGAAGAAAATAATCATTGCTGCATGCTCTTCATCCTGTCTCTTTTTAGCTTGTAATGCATCTAGCTGAGAACCCATAGCCCCTAAAATATCTGTTTTGAAATTTTCTAACAGGTTCCCTATCTCTACCCTTGTAACTCCACCAGGACCAGATGTGTTTCCTTTTAGATTTCTAACATAAGGTTCTCGAAAGGTTCTTCCACCTTTCCCTCTGCTCCTAGAGTAATTCCTACATCGTTCATAAATCTCTGAAAAAGATTTATGAGAAATATCTCCTGCTGCCATGAGATTAAGGTTATCCAAGAATTCTTCTAGGATTCCTTTAAGGAAGAGTGTTCTTACTGCATCTTCTCGAAGATCACTATATTTAGACTTGTGTAACACATAGTTAAATCTTTCGAGGTAGTCCTCCAGGCTCTCGTCTTCAAGCTATTGAATTTTAAAAATATCATTGCGAGAGTCCTTTGGTCTACAGTAATCCTGATATTTCCGAAGAAATGCATTCTTCATGTCTTCCCAAGATTTAATACTAGATTCTCCGAATCCCATGAACCATCGAAGAGAGGAATCTTTTAATGTGGCAGGAAAAAGTTTGAGTTTTTGGCCATCTTGTAGGTAATTGTAACTCCTACACAAAATGTCAAACTCAAATAAGAATGTGTCTGGTTCCTCACTACTTTTCCCATAGAAGGTTGGTAGTGAGGAAGGAGGGATATTTTTCACAGTAACATCTTGTGCAGTGTCTAAGATGGGAAACCCGAAGGTACCTTCAGTTCTAACTTCTCCATCTTCTTCATCTTGTCGGACATGATCTTCATGTTCATCCTCCATGAAGACTCTATTACCAAAGAGAGAAAATCTAGGTGGCTCATTTCTTGGTTAATATGGGATATCCCAACGTTCTTTTTCAGGAAGGATATTCTTCTTTTTGGGAGGAGAATGATCAAATACATCGAAATCTATTCCAGGAGGTTCTACTGTTGTTGTGTCAATCTGTGAGATGGCGATGTTTGTAGAGCTCCCAAAAAGAGCATCTACTTGTGCATGATTGACAAAATCTACAGAATCTGGACCACCCACTATTGAAAAAGTAGTGTCTTTGGGATTTTGGACTAATGGAGGGTTAAGAAGTTTCAAAATTTTACCCTTCAGTGTTTCCTCTTGTCTAAGTTCAGTCTCAATACGAGCTTGAGATTCTTCTAGTGGAATTTCTTTATGAACAGAATGTTCTGATGTCCCTATGATTTCCTTTAAAATGTTTCCAGAGAAGGTTTCTTTAGCCTTCCAAGTAGGACTATCCCCTTTAGGTGTCTTCCGATACCTTTCTGTTGAGTTAGTAGTTGGGGTGGTACGTCCCCCGTATAGGTTAGTAGGAATTTTAGTAAGAATTTGAGTTTTAATAAATCTACCTTGTGAATCTCTAGACCTATTCATGAAAACAAATTTTAACTGAAAGAAACTTTGACTGCATAACTACTACTGCTGGGTTTTGGGGATGCCTGTTATAACAAATGCGCAGGTTCTTACCTCTCGTCTTACCGCTCACCCGCCACCAGCCTAATCTAAGTTTTGGAAGAGAAATTCTACCTATTTCAACTGAATTATACCTATTTCAACTCCCCAACAACGACGCCAAAATGTTGGGTGTGTGAGCTATCTCAAATTAAAAACAACACCTAAGATTAATTATTAACCAGGATCAGTAAACTTAGAGTTGAAAGCAAAATATATGCCAAGGTAGAAAAGATTCTACAGTTTCAGGTTTGTCAGACCTAAAAATGTTTAGTAAGGAAAAAGATCGAAAGATCTTTCAAAATGAAAAACCGAGTTAAATATTTAAGAATACCTTAAAATCACAGATCAGAATAGTACTAGATCATACTACTCTATCTCTATGGTTAATTAGTAAGAAAGATGGAAAGAAATACTGGAACACAAATTACTCTAGAAAAGTAAGAAACTGCCAAATTCAACTTCCAGATAACAACTATGGACAGAATCAGAGCTACGAATATTAGATGTTTAATAGGGAGAACTTGTAAATGTACATAAATTTAGACTAAACCATCTAATTCCACTCTTCTTGATTACATACATCAAATGTAATAGGAACTGGAGTAAATGTATCGTAATGACTTTCAAATGTAATGAGGAAGCTAAACAAAAGTAAATCTAACTTAACTTCTACAAACAAATGTAAACTAAAAATCAACAAACTACTACTAATTTTAAACATTATGAACTACTATCTATCCATATGTGAACAACATGAAACTAATGTAAGGAGAAGCAATCGAAAGACTTAACAAAGATGTCAAACTGAACTATATTAGATTTGGAAGCAAGTAGAAAACTTGATAAAGATATCTTATTTTTAATCCAGATCTTACAACATGAACATCTTTATTAAACATAAACTAGTCTTAAGATTAACAAACTAAAACAACTGAATGAAATGGAATTATCAACTACCACTTGAAAATAAACTACTTAGGAACAACATTCATACATTCTGAATAGTAACCAAGTAACAAAACAGATTAAAGAACTAAAGTTTGGAAGAAAGATGAGAAGAGGATAAAGAAGAAGTAAGAAAGGAGGAAATAATGATAACAAGTGAATTAAAAACTCTAAATAACATAAAACAAGATTAAATCACATCTCAAACTATTAAGGAGGAATAAGAAGAATGATGATTAAGAGGCAGAAGAAATTAGATTCGGAAAATGGCCTAAAATAATGTAGAAAACACACAAGTCCGAATGACGATCTGAACGTCGGTCTGAAAGACAGTCCGAATGACGATCCGAATGGAGGAAAATGGTTTAAAGTGAGGAAAAGAAGAGTTTTTGAATGATTTAATTACCAGCTGGGTTTATGCAAATGATCCTACAGTGCACAAGAAGCAAGAGAGAGATGATTGGAGGCTAAGAAGTTATCTATGCAAATCATTACTTGAGGAAAATAATGATTCTATGAGAAGTAGGAAGAAGGTTGGGAATAGAAGAAGGGAGAAGGCTGGAATAGAAGAAAGAAGAATTAACCTACAACAAACAGGAAGAAAAACTAACAGAGAAGAGAAGAAGGAAAGGAATGCTAACTATGGAAGAAGTTAGAAGAAATATCTATCTATGATGATGGAAGAGGGACTGAAAAACAAACTACAAATGATCAAACTACTGAACTATTGGTCGACCATTCTACTCAGAAGAAAGGAGATTGTATTGACAGCAGAATATCAATTACAGAAGGATGAAAATAATACACACAGGAAAATGAGTTACTTACACATATAAGAAATAAACTAGCTAATTGCAAGAAAAGAAATGCAGAAAATGTAAATAAAACCTCCAGTTGATGAGGGGCCCTTCCCAGCAATCGGAGGGTGAACTAGCTCAACTTAAACGACTATCAGTAAAACATCAACAAGTTGCTGCTTCCATTAACTTGAGAAAAATTACAGAGTCTGTCTTCAATTTATCTACAACTACAAATGCTTGGATCGAGACTGGAAAACCATCATAATTCATAGAACTAAAGATAAAAAACTCAAAGACTTCACGAGACTAACTCATCTCAATCACAGAGGCGACTATTTATAAGCTACAATGGGTGAGAGGGTTGATAGAGTCGACCTCTCTAATAATAGAGGTGTTTAATGTCTGTAACTGCTAATTAAATGATACATAACAGTGCAGGGGGGCATCTACCCATCTCCTCAACGTCAATCCTTTCCAATTCGAACAACTGAGCATTCGTTCCCTCAAAATGTGAGAAAAAGCATATGATGGAGTGTCGACGTGGGCACAGGGGTTACGTTGGCATACTGAGCGTGGACATGGGAGTTATGTCGGCCAACTGAGTGTGAACATGTCGACTCCTTCCAGAACGATGGCATGAGCGAGAGCTGAGCAGACGTGCGTGATTCCAGGCTGAATGCGCAGATGAATCGGTGCTTGGAGCGTTGATTTGGATGTAGAATGCGCTGTCAAGCTTGGCGAACCCAAGGTCAAATCTTCTGGAACAATGGTTCATTAACCATCAACGCCACATAGCAAACAAAACCCACGTGTCCTCCTCTTTATTCAATGGTCTGAGATGCATCAACCACGGATTTCACGGGCTGAACAGAGAGCTGAATGATGAGATGAAAGCGTTTTGGGCTGAGCACGTAGCACATGATGGATAACTTGCAAATCATAGCCTGTCAATTAAAACCATAAATGTTAATTATGCCCAAAAACATCATTTAATTCATAAATAAACCATAATATATGAAATATAACAAGATTTGTGTGGTAAATGAATTTGTGCATACCTGGACTATTTGATGGGCTGAATGGCTAAGAAAACAACTTACTATAACACAAACGATAGAAATAACGCCACTTTGAGTAAATTAAATGATAAAAAATGGTGACAATATTGGACACCAACACAATTCATGAGGGCATTTCTAACCACCATAGAGAGATGTTGTGACCATATTCATATCTCTCTCTTTTTCATCATCTGGATGAACCTGAGAAGGTTGATATGATGGTGAAGGTAGTGGTTATCTGTTGAGTCTGAAAGTTGAATTGAAGATGAAGGAGGTGATTTGGCTTATGAGACTTTTTTTAGGATGCTAGCAATCTTGCTTAGGAGATGAATTACTCTTGTTTCCCTTTGACTCTTGCCATCCCTTGTCCTTTTCCTTACACCAAAGGTATGAATGTGAGCTTGGAAAGAAGGACAAGCTTCATGAAGGTGGCCAGTTTATTGACATGATCTACAATGGAAGCGGTATTCACATAATCAACTAGTTACGAAAAATATCGTCATTCCAGTCTATGAGGATCTTGTCTAGTAGCCCATGGCTTAGATCAAACTCAACACAAATGTGGTCAAATGTAACTATACCCTTTGAGATCCTATTAGCATCAACTTTAATGAAATGACCTAAGGAGTTGTCGATGGAAGCCAAAAAGTTTGAAGTCCAAAAATGCAAGGCTAGATTTGGAAGACTTATCCATACAATAGTGGTCATAGTTGTCATGCACAAAGGGTTTAATTCAGGGAACCATTGTTGGAAGGAAAGTCCTAAACATCCCCAAAACCAAGGCCCTTGCTTAAAGGATTTTTGGCAGTCCTTTGCCTTAGTAAAGAGGACTATGAAATAACCCTTGGAACAAAGGAAAAGTTCGTAGCCTGAGGCCCATGTTTGACTCACCCATTCCTGTAGTGTTGTTGCAAAAGGCCAAATCCCATTGAATAGCAGTTTATAGCTTGATGTTTGTAGATTGATTCATGGGCATAAATCTAAGGATCTTCCACATCTACTATCAGAGTATCTTCTAATTGTTCCACTATGAAGGTTAGACCATAAATCTCTTTAACCATAAAAACAGAGGGCCTTGGATTCACAACATCTTTAAATGTACGAAGTTGGGAGGAAGGAGGGGCGAAGTTACCTTTCGATCCCCCATGCAATCTTGAAACCAAGAAAATAGTGGTGTTCCGAGCTATGTTTTAGTCCCAGAGCGAGAATCCATCTTGAAGTTTTCGTCCCTCGTGAAGGAGTAGTCAAAATCTAGGAGGAATTCCCGTTATGTTTTGTTGGACTTAATGTTGTGATTGATGTCAAATGAGAGATTGTTGGAGTCAATGTTGTCATGGATGAAAAATGGGAGATTGTTGGATTGAATGTTGAGGTGATCTATGAGAATCCTTGAAGCTAGTTTTAAGAAGTATATATAACAATGTTGTACAATGTCAACGCAGTGGTACACATGTCGAAGCAGATGCAGATAGTTAGAGCAATAGTAACCAACAGATTTGCACAGAGGTACTAATGTCGTCGCAAATGCAGATAGTCAGAGTGAGCACACATTCGATATGTCGAAGCAAGGTGTGTGTCGAAGTGTTCATGTCGAAGCACATAGATAATAAACAAGTCAAAGATAATAAGCAAGTAGTATGTCAGTCGAAGTGTGCAACACAATTGACAAGTCGGCAAAGTATTGAAAAAGGATGGGGTATAAGCCCCTCGTTGTGGTACAAAGCCTTATTTTTTAGATAGTCATTGTGGTCAATTGATTAAATTAAGGTAATAAAGCAAACATGTCGGCCCTCATGTGGACATGAGAAAAGGTATAAGTAGACGAGGACTAATGCACTTTGTGATGTGAAGGATGTGGGTGAGTGCAACAACAAGTGGTCTGAGGTCTTAATTTTTGGGGTTTTGAAAGGGGAATCAATGGCTAGTTGATTCATATAAGAAGCATAATGTGAAGCAAGTACAAAAACAAGTCACGTGTCGTAGTTGGAAGACCACAAGAGAGATTGAGGAAAGTTTAGAATCATGTCACACATCACAATTGGATAAGTTAAAGTTATTTACGGTCTAGAAGAAGTGAAGGACTGCAGTTGAATTTGAAATAAGCACAGAAACAAGTTGCATGTCCCAATTGGATAAGTCAAAGTAATTTACAGTCCAGAAGAAGTGAAAGACCACAACTGAATTTGAAGTAAGCACAAGATCAAGTCGCACATCGTAGTTGGATAAGTCGAAGGTAAAGAAAGAACTAGTTGATATGTAGAATATTGAGAAAGTCAAAATAGATTTTGGTGAAGTACAAAGCCAAGTCAAAACTGATCTTGGAACATACTAAATAATAGAGACAGTGACAATGATAAATCAATTCTCTTATTCATAACAGGCTGGCAGGACGAGTCAAGGATAGGAGATTGAAGTCTCCTTCGGGTTGGAGCCTGCAAATTAGGGGGTTGGAGCCTCTTTCCAGAGTGCTCGTAAATTAGGGAGTTGTAGCTTCCTTCAGGTTGGAGCCTGTAAATTAGGGGGTAGGAGCCTCCTTCCAATCGGTGTTGATAATTCAAGGAGTTGGAGCTCCCTTCACGTTGATGCTTGTAAATCAGGGGGTTGGAGCCTCCTTCTAGTTGGTGCAAAAAGAATTAGGGGGTTGGTGCTTCCTTCCAGTTGGTGCTAGTAAATAATTAAATGTAATCTTGATATATATAAGAAAGCATTATGTGGTTTTCTCCCAATTGGATTTCCACGTAAATTCTGGTGTATTGTGTGTATGTGGTTGTTTCTTGTGCACTGTTGATTTATAATGTTTATGATATATTGAATGTAGTGATCTATTGCCAATAAAGTGAATGATTATATATTGTGGTCAAAAGTAGTAATTGTGTGAACCCCCCTCTCAATACTCCGACATGTTTTGGATATGAGCTTTGAACAAGGAAATCAAGTCTAAAGAGCACACTCTAAGATGGAGTGAGACCTGTTAATTTTTTTAATCTTAATGTGGAATTACAATAGTACTTGAAATCAAATGAATAATCAACAAGCATAAGCATTCACATGAGACACAATATTTACCCTGTGGAAACCCTCTAGTACTTGAGGGAGAAAATCCCAACAAAATATTCCTTGGAATATTAATAGATAGCAGAGAATGTCTTTACAATGAGTAGATTACATCAAGCACCCCTGGTGCATTATCAGAGAGAAATAAAAAGCACCCCTGGTGCAATGACAGAGCATGAGAGAATATGGAAGAATAGAACTCAGAATAATATCCTGCACAAAACGAATTCACTGATTTTGGTCACATTCACAATGAATGCGAATTGCCTTCAAGAGAAAAAAGAATTCACTCTTGCATTGAATTCATCAATCCTGCATAATATATATGTATATCATACTTCTCATGCTTCGGCTTCTATTTTTATCTTCTAACTTTAGGATGAACTCGCCCTTCATTTGGATGCTAGGTCAGTTAGTTAGGAGGTTAACTCAAGTGTCGTCATGCAAGTGTGGTAACTTAAGTGTTGTCTTTTAGTTCAACTTAAGTGTCATCTTTTAGTTTAACTCAAGTGTTGATATGCAAAACAATTTAGTTAACTAGATCTTCTTTATTAACACTTAGTTAAATCTTTTAACTGAAGTTCTTCTTGATAACATCCCTTAAGTGAACAATTCGAATTCTCCTTTAATTGACTGAAGTCTTTCTTGTTAACATCATTGAAACTTAATAATTCGAGTTCTCTCTTATTTAATTGAAGTCTTTATTATTACTGAGGAAATCGAGTTCTCTCTTATCTTATCACATCTTATCTTTATCTCTTGTCTTATCTGCATGGTCCACATGTGCCAACTTTAATTTATCTATCATATCAAATATACTAAGGATATTTTTCCAATGATGTGATCATTGTTAACACCCAAAAAGTGTTCACTACCTCATCTCCCTCATTACATGACTCATTTGTCCATATTTCCTACCATATTTGCCTCCAAAACCCAAAAAACCATTAAAAAGCCTCAAAAAGGCCCAAAACCCCATTTCCCCCCCAAAATAAAGTAAATTCCTCCAAAAATAGCAAAAACCCTCTAAAAAGAGAATAAAAAATACAAAAAAGAGGAAAAAGAGGAAGCAAAAACCCTATACAGCTGACCTAAACCATATGGTGCCCAAAGCCATGGGTCAACACTCCACCACTAAAAACCTATAAATAGGTGATGGAGGCTCCCCATTTTTCATCCACAATCATCCCTATCCTAACTCTGCCAAAATCACTCCTGAAACCCTAGCTCACCCTTTTGAGCTATTTTCACATTTGAGTGCCCCTTTGGCCCATTTCCAAAACCCTTTGGAGAAGGAGAAAGGAACAACACTAGAGGTTGATGAAGCCCTTGCAGCAGTCCAAGAGGCTTATAGTTTTAAACGTTTTTAATTTTCTGCAATATTTTTCTGTTTTTTCCTTTCGACTGCCGTAAACCGCGTCTTTTGTCCCCGCAGTTGCGATCCGACCACGTCTTTTGTCCCCACAGTTGCGATCCGACCGCGTCTTTCAGACTGTTACCTGCGATTTGACCGCGACTCTCAACTTGTTTCGTGCGGTCCGACCGCCGCTGTTCATCCCTTTTCCCGCGGTCCGCTTGCGGCTTTCAGCCATTTTCCTGCTATCCGCCTGCGACTTTCGACCTTTTTCCCGCGGCCCGCCTGCGGCTTTCAGCCATTTTCCTGCTATCCGCCTGCGACTTTCGGCCTTTTCCCCGCGGTCCTCCTGTGGCTTTCAGCCCTTTTCCTGCTATCTGCCCGCGACTGTCGGCCTTTTTCCCGCGGTCCACCTACGTCTTTCAGCCATATTCCTGCAATCTACCCGCGATTGTAGACCTATTTCCCGCGGTCCGACCACGCAAATTTTCCACAGACCCGCGGTCTGTTTCCTATACTTTTTCCCTGTTTGAACCCAGTACTTTGCTGCAATATTTTCTGCACCTGCACAACCATCTGTCCTATCTGCAGCCTTACTTCCCTACAACCAGTTTTCTGTAGTATTATTTATGTTCCATTTACAACATTTTTTAAATTTCAGCATTTTAATTGAAAAGAGAAAATTTTGCATTTCAAAGTTTAATTTCTGCATTGTTATTTTTAGTTAGAAAGTTGCCCACCCTGTGGCACTTTTACTTGGGTTCATCATCTCACACGCACACACTCTGTCACCTAATTCAAGTGAGCCCTAAAATACTACTTAACACAATCAACATTCTAACCCCACTTGGGGAACACATAAGAATATTGTAGTTAGGTAGGATTGGGGGGATAGGCATCCAAATAACACCCCTCGGTTGCTTACACTTGAGACATAGTTGTTGTCCATTAGGGAACCAAAATCCCCTAGTAATTTTTGGCACGGTCATAACCAGTTTATCAGAGGGCCTCTCCCCTAGGAGGGTTGAAGTAGCCAGACTGGTTCCGGAGGCCTGAGTGGAATACCGCACTCCATTCAGTAACCGAAGGATACCTTTCACAGTTCCCGGTGTATCACCCGTATGGGGATACAACGACGATAGAACCAAACTGCAAATTCTCATTTTCTGGATGTGTCTTGAACAGGGTATCTTAGTTGCCTTTCTTCTAGGATTGACTACCCGGTGTCCCTCCCGCTAGGGGGATATATTTAGCCACTTGGCTCTACTATCCATATTGTCTGACTTGGATTTCATCACCTCGTAGAGGATATGTCTGGTTGAGTCAGAATACTATTTAGCTAGGTGTTTGCATGCTCCCTTACCTCCCTTTGGTCTAGTGAGTCCACCATTTTTTATTTTTTAGGAAACCTGCTGCTTGTTGGTATTCTGACCATTTCTGTTGATACTCTGCTTATTGTAGCACAGCTGTTACAGTAAGTGTTTTGAGTTGGTTGTTGGCCTGAGTGCCATATTTTTGCGCTCTCCTTCTACACACTCGGTTGCATTAGGGTTTTTGAGCTGTTTTTCACTCAACACAACCCCCAAATACTTGACACCATCTGTCACCATTGAGTCCCCGAGACATTCTCGGCGCCTCCGGGGCGAGCCCCCGCAGCACAGTTCACTTGACATCACCCGTCATACACATAGATCTTCATCACTTGATACCACTCATCATAGATCTCGAGCTTTGTCACTTGAATCCACTCGTCAACGGCATAGAACTCCATCACCCGATCTAGACACCCCTTATTTTACCTCTGATTCTGATGCAGAGTCTGAGAACCCCACTTACACTGCACCAACCAGCCCCATTGCTGGCATGGCTTCCAACCCTTTCTTTGTAGGGACCATTGGTGGAGCATCCACCACCACCCCAGCTACCACACCCGCTTTGGGTATGCCCTCGATGGGGCCCACACCCACCATTCCGATCACTGTACCCATTCCAGTAGCTAGCATACCTATCCCAACTCCACCAATGACTCACACTACCCTTGGAGGTGCAGGACCGTCCCATGCCACTTTCGTTCCTCCACCTGGGGGAAACATCCCAAACCCAGCCCCTCCACTCGGGGGCATTGGCCCCAACATTGTCACAACCACTAGTATGTCACATCCTTCTACTAGTTTTCCATTCATGGCTAGTCTCAACCTTCCTGACCTGGCCAGACTGACTAACGATCCCATCAAACACGACCCTACGTGGCCTCACATGCCCACCAAGCTCCCCTCCGACATCCCTAAGTTTGATGGCAAGGCAGGTGAAGACCCCTAGAACCATATTATGTCCTTCCATCTATGGTGTTCCTCCAATTCCATAGTGGATGACTCTGTCCACCTCCGTCTGTTACAATGCACCCTCACTGGCTCTGCAGCTAAGTGGTACATCGAGCAGAACCATGGGACCCATGCCACCTTTACTTCCCTTGCCTTGACTTTCCTGTAGTTCTTTCAGTTACCTATCCGCTATGACGCGGGAGTTGAGATCCTACTGTCTTGCAGACAGAACATGGCTACCCACATCACCGACCACATTCATGAGTGGCGTCGACGCCGCAGCCTCTGCAAAATCAAGTTAGACGACCGTATCTTCTTAGATTCGTTTCTAAAATCTCTCCTTCCTATCATTGCCAAGGATGTGGCATCCGAACGACCCCAGTCCGAAGAAGAGGCCATACTCAAATCCCAACAATTTGACCTTATTTACGCCCAGTTTGGTTACCTATATTCCATCATCCTTGATGCCCCCCGCGGTGATTCCTCCCGACACGATGCGCCGGGGGCATCCCATGCTGTAGATGGAATCATTGGCCGTATAGCCTCACATAACCAGCTCTTTTCCATAGCACGTCCTAGCCTTGGCCTCGACCTTTCGTAGGCTACCACCTCAGAATCAACCGTTGGTGTTACAAAACCCTTTACCAACCCAAGGTGTAGTGAACACTCAGCCGTTGGCTCCCCCTCAAGGAAACACGCCACCACAACAACAAATCACTTATGCCGCTCCTGATCAACCCATGTTAGACTTAGGTACCCATCACTTGTTAATGATGTCATCCACCGATGTCAACCTTCAAACTCATCGGAACCAATATGGATCCACCCCTGAAGCACCTCCCGCTGACAAAAACACTAACGCTCATCCCATTGATCAATCGTTACGTATACCTCCGGCTCCACTAGATGGCGCCTCCAAAGCACCTCGCTTCCCACTTCATCGCATCAACAATAATCCCAATGCTCTTGCCGCGTCTAATTACAACATTGTAGATGACTTAGCCCAGTCCCCTGAAGCCATGTCTGCGTTAGAGGTCTTAAAAAACTATCCTTCACAGTGCAAGACTTTACTCTCCGCCATTGGTGCTATTGACCCAAATGATTCACGACTGATGGCCTTCGAGTTGGACCAATCCGAACCACGCCTGACTTC
This sequence comes from Larix kaempferi, assembly GCA_027924585.1. Classification (NCBI taxonomy): domain Eukaryota; kingdom Viridiplantae; phylum Streptophyta; class Pinopsida; order Pinales; family Pinaceae; genus Larix; species Larix kaempferi. The sequence continues at coordinate 19,526,827 of BSBM01000217.1, read as the reverse complement.
CACTTTAGCGTTCCAAGTTTCTGTATCCGTTCGGAATCTTGTCATCCATTGGTGCATTATCGATGAAGGTGCCTCTACATGCGTTATGTCCACATTCGTTTGGTAGAAGTTGGGATCCCCTACTCTCCAGCAGTCCACCACTACGCTGTGAGCCTACGACAATCGTTCAGCTCAACCCCAATGTCTCTTAGCTAATGTCCCTGTCCAGTTGGTTGGTAAAACAGTGCTTATTGACATAGAGGTCATCAACGCCCAACTTGATTATAACCTCTTACTTGGCCGTAGCTACATGTATGCCATGCGGGCGGTTGCCTCATCCGTTTTTTGTACCATGATGTTCCCCCATGGAGGACGCGTGGTCAAGGTTGATCAACTCACCTATTACGATCTGAATGCCCCCGCTGCACCCGAAAATGTTCTCCCCATGGTTGAACAACCTGTTTGTGGTGCAACTACCTCGTTGTTTTCCTCCATGGGACCCGGATTTTACTCAGATACGCCGATGACCTCAACATTCCAATCCATTCCACCCCCATCACCAGCGACCGAAATATCTGACCTATGTACCCTTTCCCACAATGCACAAACACCCAACAATCAACCGCCCTTGTTACCCAAACCACCATTGGTACCTATTCATATTGGTGTTACACCCATCCACACAATCCCCTTCCTATTGCCTCCCTCGGGAGTAGTAAGCGCCCCGGTTATGGCTACTCTCAGACTCCTCGGGTTAACCTTAGGACTACCCATGTGGTATATTTCTCCTCCCGTTCCCCCTTCGACACCAAATGTCATCCTACAACCGGTGCAATCCATTACCACTACTAGTCAACCACCTCCCAGTGTCGCTACTCCTTCCTCATCCACCAATTCATCCCCTCTTATCAAGCACACTGGGGGCAGAGGCCCACAACCATACACTGCTATACCTCCGCCCAAAACAGTTAAAAACCTCCCCGTGTTTCATGCTCCTCCTAAATGCTCGTTGTGTGATGAGTTAGGCCATCCTACCCATCAATGCCCACAATTACCTGCATTACAAGAGCACATGCAAATGCTTGACGACAACCCCAACATCCCGGTTGCCCAACTCAATCCAACCCCTAAGCCTCGTGATAAATCACTGTGTACCAACCACCCTTGTGCAATATGCGGTATTTACGGCCATTACTCACATTACTGTCCTGATCTCCCAAATTACAGAGCAGCTCTCTACGAGATGAATAATTTGGACCTTGAGACGGCGCCCCCCACAATTGAGGAGATCCACCCCCCAGTATCACCCTCATCCGACGAGATTAATACCATCTATATGATCTCTTCTACTACCACTCCCTCGTCAACCGATTTGACAACTCAAAATTTCTGCAATGATGAGGAGATTCTAGAGGCTCTTACTGCCCCGGATTATCCTTGGGAAGACATGCACCATCGTTCCTACTTCCTCTCAGAAGAGTCCTCCTCCACCACAGCCACCCAATTTGCGGTTGAGTCTAAAGATTTCCTCCCCACCAAAGCCGACTGGTTTAAGGATCCCATTCCCGCTCCTGATGCCTTTGAGGAAGGTAACATGGCCAACATCTCACCTGTCATCCACATCGATATCTCTGACCCACCTGGTGCTCTTGAAATGATTACATTAGGAGCCTCCTGCAGTGAGTATGAGATCGGAGAGTACAAATTTTTTTTCCAAGAGTTCCGTGATGTCTTTGCTTGGTACTATACCGAAATGCCTGGTCTTGACCCTACTATTATAGAACACCAGATTGACACATGGCCAGATGTACCCCCCGTTCGCCAGAAACAACGCCTCATTCACCCATCAAAGCTCCCCGCCGTTAAAGCAGAGATTGAGAAACTTCGCAAAGCCGGATTCATTTATCCAATTGCATATACCACTTGGGTTTCTAACCCCATCCCTGTTAACAAGACACAAGGCACCATCAGAGTATGTACTGACTTCCGCGATTTAAACCGAGCCTGTCCCAAAGACAACTTCCCCACGCCATTTATTGACCAACTCATCGATGCGTGTGCGGGGCACGAAGTCCTATCTTTCATGGACGGTTTTTCTGGATACAACCAGATTCATATCCGCAAGGTAGATCAGTACAAGACTGCCTTTACCACCCCATGGGGCACCTTTTCCTATCACGTCATGCCTTTCGGCCTTAAAAATGATGGTGCCACCTTCCAGCGGGCCATGACCTATTGTTTTCATGACTTGGTTCATATCCTATTAGTCTATCTCGATGACCTTACAGCTCGTTCCTGGAAATGATCAGACCACCTTAACGACCTCCGGCAAGTCTTTCTGTGTTGTCGCAAATATCAAATCCGCTTGAACCCACTCAAGTGTGTCTTTTGCGTTCCGGTAGGCTAGTTATTGGGTTTCATTGTTTCCCATAAAGGAATCGCTGTTGATCCCCTGAAAGTCCAAGCCATCATAGACCTTCCTTCACCTCACATGTTCTGGCAGCTCCAGAGTTTGCAGGGGAAATCTAATTTCCTTCGTCGCTTCGTTCCCGATTATGCCACCACAGTTCATGGTTTCTTACGCCTGCTTCGTACTCACATACCCTTTGTTTGGGATGACCAGGCGTAAGCTGCATTCGAATCCCTTAAGAAGGCTCTCATGCAAGCCCCTCTGATCTCCCCTCCAGATTTCTCTCAAGACTTCATCCTGTACGTCTCGACATCCGATCATGCAGTGTCCGGAGTCCTTGTTCAAGAAGATGCTGCTCGCCAGGAGCATGTCATTTATTACGTCAGCCAGACCTTGTCTGGACCACCCCTACGTTACCCGTATGAAGAAAGACTAGCCCTTGTTGTGGTCTTTTCCATCCAAAAATTGCGACATTACATTTTAATCAGTCATACCATAGTTGTCGCCGACTCCAACCCCATGGTCTATCTCTTGAACTGACGCCTCCTGCAAGGCCGCGTTGCTAAATGGGTAATTATCTTCCAAGAATATGACCTCACTTTCACAACCCCTAAGAACACTAAATCCCTCGCGCTTGCCCAGCTCATCACCGATCTCCCATCCCTCTTGCCGTCCCCACAAATCTCCGATGAGTTACCTGACAATCACTTGTTCATCATCTCGTTTGATGACCCATGGTACGGTGATATTTTGTTATACCTTCGCACACAGAAGTTTCGACTCAACATAAATCGTGATGGACGTCGTCGTATCCGTCACCAGGCCTCTCGATATCTCCTCTTAGGCGATGTCCTTTACCGGCGAGGGGTTGACACAATTCTCCGTCGTTGTCTTACACACGAGGAAGCCGAACAAGTCCTCAATGACTGTCATAGCGGTGCCTGCGGTGGACATTTCTCTGGAATGGCCACCGCCCAAAAGGTCATCCGCGCCGGATACTTCTAGCCCACACTCTTTACCGACTGCATCACAACGGTCAAACATTGCCATAATTGCCAACCTTTTGCCCCTAAGGCTCGGACACCACCTGCCCCGTTACACCCAGTCATCACCGTTGGTCCCTTTTGTAAATGAGCCATCGACTTCATGGAATGTAAACCCTCATCCGCCAACGGCCATAAGTACATCATTGTCGCCGTCGACTACTTCACCAAATGGGTTGAAGCCATGCCCACCTTCAATTGTAAAGCTGACACCACTGCCCGTTTCTTTTTTAACCATGTTATCACACGATTCGGGGTCCCCAAATAGCTGGTCTCATACCATGGTTCACATTTTGAAGATTCCATTTGGCGTGAGTTATCCACCCTACTAAAGTTCGAACATCAGTATTCCTCTGCTTACTACCCCCAAGGGAACGACCAAGTAGAGGCCATTAACAAAATTTTAAAAACCATCCTCCAACGCATTGTTGATCGGCATAAGTCCAATTGGCATCACATGCTTTTCCCTGCATTATGGGCTTACCGTACATCAACTAAGACCGCCACCGGTTTTACCCCGTTTCATTTAGTTCATGGTGTAGAGTCTGTCCTTCCCATCAAGTGTCAGATGCCTGCCTTACACATCGCCATCGAGCTTCTTCAAGACACCTCCCCACTCGAGCAACGTATTCTATCACTATAAAAAGCTGATGAATATCGTCGTGCCACCCTCTAGACCATTGAAGTTGCCAAGAACCGCTCCAAAGTTGGTTACGACAAACATGTCCACCCTTGAACTTTCCGTGAAGGGGACCTCGCCCTCGCCTATGACCAAGCCCACGACAAGACTGGTAAAGGAAAGTTTGAATCCATGTGGCAAGGCCCTTACATCGTGTAGACCTGCCTCGGAAATGGGGCATACATTTTAACTGACTCAGAAGGTCACCCTTTGCGCAACCCCCGTAATGGGTTGTATCTAAAACGCTTTTATCCTTAAACAAACCCGCAGCCCCATTGGTCCGTATTGTACAATTTGCTTTCTTTTTGTTTTTCACCTTTTTTACCGCAACCTTACATTCATCATTTTTGCATTATCACAGATGGACCATCTTCCACCTCATTACATTGGCTTCGCTGATGGAGCAAGCCGCTGGTCTCCAAACCTAGCTTCTGCAGCATGGGTCTTATATTCCCCTTCACATGAGTTGATTCACCTTGACGGAATGTGTATAGGCACTGCTACCAATAACCAGACGGAGTATGATGCTGTGACCGGTCTCCTGACCGCTGCCCTTCAGATGGGCATATGTCACCTTCATGTGTTCCTTGACTCCTAGCTACTTGTCTCCCAGCTCAACAACTGCTACCAGGTGCGTGATCCCCGCCTCTTTAGAAAATTCCTGCGCACAAAACAACTCAGCCGACAATTTGAATCCATAACATTCACCCATGTCCCAAGATCTCAGAATAGTGTTGCAGATCAAATGGCTAACAACATCCTAGATTGGCATATCAATCACACCATGTAAAACATACATCATGCATCATCATCCCATATCTTCTCATCAAAAAATATATAAAAACCAAAAAAGATTGCATTTCCAACAAGGGGCATCCACGTGCCTATCATCACATAAATACTTGCATCCATATGCAATAACATAAACACATTACTATACAGGGGCATCCACATGCCTATCCTACATACATAATGTTGCATCCATGTGCAATACATAAAAAAAAATACACAAGGGGCATCCACGTTCCCATCATACTACACTACTTGCATCCATGTGCAGTACAAACATATCACAAACCCCAAGCACACCCACGTGGACCCCCCTGGGACCCACTACCCCCCCGAACCCAATGAAAAATGCAGGTATGAGTTTATCGGAATACCTGCAACTCCCGGATCTGAAAATGGTCGGTCGGATCGTCCAGAAACACCAACTAAGCTCTGGTCCACTCTGATCTCTAGTCAAAGTCAACAAGTCCAAATGACACTTGTTATGTTGGACCCACTTACTATTTATAGTCCGTTGACTTTTTCTTGTTTTGGCCATTCTGAACCCATATGGAGTCCATTTTTCGAACCGTTTCCACCACTGGTATCAACACGACGAGACCGTCATGATTGTCGACTCTTTTTCTTATTTTTTCTGCATCGTTTTTTGAGCATTTTTCTAGACACCACTAGTCGCCTCGGTTTGCGTGCCACTTCGGCTGCTCTCCTTTTTTGATATATTTTATATCATCGGATTCATTTTTTCGAGCCCGTGATGATGCTTGAGATCATTTCTCACTCTCACCCCCATATTTTTTGGGTATTTTTTCCAAAACACCCCCGTCACCTCAGTTTGCGTGCCACATCGATCGTTATCCATTTTTGACACTTTTTATATCGCCGGATCCAGTTTTCCGAGCTCATGATGATGCTTGAGATCATTTCTCGCTCTCACCAGGTGCAATTTCAACATTGTGTCCCGACACCTTGCTACCTCGATTTGCGCGCCACATCGACCGCCATCGGATTGTTCCACATTTTTACATGAGCCATTCACTCCTTTCATACTGCAATTATTTCGTTATTTTGCCACCATTAATTATCCCGCGAGGAGGTCCACTAGTGTTCCCCCCTACCCTCGTTCTTGGTCATCATCAATGTTCCTTGATTGAGCACTTCCTCCTTGCCTGACCATTCCTTTTGTTCGGTATAATTTTATCCCTTTTTTGGGCCGGACAAGTCCTTTACGAAAAAGGCACTTAGGAGTTTTTGTTAAGCTATTTTCTGACTCCTAAAACAATGAAAAGATCGTCGAGCAATCTTGCTTCCTTTCATGCTCGTTAAAGTACCTGAAAGGGCGTCTATCTAGTATAAGTTTAACCCTTTTCCGGACCTGGTAGACTAATTATGAAAAAGGAATACTCTAGTCACACCGGCTAGAAGAGTTCTTCATTGCATCCTTTTATGATTCTTCGGGCCTTGGAGACTAACACACGAAAAAGCAACCCCCTGGAGTCTTCTTCTTGCTTTCAAACTCTCTAAAATTGAAAGCAACCACGAGCATGAACTGTCCTGGGCTCGTACAAATCCACACGACAGTACCATTCCATTATTTCAGAGTCTTCTTATCGCTTTCAGACTCCTTAAAATTGAAATCAATCACGAGCATGAACTATCCTGGGCTCGTATAAATCCACACGACAGTACCATTTTGAGCACACTTCTTCTAGTTCCTTAACCCCTGAAGAAGTTCCCCCCTTGCCTCTCGGCCCCGTGATCGATCATCTCGGCAGCACCCCCAATAAGGTTGCCTTTGTTCAGAGTATTCTGCAGTCTCCTGCCATCTTACACCAACTTGAGTATCACTCATCCCAGTCACCATCCTTGGTCCATTACAGCTATGATCCCTTTCCCCCCAGTCAATTTCATATGATGCCCGATCATCCCT